>NW_020769505.1:363324-545016 GCF_900518735.1 Pseudonaja textilis
TCCAAAATGCATTTCTTTTATGTTGCAAAAGTGCTCCAAGGCTCGATTCACCCCCACCCCCTCTGTCAGACTGCACTCCTTCTCACTCCAGACACTTTAATTCACATGGGGAAAGTGATACTTGCAGAGTCCATGTCTTTCTTCCTTTTCCCTGGGAAGAAAGAGGATGTGGGGAATGGAAAGCTAGAAAAGTGATTGTATGTGAGTGACCGAGCAACTGGGTTGGGGGTGTGGCCAGCCAGGGATTGCCACCAGTTCGGCGACCCATGCCAAATAACCACTACCAGTTTGCCCAAATAGGTGTGAACTGGTTGAATAGCACCTCTGGTGCTGGTAGAATATTTGGGAAGCTGTCCAAGTTTCTTTCTTTGTAGATTGTGCCCTGATGTACCATCTGTTATAGCAACCTAACTATAGTTTATTGTAGCACTAAAAAACACTGATGGTGTATTATTGTATAGTAAGAATAATAGCTTCTAAAAAGCATGAAAAGGCTTCATTCCTTATAGTGAAATCAGAGCATGAACTAACCTGACATCCAAAGGATGTTATCACTATAAGTAAGTCCCTTCACTCTTGAGGAAGTTGATCTTGGAATTTTTTTAACCTTAAAAAACCCCAGCAACATATTTTTAAAATGGCAACCTTATATTGGACATGGTACTTGGCTTTGTAGATGTCTAGAGACGTTTCTTCTTTGTTCTCACCTTTTCATTGAACCAAGTTTCAGCATCTTTGCGATTCTGTTCTGCTAAAGCTTCATACTCTGTTCTCATCTTGTTCAGAATTGCAGTCAGGTCCACTCCTGGTGCTGCATTTATTTCAACATTTATATCTCCAGCAACTGTGCCTTGCCAATTCTTCATTTCCTAAGTGCAGAAGGCAACGAGAAGGGTAAAAAAAAAGAGAGAGAGAGAGAGAGAATGAGAATGAACCATAATGCTAACTCATTATTTCACTGTACAATTAGTTTGGCTTGATATTTGAAATTTTTGCATGTAAACCAATTGTCTCACTTTGCACATCTTCATAAATATTTCCATGCAAGAGTTGCAGTGGAGAATGCTGTCTAGCAGCCTGCACTGACAACTGTTTAGTCTTTCTTTGATTTTTAAAAAGTAACGTACACAATTAAAACTAGAATTCAGTGAAGCCTCTTTTCTAATTACTACTTCTGAGAGCCAGATAGCTCCTAAATTTAACCATAGTGAATGCCATAAATCACAAATTGCCAAATAAACTATGATTACATTTCCCAGAATTTCTTAGAGTACATCAAGTTCCTGAAGGCTGATTAGATGTGGTTGAGGGATATGAACTGTTTTAGAAAACTGGTTCCCTTACCTCTTCATGGTTCCTTTTGAGGAAAGCCAGCTCTTCAATTAGGCTTTCAATCTGTATTTCCAAGTCACTCTTAGACATACTCAATTCATCCAGGACTTTTTTAAGACCATTGATGTCTGCTTCCACATTCTGGTGGAGGAACAGCTCATTTTCAAATCTTGAAAAAAAAGAAAACAAGAAAGTGCTTTGAAAAGTGCCAACTTGGTAGGCCAAAATATTGCAAACTTGTAACAGAGGCTTGTTAATAGGTGGATTGTTTGGATGTGCTGAGGTCACATCTGGTTTTGCTTGCTTTTATCAGCATTTTCACATTTTGAATTGGCTGATCTTGGGCTGAAGAACCTACTTCATTCTGAAATCATCAGCTGCTAGTCTGGCATTATCTATCTGCAGAATCATGCTGGCATTCCGAATACTTGCTGCGATGATCTGTGTGGAAGGAAGATAGAAAGCATTTTAGCAGGTTTATTGCATTTTATAAAAGTAGATAAACTGATCCGAAAAATCGAATACGTGATATATCTTATATTAATTTTTTGTAGAAAATTGAATTTTAAAGTACTACTGGCTTCCTCGTCTGCTGGATTTGTTGAATTCAATTCATAACACCAATAGCATAGAGAGATTTATAGTCCTCCACAGCTGGGTACAAATTTATTACAGGAATAATTATATTACAGGAATAAAGATAAACAGTCTTCCATTATTTGTTTCTCAAGATGAATCTAGTTTGCTGGAATAGTGTGAATTGCAATCCCAAACATATCTTAACATTACCAGATTGGGAAAGACAGTAAAACTGCATCATTTAGAAAGCCATAAGTTCACTATCTCTGTGTTGGGAATTATACGTTAAACTTTGTATTATGCTAAATATATAATGTAAAAACCTCTGTTGGTATTGATTCTATTAAAATATTACTTCTCATATTTTTTCCTTCATTATGCCAAACTGCTTGTCAGAAAGATTTTTATTTAAATATTCCTGTTGTGGTTGGGTAATGGCTTTGTGCGTTGTTACCCAAAGGAAAACTACTTTTATCCAGCGTTAGGTAATTTATCCAGATTTGGGAAGTATCGACTTAAAGTAAGTTTCAGTCCTCAAACTGCATTTGTGTACAGCTTATTAGGAGGGAAAGTTTGAAATCATCTTTAACAAAATACTTTCTACGAGGAGTAGTTTTCCTTCACAACAGTTAAAAGGTGGCAGATCTATTTTGGCACCAACAAAAAGGGATTTTTGTTGACAACAGGTGAAGCAGAGATTAAAAGTCCCTGCAGACTATGGTTCAATCCCTGCATTAATATTGAGGAAATCAAATATACATTGAAACCTGCCTGTTAGACATTTTTAAAACTATTTTAATTTTATCAGGATACTAACATGAAAATTACATGAAACAAAGCACTGTGATCACCCAAAGTATCTAAATGAAGATAGTTTATGTTTTGTAGATACTGTCTCAGTTGAGAAGTGATCAATAATTATATTTTGAAAAATATTATTGAAACTATATTAAATTAAATTAAATCAATAAAGCAAGATGAAGAAAATGATAAATGAGATGACCAGAGTTTTCTTCTAATTTTCCTTTATATTTGGTCATAATAATTATCCTGTAACATTTCCATTAGCTTATTAAATTTGCATTTGCAATGAAAGATTATTTTATCTGAAATTATTTGGGTTGATAAAGCTCTGTAAAAGAAAGAGTTTGGAAATAAGCTTGCAGTAAAAAAAAAAAAGTTTGTTTCCCTTTCTTCCAGAATATTTCAGAATAAAAAGAGGCCAAATACAATGGACATATAGGAAAATGTAACATTTATACAGTGTGTGACTGCTTTTTTAGAAAACAATAAAATAAATAAAAATACAGTTTTATAATAACTGTGAAATCTTTAAACTGTTAATAAACTAAAAACACAGCAATCCCCTATTATCTAGTATAAAATTGTTCAATTAAAATAATTTCCTAAAATGTATATTTGATCATTGGAATCAGATATGTACAGTAGTGGTTCTCTTAGGTATTTGGAAACATTGACAATCTCAATCAAATATTTGTTATGGTTATAGACTAGCATTAGAAAGATGGGATTAAAAACAATTAGTAATTCTATAACTTAAAAATATGAAATATACAAGACCAAAAGCATTTTTAAAAAGTAAAAAATGTATTAAAAGCAAAAAAAGGAGAAATATAAAAAGGAGTAAAATATTGTCAATCTAATATCTATATACTGTATAATATGTATATCTATATCTTTACTGTCAATCTAATATCTATATATATATAGATATTAGATTGACAATAACAGTTTTGCTGTCTATATATCTGTCTGTCTATCTATCCATCCATCCATCCACCTATCATTTATCTATCCATCTAAGGACTAGGACTGGATTCAGTAGACAATTGGATTCATTTAAATTCTTCTTCTCATATGAAGAAAGCAGCTTTAAAAGTGGCTCATTAAAAATGTGTAACTTGCAAAATAAACCATTATTGTTTTGTTGAAATGGCTGTTATGGTAAAGGTAACTGTGTACTTTCAGTTTATAAATAAGTAAGTGAAAAACTACACAGCTGGTTTGCTACAAATTTATGATAATTAAAAACTTAACAAGATAAGCATAGCCCATAAAGTTATTGGTAGACATTGACATGATCTAAAGTGTTGGTCAAGTAATTTGAAAAAGTTTGGCAGGTTGAAGTAATGCCCATTGTATATGTAACGGAACAAGTATCTTGACCTAAAATCTCAGATTGTCTGATTAAAAAAATACAATTTATTTTGTAGAAATGATTCCAACTCTATAAATGAAAGACAGAGAGGAAAGAGAAGCTTTCCTCCCTCATTTTCATTATTATAGAGTTTGTGAAATTGACTGATAGTTCAAGTTGTGCAACCTATAAAAAAATTTAATTTGGGAAAGGGCTGTTTTTTTATTCATAGGAACTGTTGACTCTTCCATGGGTCTTCATGCCAAGTGATGAAACATGTCATATACTTGCATACGATCTAACACAGGTATGAAAGGGTGGGGCTTGCATTGTGACATTATGACATGTTTCATCATTTTGGTATCATACTGGTTAACAGCAAACATATATATCAGTCTTCTTCTCATAAACTTAGTATTTCCCATGAATCTAATCTGGGCCATTTTCTAATTTTTCTAGGTATTTTCTACTCACTCATAAAACTTGTCATGACTGATTTTGCCTGTTTGTGTAAGTATTTTTATTTCACCTTGTCTCCCACCCTCTGGGTTCAAAGCACTACATTGCAACAGACAAATACGATTGCAGTCATTGGAAAAAGCATCTAGCTACAAAATTATATTGTGCTTTTAGTGAGAATGTATTTATATGAAGAATAACATGCACCACATTTCTTTCTTTCTTTTATTTTTAATCTACATAGCAAGTGTTGAAAAAAATTGAGTGGAATAGGAAGCTGATGCTCTTTTTCTGTGAAGAAGGAGAATTTTGTTAAAAGCTGTCTTTTAGGGGATGGGGCATGGACTAAAATTGAAATTTTGCAGTCTTTGGCTAATTGGTTGGAGAAGAAACTAGTAATTAGTTCATAGTATACCTCTCTATCTCAGCATTCTAAGGTAAGCAGAAATGAAAAAAACATGGACAGCTTAAAAATGGTTCTGAAAAATTTGGGAGGTAGAATTATGCTCTAAATAGCTGTGAAAAGAATGCATGTCCAGTTTTGCTGAAGAAGCTTGGAAAATCTTTCTCCACATTCCCTTTACCATGACAAAACACAATCTGATAACACATTTTTTCCCATTGTGTATCTATCACATTCTAAGTTGCTCTTAGCTTAACCAATGTTAAAAGTAAATTTCTTCCCCCCCAATTCCAACATGCAAAGGTAGGTCAAAATGCATACAAATTGTTATGCTTTATCAAAAATTAGTAATCAAGTGGCTACAGTGAGTAGGAAAAGATGTAACAGAGGCTGTTAGGAGACTGGTAATGGGGACTGCAGATGTCAGGCTGATATAGTTTATTGTCAAGGATGGAGGGGTGACTTTCTAAATCAGAAGTGGAAAAAGCTGAAGTTGCAATGCTAAGAAGTATAGTCAATAAGTACGTAATGCTATGATAAATATTTTCATTACTTCTGGGATAAATAGAGGCTTTTGTAATGGAGGTACCAAGGTAAGTTGTTGATAGATACCTACTCCAATTACACACACACACACACACCAATTTCAACAGAAACAGAATGTTGTGGGATGAAGCTCCCAAATACTGATAAATTCTGGCATGTGGCTCTGCAGATTACATTGTCTGTTTGCTAAACAACCTGAAATGGCAAAACAATTCCCCATTTGATTTTTCAAAATCCATTGAAGAACTGACTTACCTTATTTCGAAGGTCATCAATAGAAGAATTATATTTGCTATCATTGTGGAGTCCTTCATTTTTGTGTGTTGCAGATTTCTGATACCAATTTCTGATTTTTTGCTCAAGATCACCATTTGCCTCTTCCAAAGCATGCACTTTAGCCAGGTAGGAAGCCAAGCGGTCATTTAAATTCTGCATGGTTTCTTTGTCTCCTCCAGCTAGAAGACCAATATCACCACCAGCAGGACTAGAGTTGTAGATATAGAAGCAACTACCAGTGGAACCACCACCACCATTTTTACTCCATCCTGATCTGGAGCCCCAAACTACCCCACTACTAAAGCTTCCTGTGCTGGATCCTCTACCTGACCCATATATACCACAGCTAGAAAGTTTAAGAGGTGTCCCACTATTGCGAGAGGAAGAAGTTTGCCTAGATCCACAGCCAAAGTAAGACATGATGTTCAGTAAGTTTCAAGAAGAGTATGAAAATGAACTAGTGACAACCAAGAAGAACCTGAATCATAAAGAATAATCTCCAAGCTTTTATATGTCAATTTGTAAGGGTGTGGTCTTTCATTGGAATGTCATTTCATACCTACATTGTTTGGCCAATTTATCATTTCAAACCCACTTGACTGATGGCTATTAATAATGAGACCTAATATTCCATCCTGCTGATTTCCCCTTGGGCTATTTGTCATTTCCCCCCACCCGCTTTTTAAGGTGGAGAATGGGTGGATTTGACCAGGCCAAAACTTTCATTAACTTTTCAGCAAGATTGAGTAATTATCTACATCTTAGTCTTTCCATCATTTTAAAAGCTCATTGTTATATACATATTTTTATTTTAGCATTTATGAAATGAAGTCTTTCATAATAGGAGGGTGTACAAGCCTTTTTTGAGGAGAGTGGTTTTTATTTGTTATTTTTTCGCCCTGGGTGTTGGTACAAAAAGCTATGTGACTTGGTTTATTTCTAGAAAAGCATCCTTATGTTATTTTAATGTATTTTTTTCTTGTGTAAAAGCTATTTTACTAATTTCTTTGTTAAATATCAATGGTTTCATTCCCTGCCATTTTTTCTTTCCCTTCCATGTCATTAAAGATCCAGCAGATGAAAGACATTTCAATAGCTAGCTTAATCAAATGGAAAAAATATATATAAAAGTTTTGACTAAAAGCTCACAACTGAAAAAAAGGTCAAGCAAATTAGATTATTTGTATTCAATCAAGTAGTCTTGAAAATACAAATGATCTCTAAAGCAGTGGTTAACTTCTAAGAAGAGCCAGTCACAAGGATCTGACATATATTGGGTATTAAATTTTAGAAAAAATGTAGCCTAATCCTAGAGAAATTAGTTTGCACCAGTCTTTATAATCAGAGGTAAAAAATTATTGAAGAATATTTTCCACTGAGCCGAAGGAAGAATCCAGGCTGGATCATCAAAAGCCTCATAACTCTCCAGACCAAGTTGAAATCTGAGGACAACCCCCCTCCCCCCGGTAACAGTCCCCACTTCTTCACTCAGACTCAGCGAGTTCAGCCTAAAAGGGCTCTAAAATATTGGACTTTATTGAACAATAATTCTATCCCCTGAATTCCTCTCTTCAGTAGCTAGTGAAAAGGTTTGACAGCTGGCCAGCGTGGTTGATTCAGCCACTTTTTGTTTTTTCGTGCCTTTTTCCTTTCGCACCTTTTAATTTTTTTCCCTATTATACTTTGAATTTTTTCATGTGTGTATTGTGTTTTTGCTGTTTTTGGAGTGAATTGGGGACTGTGAGTGCCCCTAGAGCCCATGAGGCTTGTGTGGTTCCGATTCTTCAGACTGTCTTAGACCCTTTTCTCCTGACTTTTGAAAGCTGCGGCAGCTGCGAATCGTATTAGACTGCATATTTTAAGAGTGGCTTTTACAGTCCTTGGAGGCAAGTCCTGCTTTCGACCAGGCTTGCCCAGTTTGGGGGAATTTGGGACCTGGACATTAGGTCTAGTTCACTTGGCAGCCCCCAGAGCACCGTGGCAGCAGCAAGATGCTCCTCTATCAGAGGGTGGGCAAGGGTAACTCAGAGACAAGGATTCGAGTGCCTTTGCCTTTGGCAAATCGAGGATTTGCTTGTTCCATTGGTGGCAGTCCAGGGCCATGGTTCAGGGGTGTTTGTACAAGGAGCCCCAGAGAATTTCCATCACCACCGATGCCAGTCTGTATGGTTGGGGGGCTCACCTAGGAACCCAGGTTACCCCTGGGTGGTGGTCACAGGAGGAGCTCACCAACAGCATAAACTGGCTTAGCTCTCAAGGGTCTAAAGCAGGAGGTCAATGTGGCCACCAAGGCCCACATAAATTGCCAGTGGGGCACTTGCTCCAGATCCCTGATGCAGGAGGTGACTCAATTGTGCCAGTGGGTGGAGAGACACCTGTTATCGATATGAGCGGAGCACGTCTTGGGGTCTCCAATGTGCAGGCAGACTGGTTGAGCAGGGCCATGGTCAACCAGTCGGAGAGGTGCCTGTATCCCAGTCTGTTCTAGGAGATGTCAGAATGGTTCGGCCGACCGATTCTGGACTTATTTGTGTCTCCAGAGAACTTGCAACTCCCGAGGTTTTTTGCAAGGTTTCCAGAACCAGGGGTGAAAGGGGTCAATGCTCTCTGGTGCAGATGGCCACAGGGGCTATTGTATGCTTTCCCACCCCTTCCCCTGATCCCAGGGACATTCAGAAAGGTACAGTTGGAGATGGTGGAGGTTTTGTTGGTCCAAAAGGCCCTGAGGTCCAAAAGGTTGGCAACCCATGCTCTAGAACAGTATTTCTCAGTCTTAGCATCTTTAAGATGTGTAAACTTCAATTCCTTCAACATGTTGGCCTGGAAATTATAGGACTACAGTTTCTAAGATTGAGAAACTCTGCTCTAGAAAGTACTAATTGATCCAAAGAAGAGGATTTGACTCATATATATTTTGTTTCTTTTGACCCACATATACTTTTAAAAGCTTATATAATGTAGATTGCAGCTATTCAAATTATGATAACATTCCATAAAATGCTGTTTAATTATTCAGTAAGATTACTGATATGATATTAATTATAATTTTGCATGACTGGACCACCATAAATTAGAATCCTGGCAGATAGAATTTGAGTAATTAGAGTGATTGCTACCTGATATGCCTTTGTGGTACATTTGATTGGACTCTAATTTTGCTGCTTTATTGATAACTGGCGACTACCGACATACACTGTGAGCAATATGTGATCAATAGTTTATATGTAAGCAACACGAAACTCGACAGTTTTTGCTGCAACATGCAATGTTTATTGCGGAATGCCAAAAATGAAGTCAACATTTTCATTTTAGAATTGCAAAGAAGAAATGCGCTCTGAAAAGAAGCAGTTGCAGAAGCCAAGAAGGAAAGGTGATCCTATTTTCAAAGGTATCTATTTGTTTCTATCTGTGTGCTATGCTTTGAAAGACTTCGTAGTAAAGTTGAGGCTGCTTATTTAATGGGCTTTTCTTCAACAGACTGAACACGAGTTGAGACAACTTGGTCACCAATTCTATCTTCCACTATGGTCCTGATCACTCTTGTTTTTTGGGGGTCTGTAAAGAAAGAATTCAGAGATTTAGGAGAAAAATAATCATTTTTAATTTTAAGCCAATTTTGCCGGAAAAAAAAGGTGTGGTTTAGATAAAGAGGAAGCTGTCCAATGTTGATTTATCGAATCTAGTTTGTTTTACAGCAAATAAGAATCTTTCACAATTTCATGCTGAACATCTAAGGATTGAACCTGGCTCTTTGTGCAGGCAACTCATTGCTTCATACTGAATTTCAATCCTTCCCCAATAAGTCTCAGCAATTAAATAAAATATTTATGGCTAAAATATTGGAAGCTAACTCCATCAATCAAAATTTGTACAAAGCTTGATAGTCTATTGGCCATCAATAGGTTTCAGAAATGATGGGAAAGGAATGATATTTGACTCTGATAATTCCTTTAAGTTATATAGAAGAAGATCCTATAACTTTCATTTTGTGTAAAGGGTTGGCTAAAGATTATTTTTTTTAACAAAAAACATGTCAACCATATTTAAAAAAATATTATTTGAGACTTGTTATATGATTTGACTGATGGACCCAATTTACTGCAACAAATGGCCCATTCTGATGGAATTTGTTTATTTTTCAATATAAACTGCAGTCTTTATCACTTTGAAGCAGTCTAGACATGTTGAATAATATCTTCTGGGGAATCCCAGAACTAATCTAGATTGAATTTTTTTTAAAAAAAATCACCAAAGAAATCAATGGCCTTCTAGTGGACTAGGAAGCAATATTCAATATTGCATTTTCTCAATTAATTAATGGAATCTAATCTCATATTTAAAAATGTACTACATTTTAATATTACCAAGGCATTTGTTGCTGTTCTCTCAGAAATGCATTTTAAGAGTATACAAAGTACACTACAGCACCCATCTCAACTGTTTTGTGTGGCAGGGAAAATTGAGCTGGCACATGAAGAAAATATGAGTTCTATTTGCCAGACGAAACTTCCATGGTTTTAGTATCCAGATTGTACAGGATAACTCATAATACATAGCTCATGGAAAGAACACCGCTGGCCTTTATCTTATTTCTACACCATATGTATATAACAACAAGTTTTAAAGTAAGATTAAGTTTCAATAGGGAACAAATCAACATTTTTAATGGTTCAGTGGATAGCAAGATAACACTGTTTATCGAAATAAGCAAAATGTATTACCTCTGACACTGTTTCCAGATCCTAATTTATCTGTCTGTTTAGAATCTCCAGATCCAGAACCTTTAGACTGGGACTGAGAGGTGGCATATTCTTGTATCTTGAATCTTTGCTCTGCAGATTCCCCGCTTCTAGATTGAGTACCTGATGATGATTCCCTGGATCTTAAATCTGAAGATCCTAAGCCTTTAGATCTAGAGCTGGAAGATGACTGGTCCCTAGATTTTGAACCTGTTTGTCCTCTGGATTTAACATCTGAAAGTTGTCTCATGTCTCTTCCTCCTGAAGTTCTATCAGTACTTCCGGTTTCAAAATTATATAAAGTAGAGAGAGAGAGAGAGAGAGAGAGAGAGAGAGACAGAGAGAAAAAAAAAAGTATTTAAACATTTTGCTGTAGATAACCCTAAAATGTTTTTTCCCCATTTCAATTTTTGGTAGAAATGAACAATTCAATTTGCTGTGCCTTTTTTATTGATTGGGGTGGGAGAGTTGTTCATGTTATAGAATAGAAAATATCTTTTAAAGAGAGGTTACCGTTCTCTGTTCTCTATCATCTATAAAACATTAAAACATCTGAGAAAGAGTCTTTGATTAGTATTTGAGGAACTACTGGTCTGCAACTACTGATTGACTCTAGCCTACATCTTCAGACAACATCTATTAGACAAAGTTTATTGTAGTTCAACCAGATCTGAAGTGGTATATGTTTCGGTACCTTTTTCAGGGAGAAACTCAGGTCCGGCAAGATCAAAGATTTTTAAGAAATACAATATTCTCCAAATTTTCACCTTACCTTTCACTTCCATCAAGGAGACTTTGGTAAGTGTCAATTTCATTTTCCAAGCGGATCTTAACATCCAGGAGCTGTTCGTATTCTCTGTTCTGACACTCCATGTCATCTCTTATCTGCTGTACTTGGCATTCCATACTGCCGATCACTTCTTGTATTTGGGACAGTTGGCCACAGTACTGACTTTCTGTCTCTACTAGAGTAGCCTCAAGAGATTGTTTCTGATGGAAAAATAAAATAGTATGAATGCAAAATGAACACTGTATGAATGCAAAACATGACTGACTAATCTTTTTTTCTATTATCAAGAGCAAGGTTCCCTTGGAAACAGTCTAAACAAACTTGTGGGCTTTGTGAAAAGTTTAACTATGGTGCCAGGTCTTTTTTGTTTTTATATTTTTTTTAACCATTGATATGATTTTCCGACATGTGGACTTCAACTTCCAGAATTCCATAGCCACTAAATCTGCACTAGTATAGCATCTGTCTAACAGCATTGATTCATATATTTCCTTCATAATCTGCTTTTAGATGTTATATTTAATATGAATAAAAATAGTTTCTATTTTCAGATATAGAATTTGTTATCCTAATAAAGTTGGATATATTGCATGTGATTGATAGTTAACATGAATTAGGTTTGTGCATGTTAGAATTCTAAGAAAAAATATTAAAGGACCTTTTCTTTTTCTGCAGTAATTACTATGAATCCTTTGTGAATAAGCAAGTAAGATATTATAGAATTTCATTCAAAGCCATTTTCTATGTAGTATATTCTATATGAATAATTTCAAGTTTCAGCTATTAGAAAACCTGATTGTGGGAAATATTCACACATTTGGACTAGCCAAAGATTTCAAATTTAAATAGAGAACAGCCATTGTTGGTGCTTCCCCCTACTATTTGTCTCTTTGGGAAAGAAAATGGAGATTGCATGATTTGATTGATGTTCTCATGAATGGAATTTAGAAAGGATCACATGCCCTGCCTATTTCTTTCTTACACATAGAGATACATGTCTGAGGACATAGGAATGAAAAATTGAGTCAAGGAAGAATTGTTAGTTATTACAGGTATTGCAGGGCTTCATGTCTGTTGGTAGTTGAAAGATTAATTAATTAATCTTGTGCTTTTTTGGAGATAAAATGAACCACCTCTACTATTGCATATTAGAGTATGGAGTAACTTTATTAAGCATGCAGTGCTAATACAGTCTCTATGTATTTTAAATCAATGGTAGATAGTTGTGTTTAGCTCTTTAGGTGTTGATGGATCCAAATTGTGATAAATTCATCTTCATAGCAATTATCAGAGATAGTGGGAGTTGTATTCTAATAATATTTGATGGTTACCCTGCATGACTGTCAATTTCTCAAATTTTCAAGAATTAGAGACAGAAGACTATGATTATTTGTCTTAAGAGAAGATTAAACATTTAATTAATCCATAATTTAAAGCTACTATTAAAATACTTCTGGAAAAAGAAAATCTACCAGTGATTGTTGAGATTGCAGTTCAATTTCAAGACCCTGCAAAGTGCGTTTCAGTTCAGTAATCTCACTCTTGTTGCTACTGGTTTCCTCAACATTGATGTTGATCTGCTTGTTCAGTTCTTGGCTCTGAAATACATCAGAATTTGAAAAAGGTTGTTGCCCACATTTTTCAGTTAAAAATAATTTTGTTTTAAAAAGAATCTTTATAAAGAATATTATTAGGATCTATTTCACCTGCTCATTAAACCAAGCCTCAATATCCTCTCTATTCTGCTCAGCCAGAACCTCATATTCACCCCTCATCTCATTAAGGAGAGTAGTCAGGTCAACTCCAGGTGTGACATTCATTTCAACGTTGATACCTCCAGCTGCAGTAGAATCATTCATTGAGCTCATATCCTGTATCAGGAAGAAAATAATAATAATTTATGTTTTTAACAATTAAGACAGATTTGGAAAGTTTTGATTAAGTCTATCTCATTTTGTTTGAATATGTTCAGAAATCAATGTCTAACAGACTTGGAAGTACAATATTATGATGCTGTGAATCTTTAGCATACATTTTCATCTTATGCAATGATTCAATACATGTCTTAAAACTTCTGATGGTCAAAAAAGCTTGTAGCATATAGAGAAAATACTTGGCAGTTTTAGTTTAGTATTTTGGAATTTTTATTTGGTGTGTGCTTGTATATAGGATTAATATAAATCCACAAATTGGCAGTTGAGACAACCAATGATAGTTTCAATTTTCATTGAAACTGTTAGAAAGGTAAAAATTTAAGCAATGTTATCCAGATATTTCAGTGTACTAAATTTAAAGATCAGGAGATTAATACACCTAGACAGCAAATTTTAAACCAAATGTATATTCTCTAAATTGCACTGTGTTTGTTGTTGGAGGTGGGGAAACTTAAATCTATCTCAGCAATGTGCAGAATTTGCCCTTGATGCTTTTAAGTAATTGTTTAGACTGAATTTGACAACCTAATACTCTCCTGAATATATGTAGATATATTTGGGCTCTGAATTGCAGCAGTATCTGAATTAACTATGAAGCATGACATCTTCTATTCTACTTGTCATTTGAAGTCTGTAATAATATTGTGACATGCCATAGCAATCTTCCCCTCCCACATTCTCATTCTTTACTAAGGAAAAAATAAAATTTCTGAGAACACCTATAGGACAAAATTGATATAACTGGTATTGGTCCAAACTCCAGAAAGATGTGGCTCAAATCCAAAGTGGATCTCGGGTGGAGAAATATGTCAGCACTCCTCCCATTTTGTATTCTATTCATGATTGACATGAATATCTTGTTTATACACCACTAGAGTTGGATTAGGGAGATTAGTGACCTTTTTTTTTTTTTTGGCTAAGACAATCCAATTTAATCCTCTCCAATTCTTTTAATATTAGCCAATGAGAGTTTTGCCAAGTAGCATCTTGAGACCTTCACATATTGGTTTTTGTTGACATATTTTTGTCCCTGTTTTTATGTATAAATAATCCCCGAAATAGTACCTCCTCATGATTTTTCTTCATATATTCCAGTTCTTCAGTAAAGCTGTTAATCTGCACTTTAAGATCACTGCTTGTTATCTCAATTTCTTCCAGGGCCTTTCGTAAGCCATTGGTGTCCATTTCAACACTTTGATGGAGGGCCAATTCATTATCATACCTAAAAGTAATTAAAAATATTGTCAGCTTCTGATACATCTGAGGAAAATGTATATTTCCTCTTTCCCCCTTGGTCTTCATTCAATGCTTTCTTCAGCTGTTAAAGATTGGTTTTAAAACAATAGTCTATATTTGTAACAGCCATGCCCTGCTGTTAAGTGACAAGGAATAAAATGGAGAGCTGGAGGGGAATTATCCTATTAACCCTCTGCTCAGCAATATGGAACAATAGAAAATGTATTTGCTGCACTACCAATGTCATTGTAATTTATAGTAGGTAATTTGTATTGTGTGGTGGGCTGTGATCTTTTACCACTATGGCACCACGTTAGGGCATTTTGTAGCTATAGCAAATAAGAATATTCAAAAATACAGAATTGCATTCCTCACTCTTTCTCTCTCATATAGAAAATTATTATCAGCAATGATGATCATTAGCCTGCCACTTGCATCACCAGTATATTTTCTCTAAACTGAGAGATGATAGCTAACTTTATTAGGCATTTGGAATTTGCTTGTATTGAAATACTTTGAGATCTGTTTTTTAATTTAACCAGCAAAGCCCTTTACTTTGAGAGGCACGTTCTTCTAGATCATGAAAAAAAAACAGAATATAGGAAATATGTTCATTTTCCTCCTCCTTACTTGAGTTTGAAATCAGCACCAGCCAGCCTAGCATTGTCAATCTGCAAAATCATTGTTCCATTGTCAATTGATGTAGCAACTATCTAAAAGACATAACACAGAATGTTTATTTAACATAGATGATTTTCAACAACTTTAATATTGCAATCCCACTGCATAATATAAATTCTAAATAAGTATATTAGCAATAGCACTTAGACTTACATATCACATCACAGTGCTTTACATCCCTCTCTAAGTGGTTTACAGAGTTAGCATATTCTCCCCAACAATCTGGGTATCCATTTTACCAGTCTCAGAATGATGAAAGTCTGAGTCAACCTTGAACCAGTGAGAACGATACTATTGAGTTGCTGGCAGTCGGCAGTTAGCAAAATTAGTCTGTAATACTGCATTCTAACCACTGCACCACTACAGTTTATTAGAAATGGAATTAGGTTAATATACTTAATACTTCAATTGTTGGCATATTTGGTAAATGTAAATGTATATTATATAAGGTTTTTTTTTCTTGTGTTCAATTGTTTTGATTTTTGGAGAGAGCCTTGACAAGTCCTTGCGGTTTTCTTGACAAGAATTTTCGCAAAGTTGTCACTGCTTCTTTCCTAGGGCTGAGGGAGAGTGACTAGCTAAAATCATTCAACTGCCTTTTGTGATCAAGGCGGGACTAGAACTCTTAGTCTGCTGGTTCCTAGCCTGATGCCTTAACCACTAACCTAAACTGGCTCTGTTATATAAGATACTATGCCGTATAAAGTAGACCAATTAGTAAATGTCAAATTTCTTTCAAGTAATCAGATTGCATAATTCAAGAACATTCAATAAGATCTCATCCAAAACCTAACAGGACCATTTGTTCTTTACTGAACTCAAAAGTTATCTTATTATTGTCATGTCATAAACTGTGAGAAATTACAGAGGTGTGGCACATCTTAACTTTTTTTCTCTTTAAAGGAGGGTGACTAACATTTCAGCTTTATCCATGAATACATACATATCTCAGTTGGTTTATTGAAACTGAGACTGTATTGATGAAAGCAATAAAATTTACTGCCTTGCATCACATCTGTTAAAGATAAAAGAGTCTCCCAAGGAGACATTCACAATTGAGAATTCTACTCCCTCGCTTGCAGAGTATATGCTCCTCTCCTGCAGAGCATTCCTCAGATATTTCCTGATCATTAAACTTGGCAATAGGAACTGCCTGCTGTTAATGAACATTAGAAACCACTCTGGCTCATCTCTTAAGGCTAATATAGCACCACCATACAGTAAAAGACAAAAAAAGATTTATCCTACTAAACTTATTTCTTTTCTTACCTGATTCCTAAGGTCATCAATAATGGCATAATATTCACTATAGTCTTGTTGTTGTCCAGCTTGATTTCCTGCTTGAAACATTTCATACCATTCTGCAATTTTTCTTTCAAGTTCACTGTTAGCCTCTTCCAGTGCTTGGACATTTCCAAGGTAAGTTGCTAAGCGGTCATTAAGGTTTTGCATTGTTTGCTTCTCAGCACCAGAAAGAAGAACACTGTCACCACCTGCAAAGCTACCAAATGCTCCAGCTGAACCAGAAGCGCCCCATCCAGCACTCAAGGTCCTTGATCGGTTGCCTCTGCATGCTAGGCCACCAGAGCCCAACCTGCTCCTGCTTTCTGCCCCCCCACTGAAGTTGCACATGCCCCATGCTCCACTGCCACTACCACTGCCACCACTGCTGCAACCACTACCAACGAGCCTGCTACTTGATCTACTACTAAAGCTGCACGATCCACCACCAGATACTCTTGTTCCTCCTCTGCTACTGCGGGAGGAAGAGGCTTGTCTGGATGACTGACTCAAGAAGCTCATGATTCCAGGACAAGAGAAAGGATCTTCCTTGTGCAGAAATGTAGCTTAGATTGTCCTTGGACTGTGGTTTTCTACCCTTTTATATGTTAGTTTAACACTGCATCATAAGCACAAATGTATGATAATTTTGTCAACAGATTAGCCTAGCCCATCATTAAATAATTAAAACAATTATTAGATAATCCTAATACATATATTTAGGCCCTCCCCTTGATTATTCACTTGTTGAGATGGAAAATAGGTGGAGTAGTCTGGGTCAAACCTTTCATTATAATTCAAGCATTTTTTTCCCTAAAATTCATGTAAAAACTTTCCATTTTTAACTTTGCTTCTTCTTAATGTTGTACAACATATGTATATTGAAACGGTTCATATTAAACTGTATTTTTATTTTACTGCATGTGCTTTTCCAATATAACGTTTCCACATGTTGCTATACTTATCAGAAAACCAGTTGAGGTGTAAAATTTCTGTTTGACAATGAAAGTTCTATGTCATATTAGATTGATCTCTAATAAACAAGGCAAATTGTTTGTACATGTAATCATATTTAGGGATAACTCCAAATTATTTTACTATCATTAATAAGATTGTATTGTTTTCTAGCACAGTCATTTTATTAATATGTTGGAAGTAATGTTCTAACGTAGTGAATAAAAGGGCAAAAGTAAATTTATTTCACTGACTTTCAATTGAAACAAAGCATAGTAGATATATTTTAATTACATTCTAATGGGAGTCCATTCCATTCAAGGCAGCACATTAACATCATTTTGCATTTTCACACCAGTTACACAGAAGCTGGCTACCCTAAGAGTTGCTTAACAGAAGGAGCAGAACAACATAAAACTCCGCTGATTTGCCTGAATATTCCAGGAAATACAGGGCTAATATTTTTAATATTAGCCCATTAATCATAATAATGATTAAACTCACAACTAATCGTTTTCCACTTGTGCCCCATTAAAAATAGAATTTTAAAGAGCTTTTAGATATCTTTAATACTATGGAATAACATATTGCACTTCTGAACAAACATATGGAGTGTTATACATATCTTCCCTTAATTTACAAAGCTATTAACACAACTTTCCCAGCAATCTTTTGACAGCCTTTTGAGGTAGTCAAGGTGAAAAGACGGGAGTTGCTAGAGAAATGGAAGGTACTTTGATGTGGTTAGGCTAATGTAACAAGACCTTCAAAGCCTGTCAAAGCTCCTGTCTACTTCAAATTATACCTAATACAGCCATGGTGCAGTTGTTTTGATTTTCTTTCTCACACTTTTTACTTTCCTAGTACTCAGATATCTTTTTCTGTAACTATTCTATATAGTCCAGCATACCTTTAGAATTCAAATGTCCTTGTTTGCGCCTTAATTTTTCCAGTTCAGGTGCTTCTATTTTTCCAATTAATATATGTTTAAATACTCTACCGCTATTATTTGAATATAGTTTTTAGGAGCATAGTTTCCTTTATCAGAATTTTTGGTTAGAGAAAAATGAATCCTCTTGAATTCCATTTAGTCCTAGTGTCCAATGCTGTTGTGAGGTCTATTGGAAGGGATTGACTAAATTCACTAGTGGTGATTCCTAGTACTTAGGAAGGGTTACACTTTGTTCTGTACTGTTGCATTAATCCTTAATTAATCTAAATTAGATTTTGATTTTGGATATTTAGCAGCTCCTAGGTTTTTGAAAGTAATGGGATAAGTCATAGGTCTTGCTGCAAAGATTTAAGAGTAAATCACTTAAAGCACTTAGAAGATGGTAAAATAAATTTTTAAATTTTATTGGACAGTAAGAGAAGGTTTATTGGTTATTTGACAATGACATTGTATAATAAAATAAAATGCCTTATAAGCAAATATATTGCCCAGTTTCAAGGTCAAAATATTATTTATTGACTAGTAAATATGGCTCCCCACCTCCTCCAAATTGATTCTGGATGGCATATTAAAGCATGCTACAAAACCAATTAAAAACAGTGAAAGGAGGAAATAAAAAGTAGACCACAAGCAAGAGAATATCACATGTAATAAATCATTTTGATTTAAGCACAATTTTTTGCTTAGCAAAGTACTTTTCTGTTCACTGCCCTGTCTGTAGGTGGAAACTGATTGTGCTGTCAGTAGCCAATGACTGCTGAATTACCATGACATGCTTATTATATACTGACTAATTATATCTGCTTTCAGGGAGCAGATCAAGTTGTTGTTTTTCATCCCACCAATTAAGTTGTAGCCAGAAATGACTGTTGATTACTTAAATCTCTGTTTTCTATTAAAATAATATTCTATGTAGGTTTTTTTGACAAACTTTGAAAGATAAATTCATGATTTTAAACCTCAGAATCATTTTTGTTAGCCTATTAGTCATCCTCAACTGTGGTCATCACATTTGAGAAGAAAATGAGTATCTTCTGTGTAACGTCTGCCCCATTTCACTTAAAATCTGACTCTGTCACCTGACTAATAGGTTCACAAGGGCAAGGTATAGCACATATAGTGAAAGCCAGCCCATGTTTAACAAAAGAACCACTGTTAACTCTACTTATTCTCCAGGTTCCAGTCCATCAGCACATGGGTGGGATTCAAATTTCTTAACAACTGGTTCTGTGGTGTGGCCTAATTTGTGGATGTGGCTTGGTAGTCATGTGACTGGGTGGCCGTGGCTTGCTGATTGGGCATGGCTTGATGGTCACATGACTGGCTGGGCGAGGCTTGTATATAAATATTGTAAATATTTATGTAAATATTGATTTTTTTTTATAAAAAAGAGCATCTTTTACCCAAAACCAGGCAAAGCAGGCAGGCAGATCGAGTTGCTCACAGAATCACAAATTCACTCAGAGATCTCTCTTTCTGCAATCTGCTGCCTGAGTCTGTCACATAAAATTTGCTTGCAAGCAAACTCACAAAATTAACTCACAACACACCAGTGAGTCTGCACTGAAAAATAGAAGCTTCACTCCTAAGGAAGGCTCAGCTCTGCTTTTAAATTAGCTAAAAAGCAAGAAAATCCAAGATTTCCTGCTTTCTAGCTAATCTAAATCTCCTGGCACAGCTGATAGTCGGAACGGCTGTTGGTCGGGGAAAAAAAAAGGAAAAATAGCAACATACCAAAACTTAGGCAAAGGCACAAGACAGGCAATTTGAATGGTGCACATGCTAGGTAAGGAGTGAATGGGCGGGGTAGGAAGGGGAGAGGCCAGCCAGTGGCATGATTTGCCAGTTCTCTGAACCTACTAGTTCAATGGTCACCAACTGGTGGGCCACAGCCCACTGGTGAGCCGTGGGAAAATTTTGGTGGTCTGCAGAGAAATCTCACCCCCAGAGCACCCCACAAAGCAATTAATCCAGGCTGCGCAGAAACACAAGGCTGCGCCACCCACATGGCCCGCAGAAACCCTCCCTGCCTACTCACTCCTTACCCACAAACTTGCCTGCTAAATTGCTGTTTTTCTGACCATCAGCTGTTCTGCTGTGCTGGGAGATTTAGATTAGCTAGGAATCAGGAAATGATTGGATGTCTTGCTTTCTAGCTAGTCTTTAGATCTTTGGCTCTGCTTTTAAGCACAACTGAACCTCCCTTAGGACTGAAGGTTCTATTATTCCGTGCAGACTCACGGCAAGCAAATTTTATGTGACAGACTGAGCTAGCCGATGGCAGATAGATAGATAACTGAATGATTCTGTGAGCAACTCAATCTGCCTGCCTGCTTTGCCTGATTTTAGGTAAAAGTTGCTCTTTTTTTATAAAAAAATCAATATTTATATAAATATTTATAATATTTACATACAAGCCATGCCCAGCCAGTCACATGACCATCAAGCCACACCCACAAATTAGGCCACGCCTACAGAACCTGTTAGTGGTCTCTGGGATTTAAAATTATGAGCTTGGTGGTCCCTGAGTTCCAAAAGGTTGGCGACCCCTGTACTAGTCTGTAGGTTGTACTCTGTTGTACTCTGACAGTAAAAGTTTGAACTTGAACTTGTAGCTGGTAACAGAGTTAAAATATCAGAGGCTGAAGCTCTGAATAATGGATTAGATCTTTCTTGAGATAATAAGCAATAAAACTAGCAAAGCAACCATACTTTTTATTTGCTTGAAAGATAAGCTTATGTAATATTTAACTTTCATGTTGAATATCAGATATTTTTCCATTTCTCAACTGAGATAATGAAAAACCTCCATTCCTTTTTTGGGGAAAGTAGTTGTCACATCATGATGTTTTTACAAAAGGGACAGGGCACGTATTGCAAGCCAAATGCTGTTTTCACCACTTTGGCTCCCTTGTCCACTAGCCACTCCTTAGCAATCGTGATAGCAATATCATTTGGGGTACATGTATCTAAAGCTCTGTTTAAAAATTTCTCTTAAAAATGTTTTCAGAGTGCTCAAGGCCTGGATAATACAATTCAGATGTAATATTTCTTTCATAAATTCTTAATCCCCTCAGTTTCCACCAGTCATCTTTCTATGTTTGTCAAGGTACACTTTCACATGTCCAATCTGGCTTGGGTGATAGTTTGATATTTTCAAAATGTGTGCTACATTTGAATTATGTAGAGTCCAAGCAATGACATTTATCTAAAAATTAAATACAGTGATATCAATAAATTGTACGCTTTGGTTTTTTGACAACTGTGATATCTGGTGTGTTTTGTTCCAAATGACAATCTGTCTGTATTCGAAAGTCCCACAAGATCTTCACCTTCTTATTTTTGACAACCTTTTCAATTTTATGTTCCCATGACTTTTTAGATACAGATAAGTTGTATTTTTTACATAATGACCAGTGGATTAATTTAGCAACTTGGTCATTTCTAGCTTTGTAATCAGTTTGGGTGATTTTGCTGCACTCACCTATTAAGTGTGAAACAGTTTCAACTTTGTCATTGCAAAGTTGGAGTTTGTATTGTAAGTGGACTTTTGTATCTTTGCTTTCATGGCATCAGTTTGTAGTGTTTGTTCTTGAGCAACAAGCATTCTGTTTCCTTCTTGATGGTTCCCATCTTAAGCCATGCCCACATCAAGTTGTTATCACATTTTCCTTCAATGTGTTTCAAATGCTGTCCATACAAAGCTTTGGTTTTCAATCTATTTAATCTGTAATCCAGTGATTTTTCCTTATATTCTGCCTTTGTTTCTGTTGTTTTTATAATGTTCTCCATTTTCACAGCCTGCAGCAATTTTTCTGGTTCACATAGCCCCCTATTCTTCTTGGGAGGTACAACCTGTCAATATCATTTTGTGGAAATATGATACATATTCAATAGTTTATGTATTTTCTGGTCCAAGTTTTCCAATTGTTGTTATTATTATTATAACAGTAAGATTGCAGCTGCTTACCGCTTGCCTCAGCCAATTTTTGCATTTACAACCAACAGTTACATCCTATGATCATTCAGGCGCTTTGCAATTGGCATGCATTTACAACTCCACAGAATCCCACAGTCATGTGATTACCACAATTGGCTTGTGACAAGCAGAGTTAATAGAGAACATAACAGTAAGAGTGTAAGTTGCAGTCATGTGATGTTTCATTTAACAACCAAATGGAAAGTAAGATTATAAACCTGTGATGTGATTTTCCACTTAGTAATTGAGTTGCCAGTCTCAATTCTAACCACTAAACGAGGACCACTTATATCCTTGGATTAGTTTCATTTGTCCATTACTCCACAGTTTTGGTTTATTTTGGGGATTCAAATTTTTTCCTTCAATTTTGTAGACTGCTGAACAATTCTGAAAAAGTTCAGCTTCTCAGGCTCTTTCATATATGGCAAAAGAAAAGATAAACTATAAAAACTACCCTCCTAAAGTTCTTAGGTCTTACTTATGAATTCTGATTTGTAATTGTAAGGTGTGATATATGATTTCTTCCTCTTTTACTATTTATCTGGCCTAGAAACATTGTTATCTGTTCTTACCTTATGCTCATTTATGTTTTTACTAGAATCTCATTTCTACTCTGAATTCTTTGCTAATACCTGGTCCTCTGACCCATTTTCCCCCTTTCTGTCAAGAAGTTTCCCAATTCTTTTAATAAAAAAAGAGAAGAAAGTATCTTTAAGACTCCTACACCTCATCTCACTTCCTTCTTAACTTTCTCGTGCCTTAGCTTTTATGAGCCTAGCATAACAAAGTATATTTATAGATCTGAAATGAGTTTTCTTAATATAATGTAAATATAAATGATCCCAAGTATGTTTAAGCTACAATTACAACCTGTAGGAGTTGTAGAAATGAAACAATGATCAGGTATAGGATCTTAAACCGGGCTTCCAAAATAACATAAGCCACACTTCAAGGATAATAATTGTTGGGCTTTAATGAAGTCTTTGTCCTCATGAATACCATTTTATCCATGCAATTAAAGGCCTAATCTTAATTTGCCAGTGTGCCCAAAACCACAAAATCAGAAGAGAGAAACAAAATTTTTTGAATAGGTGTTTCCTGAGTAACCAGGAGGTGGCAGGCTTTCATTCCAAAACTGTAATTCCTGCTCACCACCACTGGAAATACATATTAAAATTTTGTTATCTTTGTTTTTATTTCTTCTTTATTTCTTTGTGTTTTTGTATCTATCTAAAAGCTCATTGCTTGATGAACCACAAATCCTTGAACCTTTCCATGAAGTCCTCTCTCTCTTCCGGGTGTGGTCAGTCTCCTAGATCACATTAAAGGTATCCTCATTTACTGATGGTAATTAAGACCTCCTTTGTAACTCCTTTGTTAACTGATATAGTTGTAAAGCGTGATGTCACATGTCTGTGCTGACTTAAAATGGCAATTCTGGCAATCCCAGTTGTGGTTATTAGATGAATCTTGTACTATTGAGCCATAGTGGTCCAATGGTTAGAATACAGTAGTGTAGGGCCAACTCACGGCTCACTCCAGGAGTTCAATTTTGAGCGGCTCAAGGTTGACTCTGCCTTCCATCCAGAGGTTTCAGCAGGTTCTGACCAGTTCTAGAGAACCGGTAGCGGAAATGTTGAGTAGTTCAGAGAACCAGCAAATACCACCTCCAACTGGAGATTTTGCAGTATCCTTCCCCTGCCACGCCCACCATGCCACGCCCACAGAACCGGTAATAAAAATACTGCTTCCATCCTTTCAAGGTGGCTAAAATGAGTACCTGGACTGTTGGCGGCAATATGCTGACTCTCTAAACTGCTTAGAGAGGGATGCAAAGCACTGTGAAGTGGTATATAAGTCTAAGTGCTATTGCTATTGCTATGATCACAATGCTGTATTTTGTATAAATGAGTTTCATATTTCATTGTAATTGTCTATACAAAGTCTATGTCTATAGGCAATCATGTAGGAGATGGCAAGGCTGAGCCTGAGAGAGGGGTCAAACACATTATCAGTCATGAGTCTGCCCACAAGAAATCTAAGGCCAGCCCATCTTGAATTGTTTTCTATTCTTAACTCCTGCTAATTTCCCTTGACCATTAGTAGTTCATATTCTAGTAGAGAGATTAAGCTTGCAATATATCTTTACACTCACTTGAACTACTTGAATCTCCCGATTTCCCTGGCACTTAACATTTTGCTTGTAAATGGCAGGTATCATAGGTCTTCAATCCATTGAATAAATTGATAAATGATAAATGAATAAATGGGGCTATACATTTATCTTTACAATGCTGTAGTATAAGTCTTCAGGACATAGTATTCAAAATCCAATTATGTTGTCCATATTTGGTGTACTGTGTATATAGTTCAAAAGAATTTTATTCTTTGACAATTTTAGTCAAATATGATTCCTTTTCTATACAAATGTAATAGAGTCTAATGAATTTTAAATATTTTTTTTTGTATGTCATAATCTGAGGTGCATTGACCTTTTTGCCTTCTTACCTTCTATGTGCTATAGAAGATTAGGCACTATCCCAATTCTAGGCAATATGGGAACATCTAATTCCTTACTCAACTCATTTCTTAAAATCTGCATATCAAATTGATTTATTCATAGTTTTAGAGGATTTAATAAATTATTCTAGTATCTCAGGTATCTCAGAAGCTGAAAATGCTGCTAGTGGAAGCAATGGTAAGAAAGATAATTACAGATATTACTTTTGCATTATATCTTATATATAATATTTGTATCCTGTGGATGATATTTGTCTCTTCACACAGAGTGCGTTAAAATTTCTACTTCATCATTTCTCAGAGGACTTTACTACACATTTATATGCCTATGTGGTTTGTTGACAACCCATCTCATAAAGGATGATCGATGGACTTTCTGAAGTGAGTTGTTATATCTGCATAGTTCATCAACCCCAGCTTTCTTTAACCAGCTTCTGCCATATTAATCTCTGACTAGGCATTTTGAAGGAGTGTTTCACTTGAAGTGAACTGAAACACTACTTTAAAAATCTGCACAGCCCTATATTTTTAAAAAAGAAAAGATTAGCCTATAGGCCAGTGGTTGCCCACTGTGGGCTGTGTGAAAATTTTGGTGGGCTGCAGAGAAATCTCCCCCCAGAGCACCCCCCCAAAAAACAATTAATCCAAGCTGCACAGAAACACAAGGCTGCGCCACCCACATGGCCCACAGGAACCCTCCCTGCCTACTCACTCCTTACCCACAAACTTGCCTGCTAAATTGCTATTTTTCTGACCAGCAGCTGTTCTACTGTACTGGGAGATTTAGATTAGCTAGGAAGCAGGAAATGGTTGGATTTCTTGCTTTCTAGCAGTCTTTAGAACTTCAGCTCTGCTTTTAAGCACAGCTGAACCTCCCTTAGGACTGAAGTTTCTATTATTCAGTGCAGACTCACGGCAAGCAAATTTTATGTGACAGACTGAGCTAGCCGATGGCAGATAGATAGATCACTGAATGATTCTGTGAGCAACTCAATCTGCCTGCCTGCTTTGCCTAATTTTGGGTAAAAGTTGCTCTTTTTTAATAAAAAAATTCAATATTTACATACATGGTGTGTTTTATTCAGTGCAGACTCACGGCAAGCAAATTTTATGTGACAGACTGAGCTAGCCGATGGCAGATAGATCACTGAATGATTCTGTGAGCAACTCAATCTGCCTGTCTGCTTTGCCTGATTTGGGGTAAAAATTTCTCTTTTTTAAAATAAAAATTCAATATTTACATACATGGTGTGTTGTGAATTAATTTTGTGAGTTTGCTTGCTATCAAATTTTATGTGACAGAGTGAGCTAGCCAATGGCAGATAGATAGATATATGAATCTATGATTCTATGATTCTGTGAGCAACTCAATCTGCCTGCCTGCTTTGCCTGATTTTGGGTAAAAGTTGCTCTTTTTTATAAAAAAATCAATATTTATATAAATATTTATAATATTTACATATAAGCCAGTCACATGACTATCAACACACACACACAAATTAGGCCACGCCCACAGAACCAGTTAGTGGTCCCTGGGATTTAAAATTATGAGTTTGGTGATCCCTGAGGTCCAAAAGGTTGGCGACCCCTGCTATAGGCCACATCAACATATAGGTTCAAACATGTATTACCAATAAAATATTACTACAGCCCTATACTGTTGGCTGGATGTTTATTAATAAAGTCTAGATATTTTGAGATGCTATTCTAATTGGCCATGGTGAACCTGAATCACAGCAAGGAGTTAATGCCATGGCATCTACTTGCAAAGAGCCTTCCTTATGGGGCAGATCTTATAGTCCATCTATTCTTTCTCCCATCTCTAGGAATGCTCACCCTAGTTCAGGAAAAATTAAGCAAAAGACAATTGGATAAAATTGGATAATTTCACACTAGAACTTGATGTAATACCAGGTCTTTGTTTTAGTTTTATCATTTTAATATGATTTTATATGTTGTTTTAATTTTGAGGAGCCACCCAGAGTTAATTAGAGGATGGGTGGATATTTAAATACTTAAGATAAATAAATGAATGAATAAGGAGAAGAAAAGCATATATAGACAATGGGAAATTCACAGAAAATTACACAGCTGTTTGTTTTGTAAATCCTCTGATGGCTAAGCACAAGTTGCGCTGAAGAAAAAAGTAGTCAGAAAGTAATTAGCCTATTAAGATCAGAGCAGAGCACTTGTTATGCTGCAGCTTGTGCCTGTTTCATTTCTCCCTTCCAGATGAAAAAGGACTCCTAAAAGGTTGCCTGCATTTATTAGCTTATGTGCAACATTTCACTTGTTTTTACTGGGAGTGGAATATTCCAAAAATTGAAAAATCAATTCCAGTCTAACTTAATCAATTTTTCTGTCACTGTAAAGACACAGTATTCTGCATTATATGTTCTCCTAACAGGGTTGGATTTGGTAGTGGTAGGGTTCAATTTTTTTTACTACCAGTTCTGTGGGCGTGACTTGGTGGGCGTGTCATGGCTTGGTGGGTGTGGCTTGGTGGGCGTGGCAGGGGAAGGATACTGCAAAATCTCCATTCCCCCCCTCCACACTGGGGGAAGGTTACTACAAAATCCCATTCCCTCCCACTCTACTAACCTGCTTTCCAGCTCCGTTCTCCTGTGCAGGGCAACCAAAGAAGACCCAGCCAATCAGCTGGGACTCCAGAGGCAGAGAATAGATGGGGGCAGGACCAGTCAGAGGTGGTATTTGCCGGTTCTGTGAACTACTCAAAAGTTCCACTACTAGTTCTCTAGAACTGGTCAGAACCTGCTGAATACCATCTCTGGATTTGGTGTAATAAAGATAAATGTTGAAATAATCCATTGGTAGCATTGAAGCAAAACTATTTTCACGTTTCCTAATACTGTTTCTGCAATTTGTCCTCATTCCTTCTGCATATCTAAAAAAACAAATTACTATTTTTTGTCTTATCCTACTCTACTAATCATAAAAAATATAACTTATTTTCATTTTTCTTAGCTTGGGTTTTTCACTACAATGTAGAATGTTTTTCTTTAGGATTCCAGCTAGACAGTTAGGATTCCGTTCCATTCCATTCCATTTCATTCTACCTTTCACAGTACAAGTGTGAAGGTTTTTTTTTCACCCACTCAATTTTTGCAAAGAGTTCCCTCATGCTATTTGATACCTTCTCTCCATATCTAAGATCTAGATGTGTCCAGTATGTCCATGCATCCAATGCCAAAGACACTTTTGCTATGGCAAACTTTGTTTTCCCATGAATAAAATGAGGGTAATAGTAACCTGTCTCAGAAATTACTAGTTAAAACAAATACACACATAGCAAGAAATTAAAGTAAACTGAATAGATAATAGTTCAATAACAGCAGATCTGATTGCTGCAAATGAATGAAAGTGACAATGGGGATTTATGCTATTCAAGCAGTGAAATTAGGACATATTTGCTTAAACAACAAACCAATGAATATCCTATACATACAGTGTTCTGGCAGAGGAAGCTTATCCTAGAATGATTTATGAACTGTTTGAAATGTGAGATTGGCCATGTTATTTTATTCTTTGAAGAATAATTATTAGGTTTTGTTTATATGTTTAAGTACAGAAAATCTGCAACTCAGTCAAGGCATTATACCATAATGAATTCAGTAAACACACAATCTTTTTAATTTCTGCATTGGTTTTTATTTATCTTGACAATGATGTCACCTTGAGTATATCACTTTATAATGGATTTGTGGATTATGGGTGTGGCTTTCACAAGGATTGGTATTGATATAGGAAGCTAAAGAATCTGAAATAATCCTTTTTTTAAATAGAATTAGGTAATGACTCATGGTTGTGAAACCAATCACTGTTTTCTTTGGCTTCTCTGTACAGATCAAATTGATCAAACACTTTTTCAAAAGTAAACTTTGTATATTTATGTATTTTGCTGGGGGAGATATGTGTGCATGCACATGTGTGCATGCACGTGTGTGAGTGTAAGCAAAAGAAAATCTGTATCAGCAAATTGATACATTATTGCATATATTACATAAATAATTGCAAGAGTCCTAGAGGCAGTTGGCCTGAATACTCTGAATATTTGAAGGACCATCTTTTCCCAGTCACATCTTCCCAATCTGCTAGAGCAGGGAGGCAGGGAATGTTATGGGTCTCCTCTCTTAAAAAGGTCCATCTAGCAGGACCAAAAAGAAGGGCCTTCTCCATGGTGGCTCCATCCCCATGAAATATCATCCCATAGAAATAAACTTGCTCCCCACCGCTTTAACGCTGTTTTGCAAGGCCCTGAGAATCTGATTTTGCCAATGGACCTGGGGACCCCAGCATGGGATGGAATCCATCAAATGGCTCATTTGATTGTTGTTGCCTGGTGGGAGGGTGTTGTTGCTCTTTATTGGTTTTTTATTGTTTTCATCCCTGCAAGCCATCTAGAATAACTGAGAGTGAGTTGGGTAGCCTAAATAAATAAATAAACAAACAAACAAATATAATATAAAATAAAATAAACTTGAGGAAAAAAAAGTTTCAGTATTAACATTTAATAAATATTGTGTGGTGCTCTCTATTAAAATGATCTCTATGATATGAATTTGCCATAATGCTATTAGCCATGATGCAGTTTCCCCCTCAAAATTTGGATCCATCTCCTGTTGCCTGAAGCTTGCCCTTTTCTCTAGTTCTGCTCCCTTTCTATTCAGTTTCTTTAGTTGCTTCTTGTCTGCTTTTCAACACTCTGTTAATATTCATGGGTGACCAAGCAATGCTAATTATTTTTAATTTAGTATGTGTTAATTTCTCCTTACTTCTCCAACTAGCTTTTCTCTGTGATCATCTCTTTTCCCATATTTTATCTGTGCCCTTTTCACTTTTAATTTTTTTAATAAATTTCACTTTTTTATGTACCTGCTTTTTTCTCCCTCCATTTTTCCTCACTGGAATTATTTGTATTTGCGTTTTTAATATCTATTTTTTAATGAACTCTCACACATTTTAAGCATCTTTTTCCGTTAGCTTTTCTGCTTATCATTGCAGATAATAAATTTATCAGAGCAATACGTTTATTTATTAAAATTCATTTTCAAAAGTATAAAATGTATTTTAGGAAATTCAACTTTGATTGTGTGCTATCAAATTGATATTGACTCTTAGCAACCATGCAATTTCTCTAAAAGTACTCCTGAATTATATGATCATTTCCCCCCAAGTTCGTCCTTCTTCTATTTCTTTGACTAAAGTAGGTTATGGATAAGAATTTAGATAAATATCAGGTCAAACATAACATGCTCTATTAAACCAGTCAGTATGTAGCCAGTAAGTCAAGTCAATATCTTAAGATTCCACCATGTATAACATTTAATTAAAAAGTAAGAAGATTTCTACAGATCATGTTTGCAAACTGTGCTTTTTGTAATTCATAATTTCTTCTCTATCTAAACAACAGCCCTGTTTATTAATTTCCAACATATTTATTGACCTAACATTTTTATGCACATATCTCCTGTGTCCCCACAAAGTAACCAGACTTGTAATTTGTTAATGAAATAAATGTATGTTTCTCCAATTTACATATTTTTAAAAAAATCAGATATAATCATTCTACTTTGATGTATATATATATTTGGTTGTAGAATTTAATACCATATGTTGTAGGAAGAAGAGAGGGTCAAACAAAAAGCTTTTAAAGCTACATCATCTACAGAAAAAGATAGAATTATGTATTTAAAATAGTCCTTTTTTCCCTCTTATTTAACATTAAGATAGAATCCACAATCTAAGGCCCAGGTGTATAACACCCATCTCTATTTAGTACTAAGGATTTAGGTATACCAATTTTAAATTAAATGACTGATGAAGCAATTGGGTTGGAACCAATTTTATGCTGCAACTTATTTTGATTAATAAATCTGAATTTGAAGATTAAAACTTTCAATTAGTTTCACTAAATTTCCATCAAAATAAAGAAAACATAAATCATGAGTGATTTATTCCACTACCAATCAACCCATATTTTTTCTCATACAGGACTGGTCCATTTGCAGTTCATGGATTGCCCGCATCTCAGAAGCTGTTTTTGAATAGTGAGGTGAATTCTTTCATGTTCCCTATGAAACCAGCCTTACCGCCCCACCCCCTAATGAATTTAGAGCAGTAAGAATACAGTATTAGTAAACTATTTATTTGCTGGGAAGAAAATGTTATGACTTCTCTTTTGTCATGCTTATTTTTTAAAATTAAGGAGTGTACATGTCTACAGGAAGAAGCAATGTGTGTGGAGTGACATGGGTTGGATGTATGGCTAAGTGCTGTGTGTGACAGGCATGCCCAAAGGCACAACTGAGAGGGTTTGCCCAAAATCTGGGGCAGTTCCCTGGACCCAAACTTCCGCCTATCTCTTGCTACAAGGGAAACATTGAAGAAATCATTCAGTGAGTCAAATGGTTTTAACCCAAGTGCCCAGTTATGCAACCAATGAAGTAACAAAGAGCTTTCTGTTCTTTTAAAGTAGAAAATAAGAAAATGTGTATAAATAACATGATTTAAATCATTCTTTTAAAGTTAGATTTCTCTTTTTAAATCAACCTTTTTTGCCGTCCACATGGTAGAAATTAGGAGTATAGTGGATTGAAGATGATAATTTTAAAGTGAAAGCAAAGCATTTTCTTCTCTTTCAGGAAGACAATTTTTGAAATCATTTTTTTTTCTTTTTGTCATTACAGACATTACATGCCATTTATTTCATGGTTGATTCTACATCTTCTCTTCTCTCTCATTAACTTGGGAGGATACTACTTTTCCATCCACCATCTCTTCAACCACAGTCTTGATCCTCAGAGTTTTAATCTTTTCTGGAAATAATGGTGGAAAAATTAAGTCATTCAACAAGCAATAATATGAGTCAGTGCTGATATGAGTAATGTAGTACATTTTTTTTAAACTTGTCCTTTGGAAGATTTCTGTTAATGTCATTTCATCTTATGATTGGAATATAATGGAAATGAAAGCTGAGCCTCTGGAACAACAAGCTCCATGGCTAAATACAGATACAAATATAAATGTATTAAATTTATATAGACCTATAAATATCTTTTATTTTATTATATTTTTTATTATATTTATTTTATCATATTTTATTTAATATATTTTATTCTTGGTATATATTTATTCCTGGTATGATATTAGTTTAGGCTTTATGCTACATTTTTTTTTCAGAGATCAGGAACACCACAAAAGAGTATTATTCTTTCCAGTGAAATAGTTCCTCCAATGGGGAAAAAAACACAAATGTGGTGAACCCTTCAATGGGGAAAGCAGCGTTGGGAACATACCCTTACCTTTTTCAACCTCTTTGCTTGTCTCTAAATCTGAAGCAATCGTTCTGTTTAAAAAAACAATATATATTGTCAGTCTCCTGGTTTCATTTTAAAGTAGCCTTTACAAACCTGATGCTGTTCACATATCTTGGATTACAGCTCCCAGAATGTCTGAGGATTAAAGCACAGCTCAAGTGGGCATCAATTCAGCAATGGCCATTTAAAGGAATTAAAATGGGTTTATTAGGTCCTAGTTCTTCATTTCCATTTGCCCAGGACAGTTTCTCAACCTTGGTAACTTGAAGATACATGGACTTCAACTCTCAGAATTCCACAGTTGAGAAATACTGGCCTAGGACTTTGGACAGAGTAAATGTCGTTGAACAAATCAAAATATACAATATTGCTCTTGGGATGAGCTATATGAATTTTTTTCTGCGACCCCAATTTTTTGTGACTCCCCCAAAATTACCTAGCATCATTTTTTTGCAAATTTTATATTGGTTTGTAACTGGCCATCTTAAACATCTTTGGAGCATCTTGTTAGAAATCAGTTTTACCCATTTTGTTTTTAAAATCCTTTTCCTAGGTAATGACTTTCTGCTAACTTTCAGAACTAAATTTCTCTAATCTGAATTATTTACCTCCAATTCTCCCCTTCCAGGAGACGGCGATAAGTAGCAATCTCTGCTTCTAGCTTGACTTTAATGTCCAAGAGGATGTTGTATTCAGCACTCTGTTGCTCCATGTCACTCCGCAGCTGCATTAGTTGGGCCTCAATGTTTCCAATGGCTATTTGAATTTGAGTCAATATAGTTCTGTAATGAGCTTCAATTTCTGCCACTGCATTCTCTCGTTCAGTTTTCTAGAGGAATATAATGAATGCATGGTTGGACAAGTACTGGCACTAGCTGGAATTTGGCTTCTGAATGAATGACTGAAAGGTGTCAATTTGATTAGGATTTTCTTCTCCCCACCTGCTTAGCAACTATTTGTGATCATGATAGATTTAACAATGCTATTAGTTTTGATGAAAGTGTGGGACTCTGTTTCTTTGATCAACACAAGAAGAATTACCTCAGTCTCATGGGCTTTTTAAAATCTTACTAAAATCAGTATATAGCTAAACCTGGTTGAATTTATTTGTTTGTTTGTTTATTTATATTTCATACTTTTTAATTGCCCATCTCTCTTCCTATCCCTCCCTCATCACATATTATTTAGTATATAATCCCTGTTTCTCTTAAACTATTTCTGAATAATAATAGTTTCAACTTGCTTGTTGTTTTACCAAGCAATTTCAAATGAAGTCAACACTGATGAATCTACCATTGTAGGAAACTAGCGTGGTGGGCCCTACATTATTATGTAATGAATCAAATGTTGGGCCCTACATTATTATGTACTGAATCAAATACATTTTTAATATAAGGGGGGCAAAATTTATGGATTTTCTAATGGTTCTATGCTGTCTAAAAGTTGCCACTGTGTAAATATAAAAATTACAATTAAATAGCTGGGAGAATTTTTAAAAAATAAATAAATACAGAAGTAATCTCCAACAAAAGGATCAGCAACCTTATATACTTTAATTATCAGACTTTACCCAGCTCAATTGAGATTGGAGTTCAATCTCCAGACTTTGGAGTATATTCCTCCGTTCTGTAATCTCACTTCTGTGTGTTTCAAGTTGATGGGTAGTTGTGGTAACTTCCACATTCAATTGTTCAATCTGAAGTGCAAAAAATAAATAAATAAATTTAAAATATCCAGTGAATACAAGGCAAATAATGCTGTAATACAGGGTAGAGGTTTAAGAGGATTAATTAGAGATTTAAAATATTTCACTTGATATATATCCTAAGTGTATCTTATTAATATCTGCACAGTTAAGGGAATACAAAAATAATAAATACTGCAGCTGCTACTACTACTTGATTATAAGAACTGAAAAGGGCTATTTTAGAGTTAGATGAGGTTAGTTTATATCAGAATTCACAAAACTCAGTATTTCAAATGTCTTTACTTCCAACATCATCATTCTAACCTCATTCTAAAATATAGCTATGGATGCAAACAAATACTATGATCACAGGAATACTTTTCCTCTTCCATCCATTCCTTAAATCTGAAGAAAAATGACCTATAAATTAAAAAGAAAGTTTCTGAATTTCAAGTGTGTTGATTCAAATAAAGAAGCTGGTCTGCATTTTTCTATGTGGGGCCATGTGCTTAATAAGGCTTTGGGGAAATTTACCTTGAATTTCCAGTTTGTGAACAATTAATGGCTTGTTTCACAGAGGAGTTGTAGAAAGAAACACAAACAAAACTACAATAAAGTTTCTGTAGTTTGTAAAGTATTAAATATAATAACAAGCATCACCAATTTATCAAACCGATCCTTAGCTTCTTGACGGTTCTTTTCAGCAAGGATTTCATATTGCTGGCGCATGTTTTCCATCACTTGGGCCATATCAATGCCTGGAGCAGCATCTATCTCCACAGAAACATTCCCACTCAGCTGTCCGCGTAGTCTTGCTGTTTCCTATAATTGTTTACAAAAATTATTAACTAAATCTATGATCAATTCAAAAAACGTATTCTGATCAGTTTTCTATATTCCATTAAAGTATTTTGAGCTATAAATTTGGTCTATTAGCAAAGTAGCTATCCGCCATCACATAGAATTCCTGAAGAAACTGGGATTGAAATAGATCTTAGATTCTTTCTAAATCTCAATAGCCAGTTTAAAAGAAATGATGAAATTACAAAGAAGAATTAGAGGCAATGTAATTGAATTGCAGATCTAAAGCAAATTACAGAACTTGTTGATTTCCAGGAACTTTAACGTCTCCATCATGGGTCACTGCTCATGCTAGCTGGAAAGATGAAAATTTTGGAAAGGCTTTCAATCCTGAATATGTTTTATTTGAAGAGATGTCCAGTCCGGGATAAAGAACCACGAAAAGAACCATGAGGCAAGGCTTTGAAATCTAAAGTTAGTTCATTAGTCCATGAACATCTAGCTGAAGAAAATCAAAATAATACTGTAGACTGTATAGACAATACAGTATTGTGAGACAATATCATTTTTGATGGCTAAATACTCTTGTTTCTTTCAATATTTTTTTCTGTCTGTGGCCTATAAAAAGCTATCAGTTCAATAACCCTTCTTCATTCACTAGGGCATATAATCTACTTCACTTCTTCATTCACTGGACTATATAGCCTAATATATTAGACTAATCTGGGCTGCAAAAATGCAGATAATAACTAGCTCATAGCAAAGAAGTAGAATATTTATATCCTTCTGTTGTCATCTTGATTTAGTTATCTGGATTTCTGCAGTCAGATCTGAAAGTCCTCCTGCAGGAAGTGATGTTCTATGGTGATTCTGACTAACACAATTCTCTCTCTCTTTTTGTGTGTATGTTTTCCTTGCTTAGTTCTACCATGTGTGTAAAAACACAAACATCTGTAGCTTCTATAGATCAATAGTTTGAATAACAAACTATAGGAGGAACATTCATAAGCCTTTGATTCAATTGGTGATGTTTCCTTACCTCCTCATGTTGTTTCTTGAGGTAAGCCAGTTCTTCTTTCAGACTTTCAATTTGGTGTTCCAAATCAGCCCTAACTAGTGTGAGCTCATCAGTTAGTCCCTGTAAACCTGTGATGTCATTTTCCACATTTAGTCGCAGGCTCAACTCAGTTTCATATCTATTTATTTTTAGAAAAAAATGTATAACAAGTCAGGATTATTGCAAAATAATCAATTTCTCTACCAGTTCCATTTTATTTTTACATATGACTGGCTTCCTAATAATAGTTTGGTTTCAATGATGTCTTTGGAGCAGATCCTCCCAAACAATTGCCACTTTCTAAACAGAAATTATTTGTACAAGACTTGTAATCATTTTGTAAGTATTAAGCCATCACAAAATACATTGTTGGAATAGTTACTAAGTTTTAGCCATGGGCTTCATCAGCAACAGTAGTCAATAACATTAAAATGGTGAGTGTGACTAGGTGGTTAAATCTCTATTCCTTTTAACAACAATCGCCTACTCACACCTACCATTTTGATATTGTTGATCAACCTTGTATACATTCTACTTATGGTGTAATTACAATCTGTTGCAAGATAGCTTTATTCCAGTGTGAATTCAGTTTTGAATGCTTTTTAGTTCTTTCCAAAAGCTATTTTTTGGGGCAGAAATAGCAAACCTTGCAAAACTACCTTTATTTTTAAGTTGTACCAGGAGGACATGATTTTGATTTGAAAAAGAATAAGCTGTTTTTTTAAAATAATCTTGTCTTCCTGTTGGTCATCTTATTATCCTACTACCAACATTGGCAGTGATATTCAGCAGATTGTACACATTAAAATTCACAGGTTGTTGTTGGGCTAAGAAGAAATAGTACTGGTATATCAACATAGTTCACATAGTTCGCTACGATTAAAATTCATCATTCTTTCAGTGGTACACTGTTTAAAGTTATTTATATTAAATATAGCTTCCATGCCTTTTTGAAAATATTTGTTAATTAAATCTTGCTGAAGATGTTGATTGCTTTCTATAGTGTTTTTAAAATACATACTTTACTCTGAAATCATCAGCAGCCAACTTGGAATTGTCAATTTGCAATATGATCCTGGTGTTATCTATTCGGGCTTTGGTAATCTGAGAAAGAATAAAATATAACAAAAAGCAAAGCCTTATTCTTTTGATTTCAGTACTTAGAATAATTAACTAGAAGTTAAATACTTCAAAAAAAAAACCTTGAATACTGTAAATATTCAACAAAACTACTTTTTCAGCTGGATTTCAAGCTTTATGTAAAGTTAGCAGCTTCCTTTTCAGTTTGAGTATTTGGACACTCACATGTGGAAGTGTCCTTAAATATCGTTCCCTTTCAAATGAATTAATAGCCTGATTGTTAATTACATATACATGGGTAATGCAATAATTTAGCTTAAGAGATACAAAGCTAGCACTATTTGTTGCTGGTGTAAATGCTAAATACTGTAGTACTTAAATATAGGACAGGTCCTGAGAACTGCAGCATCTGAAATAAAAGGTTGTCCAGCATTTATGTGAAGTCATCTACCTCATTCTATTCTTTCAGTGGTCCTAAAGCCCAATATAATATCCCATATATTTATATGTAAAATAAAAGTCATCAATGAAACAAAGCTTTTGGTAGTACCCACATATTTTACAGTCAATGAAAAATATTTCTTAAATTAGATTGTAATGCCCTCCTATATACAATCCATTCCACTTTGATTAAAATATCTAATGCAGGGGTCCCCAACCACCGGGCCCCGGACCGTGGAACATATTCTACTGAGCCGCCGGTTTGCTGGACGCCGCCATCTTGTTTTGATGAGAAAGTGCTTCTGGTGAGCTTTTCTGGTTGGAAAAGCGGCGTTTGGGTTCTGAAGGAATCCTCGTGCCTTAGTTTCATCGAAGGGGGGGGCGGCTTCGAACAAAACTAAGGCGCAAGGATTCTTTCAGCACCCAAGGCAAGGCGAGCCGAGCGACCGTCCCAAAGCTGTCCCGAAGCCCTTCGACAAAGGTACAAAAGAGGAATTGAAGGTGGCAGGGAAAAGCGGGGGACGGCTGGCTGGCCAGTCGCTTGGCTCGCCTTGCCACGCATGCTGATGCTGGTACCGGGCCGCGGATCATTTTGTGATGCCGGTACCGGGTTGTGGCACAAAAAAGGTTGGGGGCCACTGGTCTAATGTGTACATTGCACCATTGTTATAAATCAGAAATTGGGAAATTTATAATAGTATGCAGCACTTGTTATTCCCTATCTAGCCATCCTTGTGTAGGTAAAATATCATGGACCATTTCTGGGAATGGAACATCCATTCATCAGTTGCAAGCATAAGCATTTGCATACTGTTAAATCTCAAAGCAGTTTGTAACCCATACAAAATATTTATATAAAGTAGGAGAATCTAACAAAAAGATACAAAGTCTAAAGATGAGACAGAGGTGATGGTACCTCCCAGCTTAAGCATCAGCTTTGCCTGTCCTGTTTTCTGGCAATATATCTTTTCTGTAGCTTTTAAAAAGCTTTTCTACTGAACCAGCATGTCTATTCTACTCCACTACCTCTTTCTCGTGTCAAACATCTATTGAGCTAGATGACTAAACTGCAGATTTAAAATAAATTTGACTTTCCATTTGTTAACACCTTCACAGGAATTCCTTGCTGAAAGTAGTGCAGGATTGTATATGCTAAAGATCGAATCAGATTTTTATTTCAGTTAATTTTTCCAAATAGTGATAGAAACCGTAGTAACATATAGACGACTTCTCCCACTACTTGAGTAAATGGTACCACCCAGAAAACATACAATATATTTACTAAGAGATACAAAGATGCAAGGGCTGCCAAAGTAAGAGAACCATTTGACTTAACAATAAACGTGAAAAAGAGCCAGGTTATGTTTATTAACCAAAGATTTTGTTTTATATCTAGAGAAGAACTAGATGTAATAGATCACTACATATACCTTGGCCAACGGATCTCAATGGAAGATGATACAATAAATTGAATGGTGTGTTAAATGTGGTTGGCAGGCATTTGGCAAACTAAGCATAATTTTCAGGAACAATCTTCTCCTATGCCTGAAGAGAAATGTTTTCTGCCAGTATGCTGCTTGCTCTAAAATAGTGAAACATGGGCATTAACCTCGCAATTGAAACAAAGCTATGAGTGGCGCAAAGAGCCAAGGAAAGATGCATGCTCGGCATTACAAGATAAGATAGAAAAACCTGCACATGGATTAGAGAACAAATAAAAATATAAGTTAACATCAAGAGAGTAAAGGAATTGAAATGGAAATGGGCTGGTCACATATCAAGAAGAACCAATGGCAGCTGGACCAAGGCAGCCATAGAATAGATCCCCCTTTATAAGAAGCATCCATGAAAGAGACCTAAAACAAGATGAATCTATGACATCAGCAAGTATTGCAGGCCCTATTGGCAAAAGAAAGCTCAGGACTGTATTGCTTGAAAACATGTGGAAGGGGCCTTCATCCTGCAGTCTATAGACAATGGCTAAAATGATGATAATTTGAATATAATATCATTAATGAGATTAGAATAGTTGCAGAATGGTTACAAGAGAGTTGTAACGAATTAATTAAAAATCTTACACATAACGCATTTCTGATCAAGGTTGATAGATAGCAACCCAGAACAGAATGGTTGCTAACCTGGTGAATATCCTCACCCACCTCTCAATAGCTCACCATCTTTGAAAAGACTGTGAGAGGGCCGTAATGTCAGATAATTAGAAAATGAAAAGTCTGATACTTGCCAGGACTAGGTTAGCCCTAGAATGACTAGATATACAACAATTAGTGTGTCAGAGCCTCTCCCCCACTTTTTTTCTTTTTACTGCACAATTGGTACACATCTGACAACCTACGATATTCAATTACAGAAAGGCACTTATAATACCTCCATAAACATTCTGCAATATTATTGTTAGAAGACAATGATTTGATTAATGACATAACTGTGACATATCCTTCAACATAACTTGCCTTCAGAAACAATACATTGTCTATTCTTAACTGTCTCATGCAGTAAACTGTTCAGAAACAAAATCTTACCTTATCTTGAAGTTCTTCAATTACTTTAAAGAAGGAATTATAGTCTTGCTTAGCAATAGGGGAAGTCTGTTCACACCACTCCCGGATCTGCTTTTCCAAAACCGAGTTTGAAGTTTCTAAGGAGTGTACTTTTTCCAGGTAGGCAGCCAAACGGTCATTCAGATTCTGCATGGTAGTTTTTTCATTGCTTGTAAGCAGCAGTTCATTTATGGAAGTGCTGCGTAGCAAATTACTGCCAAAGGTATTGCTATAGTTACTGCCAAATGAAATTCGGGTGCCAGAGCCACCTGCTCCTCCATGGACACTGGGTGTTCGGGTTTTTTTTATGGATGACATTCTATAGATGGAACCATGAACAGATGATCCACCACTTTCGAAGAAGACATTTTTTAAATTGACACTGCCAGATCGAGCCATTGGGAGTGTGTATATACGTGTCTAAAAAACAAAATATCTAAAGCACTCTTACAGGATAAAATGCTGCATAGGGCAGTTTTGGACCTTTTTATTTGGATGTAAAAAGGAGGGTTGACATGGCTGAACTCCGCCTTTTTTGATAACAATTATGGGGAAATTGGCACTATTTTATTCTCTCCTATGGCTTGGTAGTAAAACAGACATTTAATCAGTCTTTGTGCTTCAATCCAAAGTCCAGAAAAGATTAGTATTTCTTTATGATTGTTTCACTATACAGTATTTGTCACTTCAACCTTCAGCCATAATTTGTGTAATGAGACCTCGCCCTCAAAACTAACTAAGGAAAATGTCAATAAAAAGGCTAAAGTTTATACTCATATCTCTATTTAAATAAAATTTGCCTTGAATTCTTGCATTGAATTCTTGCTCCAACATTAATTTTCACATAACCTCCCTAGGAGTAGAAGTACTGAATCTTCTGTAGTAGTAAATCCATCTTTGTGGAAGTAATAGTAAGTAGAAGTAATATAAGTTGGGCAAAATACATTTTCCATGAGGATACAAATTTGTGGATTATTGAATAGCGCCATGATTAATCCATATTGGTCCAGTATTACCAATCTAATTCTCATGAGCATTTGTACTTACTATATATAGGAAAAATGAACAAGAATAAGTTAATATGGTAACTAATATAAATTTCATCCAGATCTTAGAAAATATTTAAAAAGCATTTTTGGCTGGAACATTTCTGTTCAGAAAATAGTTCCATTTCACAAAATCATAGTGAAATGAGGGAGGAGAACCCTCAAAGAACACTAAGCTTAAATCTCAGCCAGTAGAGGAATTGTGGCCTGCATCTTGCACAAAGTCCTTTTTCTCTGGCCCTCATCCTTATCAATCCCTCTGCTAAAATGTGATGAAGATTTACTTTTTTTAAAAAAGATCCTCCTAATGCCAAAATGGGGGGGGGGGAGAATTCAGACCCATCTCTTGAACGACCTCAAGCTACTGCTAAACTATGTTTAGTTTAATTTAAACCCTAATCCTGTCCCTGGGTGAGATCTGCCACCCCCTCCTATCCTTTCATAAAAGCCCGAAAATCTGGCTCTGCCGAGTGGCCTGGGGAGGGACCTAATGGAGGAAATACCACACTAGAGGTGGATATTAGACTAATAGCTGACCCCATCTGCCCCCCTTGTGCATCCTTTCTCCCACCCATCTTTTAATTCATATTGCTGTACTTTCATTATTTATTTTTATTGTTTTCCTTGTTTTGCTAATTTTACATTTCTTATAATTTTACGTTCTGCTGTTGTAAGCTGCCCAGACAAGCCCCAAGATGAGATGGCCGCAAACACATTTAATAATAAATATAACAATAAGTAAAAATAAATATTTAATCCACTTGACAATGTTAAATTCTGTGGTTAGTATCCATAACAGTTTTTCCCTCTCCATAACGTTAGTCCCTGCTTGTTGTAACATCTACATTGTTCCATAAAAATCTTCAATTCTGGGGGACTTCTGGTTTGCAGGGCTTCAGTGGCAGGCAGGAATCTGCGATTGTGCGCAGTTTTTGCCTGGGCTCGCCGCTAGAGCACCCCGAGCCAGCTGGCTTCAGGGCTAAGCCACCCTATAGAGGTGGTGAAGATGGGGGAGCACCAGCAGGGTCGAGGAGAGCCACACCTCTCCTCCTCAGCTGGCCAAATTCCCTTTCCTGAAGGCGGTAAGAGCGGCAGTCAGAAATGGCCGCCTCAAAGAAGCACTCAACCAGAAAAGAACGTACAGGAGGAAGTTAAGAAGTGAAAGTTTTGGCTGACTGGGATAAAAAGCAACAACTAAGGTATCCTGGAATTTAAATTTTATAAAAGATACATTGCTCCCAAAAAAGAGTCGGAAGCAGCGAATGAAAGTGAAAAGGGAAAGGTTTTTTTTTCTTCACTCTCCTTCCTTACATTGATAGCGAAGAGAGCTGAATGAGAAATCAGAAAAATCCGCTTTGGCACCAATAGGTAACTAAACTGGAAATATAATTAAATGCCAAGGGGACAAGAAAGATTTCTGAACACTAAAAAAAATTCTTTTTTTTTTTGTTATAAGTGGGAAGGGAGAGGAAAAGAATAAGGGCAGAATTTGGAAGGAGGAGTCTACCTGGAACTCAAAAGAATCAAAAGTTAAATCTTAATAAGACTTCTAAAAGATACATATAACTGGAACTTTGCAACTAAATAGTAACCCCAGAAAGAGAAAGTGAAAAAAGAAGAAAGTGTTAAAAGAAACAGCTTGTGTGTATTTGGACTGCTTGGTGACATTGGAATTTTTGGAAATTATATTTGAATGACTAAAAACAATTGGGTGGTTGTTTAAAAAATTCTACAATGGCATCACTTCTGGATGAACTGAAAATGGAATTTAAAAAATATAAAGAAGAGGCACAAGAGGAAGGGCTCCTTTGGCTCCATTTTTCAATTCTTAGAAATGGCGATCTGCACCTATGAGAAACAACAAGAAAAGACTGCACAACTAGAAGAGTGGGATAAAGAAGAAGCCATATTTAATGAACAAGTAACTCTATCTGGGGAAGAAAGGGGAAAGGGGAGAAAGAGAATGGAGAATTTAAGACTTAAAAAAACAGCCAAAAAAGGGAAAAATAATGTAAAAAGTGGATATGATATTGGAAAGCAGCAGAAAAGGGGAATACAGAAGAGGGAAATGGAGGTGGAGGGACAAGGGGGTAAAGAGGGGAGAGAGAAGAAGAAAGGGAAGAAGGAAGGGAAGAGAAGTTACAAAGGTTTGGAGCAAGACGTAAAGAAACAGGACTTATTCAGAGATAATGGGTGAAAATTTAACTGAAAAAGGGATTCTGTAAAGGTACGTAAGATTGTATTGTTATATTTGTATTAGAAATAATGTTAGAAAATTGGAAACAACATGAATTGAAAAGTGGGTTAAAATAGTCAGTATAATTCAGTGAAACTTTTATGAACAAAGTAAATGAAATGAAATAAATGAGATAATTGAATTAGGAAGGAATGGGAACATTTTAACTACTCAGTGTTTTATAAAATATAAGTGAAGTGGGGGGAAAGTAACTATGGAGTCTGTAAGTGTTCCCATAGAAGTATGATATTTATTTGAAAAGTAATGTGTAAAATGTTTAAGATTTAAATGAATATTAATATTAATGATAGAATTGTATTGGTATGGATTGTTGCTTTAATTATATTATATATTTATAATTTTTTCTTTTTTTAAAATGCAGTGTGTAGTTTTAGAATGTACCAGGCAGAATCCAAACGGAAGTTATGTATTATATTAAGTGTTATAATTTTAGGGGAAAGATATAAAGGCGTCATACTCCAATCAGTGATTACAGGAGAAATTTTGTTTAATGAGAAAAGAAAATAGATGTCTAAAACAGGACAGACAAAGAATATAAGTACAATGATTTGAATTGAGATGAAATAAATAAAATAAAATTAAGAAAGTTAAAAGAGGAGAGAATATAGAATATATAGAATATATATAGAATATATAGAAAATGTAGAATGGTAATAAGATATGGAATGGTATATAAAAGAGATGTAAGCTGGGATCGTGCTGCTTTCAAAAAAGATGTTTTATGTTTTTATGTTCTATGTTTTGTTTGTTTATGTTTGTTTTTAAAAATTAGTAAAATTTTCAAAAAAAAACCCTCTTCAATTCCCAGAAAAATTGCAGTTGGATAAAGAGGAATTAGTGAAAATCAGGGAGTTCCTGTTGTATTGAAAAATTGCTTTTAGATGCAATTGTTTAAATCATGGTTTAGAATGCAGTATGACTCTGCCCATTGCCAGGAGTTTTAACAATATTACTATTGTTAAACACTCCCTTTCTTTGCTTTCCTTTCTGACCTCTGTAACGCTTTTTTTTTTTTTTTTGAGATGGATTGCCCATTGTATAAATTAGGCCAGACCAGGAAACTGACTCGTAGGAAGGCTAGAACTATACTTTTTTGACATGGGTTATAGTAACAGAATCTTGCTAGTCTGCCTGTTATTTTCACTTCCCTTTCCGAGCACTCCTTGCTAGCACTGATAACATTACTTAGTTAGGGTAACAAAACAAGCAAGCTCAGATAGCACCAAGGACCACTCACTTCCCTCTCTCACTATTCTAGGGCAGTATTTCTCAACCTCAGTAACTTTAAGAGGTATGAACTTCAATTCTCAAATTTCCCGATCTGCCAAGTTGTCCACATATCTTAAAACATCCTGGCTGAGGAATTCTAGGCACTGAAATCCACACTTAAAAATTGCTGAAGAGAAAATGTGAAATATTATCTGGAGAGAAGAAGTTGGATTTCATCCCTTCTAAAGGTAGTCCTTGATTACAATAGTTCATTTAGAGACTCTTCAAAATTATAATGGTGCTGAAAAAACTTATGACAGTGATATATGACTGTTCCCCATGTTCATGTGATCAAAATTTAGAGACATGGTAACTGAATCATATTTATGACGGTTGCATTGTCTTGGGGTTATGAGATCACCTTTTGAGACTTTCTGACAAGCAAAGTCAATGGGAAAGCCAGATTCATTTAACAACTGTGTTACTAAGTTAACAACTGGAGTGATTCAATTAGCAACTGTGGGGAAAAAATTTGTAAAATGGAGCAAAACTCATTTAACAAGTATCTCACTTAGCAAAATATTGGGCTCAACTGTGGTCGTAAGTTGAGGAATACTTGTACTTATTCAGGTGGTCATCAGAAATCAAGATTAGAAGGCACATATACATACACATTCTCATTAAATTTTAATTATTGATCTTTTGACTTGTTACTGTTAGTTTAATTAACACTGAAGAGAGTGGGAGATTGTATTTGCATGCCTTTGCTAAGTACAGTGGAACCTTGGGTTGCGAACGCTTGGGTGATGACCAGAATTTTCGGAACAGCTTTGCTTCTGTCCCGAACAGATCTTCAGGTGAAGACCAAGCAAGCCTGAAAATAGCTGTGGTGATTTCCTCTTCAGCATCATATTTTTTGGTCCGCACATGTGCAAACAGGCTTCTGGTCACGACCAAATCGGGTTGCGACCGTAGTCCTGGAATGGATTACGGTCATGATCCAAGGTTCCACTGTACTGGATTTAAAGAGGAACCAAAATATACTTTCAATGAGGATTTACAATTATCATATATCAAGCAGTGGCATCTTGTGGAGACTGATCTGTTTTATGTAGGAGACAAGGTCTTTCCCCATTCTGAACTAAAGTGCTGTCTTCAGATTTTACTTGCAGCAAATTTGTGATTATTATTGCCAATCTGTATCTTTAAGCATTGCTTCTTTTTTGGCTTGTAGCTGAATGATGCTGTCTGGATTCTGAATATGCAGAGTGTATTGAGTAAAATGAGTGGTGAAACTTTCTGGCTTTATTGTCCATTTGTGTTCTGAATGCCACTTGCTAGAATGAAATAATCTGCCAGTCAGGATAGCGATATCCGCTTGGGGAGATATCAAGTTTTGAAAGATGGCAAACTCTTTTTCCCTGCTTTACAATTTACATCAAAAGAGGAGACCTGTCACACTGTAGAGATGCTCATTAAAGCCAAAGAGTCAAGTCTTTCAGATCCCAGCTGATAAATGTTCATTCAATCATTTGGCAAACTGGGAATAGTGTATGGTAAACTGGGAGCTGCTCTCCTGCTTTAATGGGCAGGTCCTTAGACTATTAAACAGCTGTTTCATAGGTTGTGGTATGGAAAGCCCAAGTGCAACTGAACTAGCTGTTGGTCTAGCTCTTCCTCTTTCTACATGAGGAGAGGAGGCAAGGAAGAATATTATCTGAGGAAAATGTCCCAGACCTGAGAAGAAGGGTGTGCCTGCGATAGTCCATGTTTGCCAAGAGGTGCCAGGCTGTTCCCATCCCCTGTGAATCACCTGCCAAAGCCACCAATGGAAATCAGGAAAGCTTTTACGTGCCATGGTCTGAGAGATTGTGGGGAGAGAATGTAAGCCATAAACAAACCAAAGGTGTGAAAAGAGTTCATGAATAATTAGCAGCTAGTTCCATAGGCAAAAAAAAAAAAAAATTAGCACAGGGGAAAAAAGATTCAAAATATTCAAAGAAGCCCTCCCTTAGTAAACTCACTAATAAAATATAGCAGGCAGGTCCTATTGCACTTTCCAAGATTACCTCACACCCATCCAGGCAAGAAAACACATCATTGTAGTTTGTAAAAATTTGATTGTGCTTTATGATGAGTGGGTTTGTGCATGGGATGTTGCTCATTTAAAGGGAAAAACACTACTTTAAAACTCATACAGAATTTCTGTATAAGATGTTTTACAGGTGGCATTTTACCCCGACAAGGATAGCAAGAATGTTCAAGAATAAATCTGAAAAATGCTGGAAATGTCATCAGATACCTGGCTCATACTACCATATGTGGTGGACCTGTGAGGATGCTAGAAAATATTGGACTAAAATCCGCATGTGGTTGGAAAAAATGACAAAGAAACACATAGATTTGAAACTGGAGTTTTTTTTATTGGGAATCTTACCAGATGCATACAGTAAAGACTTGAAATATCTGATTGTAAATGTATTAACAGCAGCTAGGATTGTATTTGCTAAAAATTGAAAAAATGAGAAAATTCCATTGCAGGAAGAAATTATTAAGAAAATATTGGAATGTGCTGAGATGAGTAGATTGACATTTGAAATTAGAGAGCAAGAGGATAAACAATTTTATAAAATTTGGGACCTTTTCTATCAATGGTTGGATGATAAAATACAATAATAGAATATTTAGAATGTTAGATAATAAGGAATATCTTTGTTTTTTCTTTTTCTTTTGTTATTTGACATCATATCTATAAAGTGTTTTTTAGGATAGATTTGGTATGATTATATGATTTGTTATAGAATAAACTACCTAAACTATAGTTATCTCATAAAGTATGAATGAATAAAATCATAGTCAAATGATTTTTTAATAATGATATGAGGATATATAAGTTTGGATTGATAATATGAGTTATTATGTAATATAACCGTAATTGAGACTACGAAATGAATGCACAAAACTGATGAACCAACCGACACACTGCTTGTATATATGTATGGAAGAGAGCTGATGTTTTTATGCTTTGTTTGTTTTGTTTGTTTTTAAAAAAACCAATAAAATTGTTTAAAAAACAAAACAAAAGAAACTCGTACAGAAGTTGACTTAAATTTATTTAAAACATTGATGGGGGATGAAATGAAAAAAAAGCTTCAAGTGCATGGAGCAGATAAAGTGTGCTTGAGCATCTGTGTGTTGTGGTTAAAGCCTCCTCACCCTCCTCCAAAATTAGTCATTCACCAGTTCAATGTTTTCAGCAAAAAAATCTAGTAATTTTTGCAAATGCAAATACTATTTTATTTGTAAAATAAATCAAATACTATTGATTTTTCATGTTCCTTTGGTACATTCTGCCTATAATGTATGATTGGGTAGAATTGGCATGCTCCAGGTCCCATGGATTAAACAGTGTCATCTCATGGAACCCAATAAGTATGCCCTTTTCTATTGTAGTATCTACCCTCTAGAACAGGGGTCTCCAACCTTTTGGACCTCAGGGACCACCAAGTTCATAATTTTAAATCCTATGGACCACTAATATGAATCCAGCATGCCTCTCACTGAAGTGCCTGGACTCCCACTGATGGGATGGAGTCCTTCAGGCACTTAGCTTGGCTGCCTGTTTCTTAAATACTCAAAGAGTCATTTGAACCCATTTCCCACAGAAAACAAAACACTCGGATCTCTCATCTCTCTTTCTCTCCCTCTCTCACCTCTCTCTCTGCCCCCCCCCCGTCCCTGGCTGGTGGGGAGGTGGGGCAAGAGGGGGGATACCAGCGGCAGATGGATTGATGTGCACTGGGAGGGAGGATAGTATGCAGGACATCATGGCATCATCGCCCTTTCTGGGTGTTCCCTGGCCTGCAAGGGAGTGGGGGGAAAGGAACCTCTGAACTGGTGTTGCCTCCTGCCTCCGCACATCGAGGAGGCCGAGTAGCTGCCAGTAATGCCCGTAGGTGAAGATGTTGCGAGGGGGACGCTCCCCTCAGGAGCTGTAAAGCGCTCACTGCCCCTCTGGGCCACCCCCTTGCAGGCCAGGAAGGGCTCTGATGCCGTGATCTCCTGAATGCTACCCTCCCTCCCCATGTGCATAAGTCCATCCGCTGCTGGTATCATTCCTGTTGCAGACTCAGGTGCACTGTGGACTACCAAAATTTTCTCATGGACCACCAGTGATCTACAGGCCTCTGGTTGGTGACCTCTGCTCTAGAACAATGTCTCCTCAAATATTCATGGGTCATCTCCTATGTATATGAGTCCTTAAAAAATGCTCTTCCCACAGCCTTGAGTTAGAAGATTTGAGGGACCCCTTCTTTGTTTTGACAATGTTGGTATTTCTTTTCCAGAGGTTCTTTTTGTATAATATTTATTTTAGTCTAGTTCTAATTGATTTTTTTTTTCTGCTGCCATGCAAAATTAAGAGTGGAGTCGGGTAGCTAACCAAACAAACAAATAAATAACAAATAGCAGAACTAAATATTAATCATATGATTTTATTGCTGATTTTCTTCTTTGCTTCCCAGAACCTTGAGAAATGAAATGAGCAAAAGAAAAACTTGGAAAAAATGTTTCAAAAACCATGAAATTAAGGAGAGAATATAGAAAGGAGCAAGAAGACAATTTCTAAGAAACTTTAAGGCAGATTTCAATACAACATTAGTTCATAAAAACTACTTACATTAGACTTTAGAAGAATTGGAATAATTTTCTTGGATCTATGGTGAAAGTTCAAACACTGGAAGCTTTGGAAAGTGGGTGTAACTGGCTTGTGTATTTGATAGTCCAATATCTTAGATAAGAAAGTTAAGACATCTGCAATATCTCTTTTCTTTATGAATAAACATTAATAGGGTACAATAGTGGAAGATAAAGTAGGTGAGGTCTTTCCACTTATTTTACTAATGCATCTTTATTTAAGGTCATTCGGAATCTCTTTATCGTACTGTACTGAATCTAGTCTTTAAATGGTAATGTTCAAAGATCCAATCATTAGGAATGTGTTCATATGCCATTTTCAATGTGCCATTGTTGGTGGCATTGTTATGACAGCTTTCTTTGGGAGACTGCAATCCTTGGAATCTGCTAGTCTACCTGAGATAGGTTATGAACAGGCAGAGGCAGATTTATAGATAGATAGATAGATAGATAGATAGATAGATAGATAGATAGAAGATAGATAGATAGATAGATAGATAGATAGATAGATAGATAGATAGATAGATTGATTTAGATCTTATTTCCTAATGAAGATTGGCTATTTCCCAGATGAAATGGGAGTAACTTGACTTAATTGTACTTTATCTCTATCCCATTAACGGGCTGCTTTTGTAATAATAAAATATTTCCTATTTTTTACAAAGCACAGATGATTGAGAAATCTCCAAGCCATGTATTTACTCAATTGCCAATTCTATTTTTTTATTAAAACAATGTTCATCTCCAATGAGCATCTAAATAAATATTGGACTCTACTTTTACTCATAAAAACACTTGTTTAAAATCTATTTTCTCTCAACTTACCAATTTTACATGAAATTTACAGTTTTAAAAGGAATTATTGTAAAACATTCAATATTTGCCTTGATCTGCACTGAAGATAGTGTTTGATTTAATTGTACAAGGTGCAATGACAATAAAGTAAACTAAACTAAATAAAGTAAACTAATAATAAAGACTGATGATGATTCAGATTGGAATAAGTGGAATTGTGTAGGGGAATGTAGTTTGGTCGTGGGAGGGAGGGGCTCTTTCCCTGATGACAAAGATAGAATGGAGCTTGAAATGTCTTGTGGTCAGGAAGAAGCAAAGTCCGATCCTCCATAGCAATTCACGTGTTCTCATTAAAAAAAGAAATAGTCCCATTTGCAAAAACTCTGCTTCATCTTATGAAACCGGAAGCAGAACTCTCATGCTGAGCAGAGTTCAATTGTCAGAGTTGTCATAGACAACTAGGGATAATGCATGTTATCATCCAGATTTTCTTCATATTCTACCATGGGCAGGGAGTTTTCATCTGGATGAAGCCACCTTTTAAGTTTTTAAATTATCTTTTGGCCCTTCAAAATTTATATGAACTGCCTGCCCCATAGCATTGGAAAAGTCATGACCTAAATGTTCAATTCATTTTGTGAAAAATATTTGAAGATTGTATTAAAAAAAACAAGCAGGTATCCTAATCATTCCAGTATCATACTATTGTAGAATGTTAGCACCCACCATTCTCCTAGAAGAATGAAATATTCTAGGAAATGTTAAAAAGGAAGAATATTATATTTTTCCTAAAAACATGTTTCTAAAGACATAAACTAAGAACTTCAGCTCCCTGCCCGCCCCCTCCCCCGCAGATATTTTGGTGGCAACCTATCTACAAGACAAAAGGCTAGACCAGCTTATCTACAAAACAAAAGACCTTCACTCTCAGGACATGATAGGATTAGCCATCACTCAAGATCCAAATCAGGAAAAAGCCATAAAGCCATAATAGGAATTGTCCAACACCCTTTCAGAATACAACCCTCTTCATTTCATCATCACCAGCAAGATTCAGCCCATCCCTCCCTCCCTCTCTTTCTCTCTTTAAGAGGTATGATCTTGGAGATTAAAGGAGCTGCAAAACAGCAGGAAGATAATGTAGCTTTATATGTAAAGGATTCTGTTGTAGGAATGTAGTTTTATTGCTGATAGCAAAAGGTACTTCTTATAGAACAGTGGTAGTCAGCCTGGTCTCTACTGCTCACTGGTGGGCGTTCCAGTTTTCATGGTGGGCGGTAAGGGTTTTGTCCCCTACTTTATAAATCACCATTACTGTGGAACTGGTGGGTGGTTAGAAAATTTTACTACTAACAGAGATAAAAAAAAGTGGGCAGTAGGTATAAAAAGGTTGACCACCCCTGTTATAGATGAACACACACTTACTATAAGCACATCCAAAGTAAACAGCAAATTCTCAACCATCACATATTTTAAGTCAAGATCTTCTCTCGGCTTTTTTAGAATTATCCCAGGATTATTATCCTGAAGTGTAATGCTGAAAAGTGATGGGGGTAAGATTCAGATTAAACAATAAGTAATAAATAGCATTCCTGAAAGTTTGGGGTATGGATATAAAAAAATGGAATCCAACTGCAGGTTCCAGAAATTCAATTTGATTAAAAACAATAGCTCACTTTTGAGCTTTTTTTTTTTTGCTGTACATATTCAGATTTCTATATGAGCTAAATATCAAAAGGTACATATATTTTTGAAGGACTCAATGTAGATCTAACTGAGTCCAAAATTTCTTTAGTAGTCTTTTTCAAATAAGGAAAATATTTTTTATCAAAGCATTTACTATGAAATTAATGTTTAATTTAATTTAATTAATGTTTAATTAAAAAGGATGTCTAGTCTTTAAGTCAAAGTGGTTTTCCAGCTGAAGCGTAATCCTGCTAGTGGCATGAGATGAACACTCCTATTGATCACAAGATGCAGTCAGAGGATTTATAGTACAATATACCCTGTATCAAACATATATTATCTTAGATGGATAAATACATTTGTAGGGGGGAAGATTCTGCTTCAGTTACAGTTGTGGGTTTCTACCTTGTGCCTGAAGGTTCTGTGCTCACTGGAAGAGATTCTTGTTTCAGCCTGTCTCCAGCAATTAAGCCATTCTTGTAAATCGGTATCATGAAAGAAGAGCTGTTCTTTCCCATTTGCCATTTTTCTCTTAGTTTTAAATTAAAAGGGTCTAGGAAAAAGTTAGGAAGCTTCCAAAGATCTACAGATCTATTCTTCTTATCTATTTTTTGTTAAATTCATAATGAATTTATGGTACTTTTTAAAGTACCATGAAAAAAAATAAAGCACGATGGCATGAAGTCATATGTTAACAGGGTCACCAAGGCAAGTTGGGTGGCAAGCAAATTTAATAAATAAAATATGGATCTTTAATTACAACAGGGTGCCTATAAATATTGCATATGGGCTTTTCTTCTTTTTTTTACATGTATTTTTATTAAATGCTTAAAAAGATGATTAAAAACTAACACCAATTAATATAAAATAATGAAGAAAAGAGAAAAAAAGGAAAGAGAAAGCAAAAAGTTAAAAAAAAATAAAGGAAAAAAGAGATAAAGCAGTGGCTTCCTATATTCTTCAAAGCAGAACACACACAAAAGCATACACAGAGAGAGCAGTCTGTATCTTATCTAATCGTCAAAACCATAAATTACAAGCTCATTTTTTCATTTTTACTAAATGTCAGTAAGAGATTTTCAGTCCTCAATAAATATAGACAGTACCTTTTCTCTAATCAAAGAAGTTAATTTATTCATCTCAGCAAGATCTGCCAGTTTCATCAATGATTGAACTGAATTGGCGACCATTGGCTCTTTCCAACTTTATGCATATAATATTCCACAGTAATCATATATTGAAATTGTCCTGTTTCATGTTTTAAGCACACACACTCAAGCATGATTGCTACGTAGGTTAATACATTTACGTCAAAGATGAAGAAAAAATTAGCAAAGATTATAAACAAAAGAGAAGTTGCTTGAAGAGTTTGTTTCAGAATTGCCCAAATCCAATCCAGAGTTCTGAGGACAGGACAAGCTTATCAGTCAGGCCAGTGGTTCAAGTTTTTTTTTACGTAATCACAAGAACATTACACAAGAGTAAATCAGACATTGTTTCCAGCAAGGGAAGCTTCTTAACTAAGGTTGCAGCCAGCTGTCACTAATTCAGAGACTTACTCTCTTGGCCATAAGCCACATAGACCAAGGTTGTTCTGGTCTTTGCTCTACTCAGTGTGTGTGCAGGCTGGGAAGCCGGATGTCATCAACATATTTAATTGTTCCTGCTGTCCAGATGGTGCCCATGTTTGATCAGTCTCATGATTCTTGGCTTGGTGTCTCCTGAGACTCAAATTCCATGCTATCCAAATCTCAGGCCATGATCCTTTACCTCTAAAAATCTCTGCCTTATTTCTCAGGAATATTCTTTCATCCAGGCCACACAATAAACAGTAAAATAGTTTTGAATCCAGTAAAGACACCCCTTCTCTTTCTTTTGCATTTTGTAGCACATTTATCATGGCTTCCCACCACCTCTTGTGCTAGAAACATATTTTTCTGCTATTGTTTACGTGGTATAGCAGGTATCAAAGCCATATTGTCTGAAACGAAAACATCATTCTTGGCAAAACCTTTCATTTTATCACAGAGATTCTTCCTAACATCAACAATTTTAATTTCCCCTATCTTAACAGACCCCTTTTTAATTTCATTCCATGACTTAACATAATTAATTGGAGATAATTCATATTTGTCATAAAAATATCCAAGTGTTTAATTTGTATGCCAACCGTTTGCCTGGCATATTTGCAAATTCAAATTTTGTTTTGCAAAGTTCATCTTTATTTCCATCTCTCTTACTGCTAACAAATAGTTGCTTTTGTAAAAGTTTATTTTACTTTCATTTATTTGTATTCTACCTTTAGTATTTTTACCAGCAACTTTAAGATAGCAAATATATTTAATACTCCATTCTCTTTCAATTCTCATAACAACAACCCTGTGAGACCCTGTTGGCCCAAGAGAAAGAGATTGGCCCAAAGTACCCATTTGGGTTTCATGGTTAAGGCAGTTCTTGAACTCATATTTCCCACTTTCTAGCCACTAGACCAAACTGGCTTTCATGGGGAGAATGATAGTTGTCATCCATAGGATTCTTCTTCCATTTTTTTATATCATCCAAAATCTTTTATATTATTTCCAGTATAAAACAATCTTTTATATTGTTATGGGTTAGATATCCTTGTGAACAACTCTGCATGCAGGAACAGGACTGTACTGTGGAATCATCAGCGAGGAACCAGATTCTGAAGGACAATTAATTGAGACCATCCATTTGTGTTCTGCAAAAGCTGTTCTTTTCAAGAAAACCACAGGAATTGTGTTTTGTGTGGTTGATTATGAGTTCAACATATGAGTGTCCTTAAACACTCTGGCAAAATGTAGTCTTTAATAGAGAATTTGTACGCAATGACACAAATAGTTAGCTATGTTTCTAGAATAGATGCCATACACCTTAAGTCATAGGGTTGTGCTCTTTCTATTAAGTATTATTAATCCAGTATTGCTTCCTTTTTCCCTGCGGTATTATGAATGTTTGTGCTCTCCTTTTTCACTAGAGGTCGCCATTTCCCTTCTTTTTGTTTGCATATTAACTGAGGCAAACCTTTTTTGCAGAGAGAATTTCATTTATCTTTTTCTCTGTCTTCTTTTGCTATACAGTATATTCACTTCTTGTTGCTTTATTGTTGCTAAAGAGAAAATTGGAAAAGAAACATTTGAAATGTGAACTATGCTTGGCAATGTACTGGCCAAATCAATAAAAGATCCATAACTTTAAAGAATACTCTGATTTCATATCTGCCAATAATTTAAAGTCACACTCAGGAACATGGAAACTTAAATGTTCCTCAAATAGAACAATGCACAACATGGTTTTGATCCTCCCTCTTTCTTTTAAACTAGCATTTTCTCCTTCAAATTGAGAAAAGATATGGTCAAGTCAATCAGAACCATTATTCAAGTAATAATGTTTTTATTTTTTCATTATATTTGCACCCAGAAGGAGAGAACATTCTACAATCCAGTTCTAGGAAAGATTTTGACGGTCTTATTACAAGTTTGACAGAGCTAAATTTAAAATGAATACAACAAGAGAAGGAAGGGAAAATAGCTAACTGAAACAAATAAAGTCATTTTTGTATAAAGCTTTCTTTCCAGGGCTTAAAGAACCTGCTCCAAACTAAGATGGGAGAAAATTGGCTGAAGTTAACAATAATAGGCTACTTTTTGGCCTTAACCAGTTGTAAAAATCACCTTTATAGTTGTAAGAGGAAGATGAAATCCTCAATTGCTAAAAGCGTCCCGGAAGGAACAGTGTGGAGCAACAAAATGTAAGCTATTGATTTCAGCTATTGGGATTTAATTGTTTTTCTGAGGTAAGGCTTTATTGCAGAACACTTTGATAAATGGTGGCCTTCAGCAATTCCTGAAAGAGTACATAGAAGATCTCTAGCAGCTGGGCAGTTCTTTTGCATGAATCAGTCTTCAACAACCTGGAAAGGCCCTAAAGTAGTTGTCAAAACTGTAAGGATATGGCTTCCTCGTTGTTCTGAGGAAAAATATTTCACTTGTACCTTTATGCTTTGGGAAGAGTTCATTTGAAAGCAATGCCTATCAGATATCTAAAAGAAGAAGTAGAAATGGCTTATTAAGACACCTTTCAAACTTATCAAATTGGTTGACATGAGCTTTTCTGCCAGCCTTTGTTGATGTAGCCAACTTTGAACCTGAACAGTAACATAACTTAAAATCAAGAATTAGGATTATTTTCTTTTGGGGGGGGGGATAGACATTCTCAATAGTCAAATAAGGGAATTATTAGCAAAATGCAGATAGGTACTTGTACACTGCATCTCCTGAGAGGCAAGTTTGACGGTGCTTTAATTAAACTAAGAAAAGAGAGAGTAGCCCTTAAAGGGAGATATTCTTTGTTGAAAATTTTGGACAATACTGATATGTCAGTCATTTTTTGTTCTTGGAGGGGAAAGTAATAATGGGCTTGGAAGCATGTAGAAATAGGATTCTAAGATAGGAGCTTTATTACATACATACATGCATGCATGCATATATACATAAATGATTATTTGTTAAGTGTTTGTTCCACAGACCTCACTGTTGACTGAATCCTTGCTGTCCTCTTCCTCCTGATAAATAATCTCCATGTAATGTAATCACATATGTTTGCATCTCTTTTTGACTCATCCTAGCTAGTCCCCATACAGACAGGATCAGAGAGGTCGAATGATGCAACTTCCTTCTGGAAAAATTCACCCTTTGGCTTGTCTGTTTTTTTTAAAATACAGTACAGTCATTAAGATGTGTGAGGTGCTATTGTTGGCACGTAAGCATTTTGTCTGATTTATAGTGATATTTGGAGAGAATCAAATGGTAATAAATGGCTACCTATGACTTAAATGATTAATTAATCAGTTAATATCGGGGTGGGATTCTACAGGTTCGCACCTATTCACTAGAACCAGTTGTTAACATTCTAAGCAGTTCGGAGAACTGGTTGTTAGAAGAAATTACTGGCCTAATCCTGTAAGGAAGGCAGGAAGGAAACATTCTGGTGTTGCTTACAGAAACTGCCTCTCTGTTAATCCTTATTACATTCTTGCCAGGATTAGACTTCCTGTCTCTAGAACTTCTCTGGTGTTTTTTTTTCCTCCTTTGCTGGTACTTTGCTTGTGTGGAGTGACCATTCAAAGTTACAATGGCACTGAAAAAAGTGACTTATGACTGTTTTTCACACTTTCGACTGTTGCAGCATCGCCACAGTCATGAGAGGCCAGGTGAGGAGATGCGTGCCTCGATGTGAGTGATGTTGAGATGACCACGCCCAGCCAGTCACATGACCCCAAGCCACGCCCCACCAACTAAGTCACGCCCACAGAACCAGTTGTTAAAAAAATTTAATCCCACCTCGGTTAATATATCTGATGACCAGGTTATCTGTGGCCCTATCTTTCATATTGTTAGGATTGCTTGGTCACAAAGCAGTCCCCAGAGTATCCAGAGAAATTTGGATCCCAGGATGAAGAGAAGAGCAAGACAAGTATATTTACAGTCCCATTCTTTGCCTCTCTTCTTTCAATGAGTAGTTTATAGAAATTGGGAGAAGGAATAAATAAGGAATAAATAACGGCTTTGTTCTTACGGTAATAGCTCAGAAATCTGGTTAAAATTGGCAGAGTTGATAGCAGAAAGAATCTTAGGGCATGTTTGATACACAGATTTTTACAATTGTGGAAATGTTGAAAGTAGGTTCTAATTTCTGCCTGCATCTCTTAGCAGTTCCTCTGCTCCATCATCTATATTTCAGGATTACATCTTTAGAGAGGACCTTTCTATTTGCCAAAGGCCTTCCCTGTACTTTGGAATGGAAGGGCTTACATGTTCACAACTCTATTTCCTTCACAGGCATTTTCCTCCTGATAAACACATTGTAATAAAGTCGACTAAGGAAGAAAGAGTGAATATTATCAGGTCAGTATTCTGAGACAAAAGATAAGCCCCATACTTATCAGAATGAGCAACAGCACACACAGTTTGAAGTAAATAAATTCATACCACACAGAGGGGAGAGAACTAGCTTACTATAACACAACCCCCGTCCAGACAATTTTGTGAAATCAGAAATAAACCAATAAAGTGTATAGCGCCTTGCAACCAGTGGATTAATTAGAATATTTAAAAAGATGCTTTGCAATATGTAGGAAAGCAATACATATAAATCACCTCATTAAAATAGCTGCATTTTTTCTATGTATTCACTCATTCTATATTATCACCTTGTCTTGGAAATGGATAGATCAAACTGTCTCTAAATAATAAAAAAAATCATATGAATATTATATATGTCAATTATCTTCACAGCATGGGCTGGAATTTATTCTAGTAATCCATTTCACTCTTTTGAGTACAGAGCAGGGTTTTTTGCCTGGTGAATAAATACAGGTAGTCTTGACCTACAACCATAATTGAGTTCATTGATGTTGCTAAATGAGACATTTGTTAAATGAGTTTTGCCCCATTTTACTACCTTTCTTGTCACAGTTGTTAAGTTAATCACTGCAGTTGTCAAGTTAGTAACACCAGAGGTAGCATTCAGCAGGTTCTGACCAGTTCTGGAGAACCGGTAGCGGAAATTTTGAGTAGTTTGGAGAACCGGCAAATACGACCTCTGACTGGATATTTTACAGTATCCTTCCCCCGCCACGCCCACCAAGCCACGCCCACAGAACTGGTAGTAAAAAAAATTGAATCCCACCACTGAGTAACATGGTTGGTAAGTGAATCGGGTTTCCCCATTGACTTTGCTTGTCAGAAGGTCACAAAATTTGATCACATGAGCCTAGGATACTGCAAACATCATAAATGTGAGTCAGTTGACAAGAGTTCAAATATAAATCATGTGACCATGGGGATGTAGTAAAGATCATAAGTGTGAAAAACCATCATAAGTCGCTTTTTTCAGTGCCATTGTAACTTTGAACAATCAGTAAGTGAATAGTTATAAGTCGAGGATTACCTGTACATTAGGTCTTCCTGAATGCAGTGGTTAGAATGCAGTATTGCAGTATTGAGCCAGTAGTTTCATCCTGATTGGCTCAAAGTTGACTCAGCCTTCTATCCTTCTAATATCAAAAAAATGAGAACCCAGATTTTGGGGGGCAATATGCTGATTCTGTAAAGGGCTGCAAAGTACTTTGAAGCAGTATATTAATCTAAGTGGTATTGCTATTGCTGAATTTGCTTTTGATTCAAATGGGTTTGAATCACTATTGATGATTGTTCCAGACTAGCAGGCTTGAAAGCCTGCAACTCTGATTGGCCCGCGAATAACAGATTGTGATTGGTCACCGCAGACTGATCTGATTGGCTAGTAAATGGGCTGCCGCGATTGGCCCAGCCAAGAGCGGCAAACTCAAATCGCCTTCATTGGCTGCCTAGCCGCAGCCAGCCCTATATAAGGGGCTGCTGCGGCCGGGATATTTTGCTCAGATCTGAAGTCACTAATAAAGAGCTGTTGTTGTTATCTGAGTCTTGCCTCCATTCTTGGACCATCCTCCCAGATCTAACAATGATTATTGTGCCCTCCTCACAATTACTCTCTCTCTCTCTCTCTCTCTCTCTCACACACACACACACACACACACACACACACACACACACACATGTCTGTGTGGACTATTGTAATGCACTCTACATGGGATGTCTTTAAAGAGTATGTAGAAGCTTCAGTTAGTTCAGAATGCCTTGACTTGAACAGTTTTGTGAAAGCCTAGTCTTTCACATGTAGTACCCTTTTTGTAGAAATTATACTGACTGCCAATTTGCTTCTGGTACACTTCAAAATCAGGATTATCACCTTTAAAACCCTACATAACTTGGGACCCAGTTATTTGAAGGAAACCCCCTCCCCACAATTATACCCACCCACCCAGAATACTTTAGAAATCTACATCTGGTAGGACTACAAAAAGGAACCTTTTAAGTGATGTTTGTTTAATAAATAATTAGTCTAGAAATATGGGAAAACAACATGATTTATTTGAAAATAAATTTTAAGTTTTTTTCCTTGGAGAAAAAAAAAGTAAGGATAGATTTTTTATGAATTTAGTTGTAATCTGCGAAAGAATTGAGATCTGTGATGTGCATACATTCTGTGATACAAATTGTTCTCAGGTTTTACAAGTATTTGTAGAACTTGTTTAACTGGATGCAACAGCAAGCAGAAAAGCAAAGTGCTCACCCTTGGAAATGCTTTTATCAGTTTATTTTATGCAATCATATTTAGCATACTTTAACTTTTTCTTGCAAGGGAATGTGAAAAAATGATATTAGTCACTTATATATAAATTCCATTTTCTGTAGCATAAATCCGTCATCCCTAACTCAGTTTTATCCAGATGTTTTGGGACTGCAACTTTTTGAAGTTCCAACTAAAATTATTAACCCGTCAGGCTAAGAATTAGGAGGGTTAAAATCCCTATTAATTGGAGGTTACTAGACTAAGAAAAACTGCCATGTGGGATACAACAATTAGTCTCTTTCTATCCTGCTTCAGGTTTCAATCACACATACTCAACATGGTTACTATGGAAATTAGCAATTTTACTTCAAGGCTAATGAGATAGCAGCAGTGTAAACAAAAAACATCCAAGTTACCCAGGAGCTTGCTCTTCCTGAGACCATCATCTGTGAACTGTCCTTAAATATCACATTTCGATTCTTACTATGTTACAGAGCTCCTGATTATGACATCGAACATGTAAACAAGCTAAATTCACTACTAACAAGGGCAATATCCTGCCCACACGCTTTTATCTTTCTTGGTGACTTCAATCTACCTCATATTAACTGGACCCTAAACGAATGTACAGCTGAACCCGTACATGCAACCTTCTACAATGCTGTAACATATCTGGGACTGGAACAACTAGTAACCAACAATACTAGACTTAACAACTGCCTTGATCTCATTTTCTGCAATAGTTTGAGTTCAATTTATGGAATACAAATTAAAGAACCCTTTTCCAACAGTGACCACAACATGATTGACTTTTGTCTCAACATACGTCCACACAAAAGTCATCACAAAAATGGGATCCCAATTATAACTTCAAAACAGGCAATTATGATCTTATAGACAATGATCTCTCATCCCTTGATTGGCAATTTCTATTCACTGGATGCAATACTGTTGAAGACCATTACAACATATTTTTACTTGAAGTCGAAAAAGTCATCAAACTATATGTACAACTCCCAAAACCAGAAAAAACAGATTACCCATAACAATAAGGAAGCTTCAATCCCAAAAGAGATCACTTTGGCGGAAAATGAAATCAGGTCACGTTGCCAAGTTCAAAAGCTGATACAAAAATTTATGCCACCAGATAAAGACTGAATGCACCAATTATCACATTAAGCAAGAGGAAAACCTTCTACTCACCAATTCCACCCGTGCTTTCTATAGTTTTGTAAACAACAAACTAAAAGACTCAAGGTCCATCCCACCCCTGAAAGGTCCTAATGGTAAAGACTGCAATGATGACACCATTAAAGCCAACCTCTTTAACGCATTCTTTGGCTCAGTATTTGTAAACAGCAATGGATCATGCCCAGTATTTCCTAGTTGAACCACAGACAACTACAATGATCTAATACATATCGATTTTACAGAAGAAAAAGCACTAAGCAATCTAAAACCATCTCTATCTATTGGACCGGACGGAATATGTGCCTACTTCTTAAAAAAGTTATCCACTGCCATAGCCAAACCTCTAAGCATAATCTTTGAAAAATCCTTCAGGACCAGCTCCTTGGCAAACCTATCGTCTCGAGCCATGGTCGTCCCCATCTTCAAAAAGGGAGATCCCACCCTAGTTGAAATTTACAGATCAATCTCTTTATGCTGCGTCACCTGTAATTATTAACCAATCCATTATCCTCCACTTAGAGATAAACAACCCACTCTCTAATAAACAATTTGATTTCAGAAAAAAACTATCATGTAATCTGCAACTTTTACACTGCAAAAACATATGGACTACACAACTTGATCAGGGCAAAGCAATAGATGCAATTTACATAGACTTCTGTAAAGCCTTTGATTCAGTGGTACACAAAAAAACTACTCCTAAAACTAAAATCTTATGGTATCTCTGGACAACTGCATAACTGGATAGAAGCATTCCTGTCAAACAGACAACAAATGGTCAAAATTGGGAGCGTCCTATCAAATTCTGTACCTGTCAACAGTGGTGTCCCCCAAGGCAGTGTTCTAGGACCAACTCTCTTCATACTGTACATAAATGACCTCTGTGATCATATTAAGAGCAACTGCGTTCTTTTCACTGATGATGTAAAGCTATTCAACACCACTGACAATACTGCTACCCTTCAAAAAGATCTCGACTATGTATCAGAATGGTCAAACAAATGGCAACTTCAAATCTCAACAAATAAATGCTCTGTCTTACATATTGGTAAAAAAAAAATCAGAAAATAAAATATAAGCTGAATAGTCAAGACCTTGTTGATGATCCAAACTCTGTCAAGGATCTTGGAGTACTCATCTCTAGTGATCTAAGTGCTAGAGCCCACTGTAACTACATAGCCAAAAAGTCATTAAGAGTTGTTAATTTAATTCTGTATAGCTTTTTCTCCGGTAATATCACACTACTAACTAGAGCATACAAAACATTTGATAGACCAATACTTGAATACAGCTCGTCAGTCTGGAACCCACATTATGTATCTGATATTAATACAGTTGAGAAAGTTCAGAAATATTTCACAAAAAGAGTTCTCCACTCCTCTACTTGTTGCAGAATCTCTTATGCCAGAGTTGAAATTCTACACCTAGAAAACCTAGAACTACGCCGCCTTCGGTCTGATCTAAGTATAGTACATAAAATTATATATTGCAATGTCCTACCTGTCAATGAATACTTCAGCTTCAACCATAACAATACAAGAGCACACAATAGATCCAAACTCAAGGTAAACTGCACCAAACCTGATTTCAGGAAATACAACTATAGCAACAGAGTGGTCAGTATCTGGAATACTGTACCTGACTCTGTGGTTTCTTCCCCAAACCCCAAAAACTTTAACCTTAGACTGTCTACTATTGACCTCACCCCTTTCCTAAAAGGTCTGTAGGAGGCGTGCATAAGTGCACCAACATGCCTACCATCCCTGTTTTTTTTCTTATATGTATCCATTTCATGTATTCATAAGTATGTTTATACTTATACCTGTTATCTTATAATTGCTTGATAAAATAAAATAAATAAATAAAAAACAAATAAAAAACAGAAACTTACCCCAAGAGGTGGGTTTTAATAAGAGCATGCAGAAGAATAGCCCAAATTCAATCCAGGATTACAAGAGCCAGGTCAGTGTTGTCAACCAGTTCAGAGGTCAGAGGTCCAAATTCTTACACAAACAGGATTCACAGGAATGTCACACGATGTAGATTATTTCTAGCATAGGGAACATATAGGTTAGAACTACTTTTTAAATCAGGATGCAACTAGCTATCACTCATCAAAAGATTTATTCCCTTGCTTGGGAAGTAGCCTCATGGAACATCTCTGTTCTCTTCTCTACTCACCACGTGCAGGAGCTGGGAAGAATTATGTCATTCCCAACTGACTGCTCCAGCTATCCAGGTAGTGCCTGACCTATGACCACAACTGAGCCCAAAATTTTTGTTGCTAAGTGAGACAGTTGGTAAATGAGTTTTGCTCATTTCATGGCCTTTCTTACTCCAGGTGTTAAGCAACTCACTGCAGTTTGCAAAAGGAGATCACATGACCTTGGTTCACTGTAACCATCATAAATGTGAACCAGCTGCCAAGTGTCCAAAGTTTGATCACGTGACCATGGAGAAGTTGCAATGGTCATAAGTGTGAAAAACAGCCTTAAATCACTTTTTCAGTGCCATTGTAACTTTGAACGGGTCCCTAAATGAGGATTACCAGTATGTGATCAGCCTGGTGTCTCCTGAAACTAACAATTCACAGTTTCAGCTGGAGCAGCTTTTTCACATGCAGATCAGAACCTGATACTTGATCCTGGATCATTATAGTTTCTGCATTAATTTATTGTGGTAATTACCCATCCCCAAAATCTTTTTTGATCTTTTAATGTACACTATTTGAACCTGTATGTTTTCACATCTGTTCCATTTCCTATGTAACTAATGAAATAAGTTGTGATTCACAAGGGCTTTATGTGATATTATATCTGCATAAATTATTAATCTTTTAAATAACTGATCTGTCTTGCTTAGCTCAGATGTAATGTTATTCACAAATTCTGTTGTGCCTTCAGTATTTTATTGTCTTCACATTTTACAACTGATAAATCCCAAAAGTCTTCTCTCTGAGCCATCTGAGCTGAACCTGGCAAACGTATAGCTTTGGAGCCTGATATATCAGATTCCTGAGAGATTACAAAAGAAGCATATTATGATGCAGTGAATATTGGGTTCCACGAATGTTGCTTTAATGTGTTGCATTCAAAAACATTTTGTGGGGGAGGTGTTGAAAGAAACTCATGACTCAGTAATTGAACCTGAAACCTACGGCATAGTCTTTTTTTTTTTAATTCTACCTTAGTGGCTTCTGGTTCTATAGCATTGTTAAGGAACTCAATGATTGTTTTACTCCTTCCATTTTCATCCGCCCTCATATAAACAAGTGCAACCTTTGTATTTCTATAGCTCTGGTTCATTTAATATTTTGTTTCTGAGACCCTGTCACCCTCCATTATACTGGCACCTTAACAGCCAATGGAGGCTGGTAACTAGCTGAAATTTTATATGGTGTTCTTTCTCGTGCCTTTATTTTACTTTTTTTTTAAAAAAAAACTTGCTATTTTGCCCTGTCTATTAGAATCTGCTATGATGAAATCTGTCAAAATTCTCTATTGTTGTAGTACATCAATGAGGAATTGTATAGTTTCTGTGTAGACCAATATGGATGTTATTATAATAGCAGTGGCTCTCAACCTGTGGTCTGTGGAGCCCTGGGGGGAGCATGATGTCATCAGAGGGGTCATGAAGGCTTGAAGAAATGTTATGATTTAAACCTTGAGTTAAGGCTTGAGGGTCCATGGCCATAGTCCATGGTCACAAAAGGTATTTAAAGGAGGTCCATGATGAAGAAATGGTTGAGAACCACTGCTATTACAGTGTTTCTAACAAAATGAGAAATTGCATGAAATCAAATTCAATATACATCCTTTCTAAACATACAGGAGAAAGCATAACTTCTTCTTGAGAACATTTTCAACATAAACACTTAAACCTGCCCAGAGTGTTATCAGTTTTGTCTGTAGCAGTACTTGCCCTCTGGAATTAGTTCTGGTCCTGAGATCTGGGTAGGCCCCACACTGCTATTATTTAGAGTGATATTTTGAGTATCTGGCTTTTTACCTTTTTTTAACCTTATTTTTGCATTTATGATTAATTGTATTTCTTTTGCTTTAGTTATTGCAAGCTGCTCAGAGTTGTTGGGAGTTGGGAAGCATACAAATGCCAACCTCAATTACAGGCACTTAAAAGGGATGGTGGCAATCGAGCAGAGATAACATTTTATTTTCTAAATTCATATGCCATCCATGTCCCTGTCCACTGACTCTGGACAGCAAATGTATTATAAAAAATCAGGAATGTTCACAGACCTAAGACACTGAATTCCTATCTGGATCTCTTTAAAACTTTGCCCTTTTACATTTCTGAGGGTTTCTTCATTTTCTATATTATTTTAATTTAATTTCTTCTAATTAGATGTCATTCTTAACCCCAAGTTTTTCTCTTCACAAACATTGTATTTTACTCCTCACAAATCCCTAATTATTTCTATTAATACTTTCTTGATTCTTGTTGTTTTACACCTCAGTTATTACACTTATTATTTTTAGATATTGGCTTTGAAATGATAACTTCAATCAAGTCCCATATTTCCACATTGCCCATCCAGTAATCTTGAAAGGATTGCAATACTTTTCAGCCCATATTTCAATTAGGGAACATTTGCTGCGAAATCAGGTAATTCAGAAAGCTCAAACTGCCCAAGGAGCTGCTGATACAGTTCTACAGAAGAATTACTGAGTCTGTCATCTGCACCTCTATAACCATCTGGTTTGCTTCTGCAACCCAACAGGACAGACACAGATTTCAGAGAGTAATTAGGACTGCAGAAAAATCAATTACTACCAACTTCCCTTCCATCGAGGACCTGTATACTGCAGGAGTTAAAAAGAGGGCTGTGAAAATATTTACAGACCCCACACATCCTGGACATAAACTGTTCCAATCCCTTCCCTCAAAACGATGCTATAGAGCACTGTACACCAGAACAACTAGACACAAGAACAGTTTTTTCCCAAACACCATCACTCTGCTAAACAAATAATTCCCTCAACACTGTCCAACTATTTACAAAGTCTGCACTACTATTACTATTAATCTTCTCATCACTCCTTATCACCCATCCCCTCCCACTTGTGACGGTATGATTGTAACTTTGTAGCTTGTATCCTTACAACCTATATTGACTGTTTCCTAGTATGATTTGATTGCTTATTGTACCCTATAACTATTATTAAGTGTCATACCTTATGATTCTTGACTCTTGATGAATGTATCTTTTCTTTTATTTTTACTGAGAGCATTTATACCAAGACAAATTCCTTGTGTGTCCAATCACGTTTGGCCAATAAAGAATTCTATTCTGTTCTGTTCTGTTCTGTTCTAGTCTAGTCTAGTCTAGCCTAGTCTAGTCTACTTTACTCTACTCTATTATATTCTAATGCTTTGTCTGTAATTAATTGTTGCATTATTTCCTGAAAGCAAAGCAGTCATCTGCTTCCATAAGTCTCTTGAGAGCTTCGTTTGTGAACAAGGCCCTTACTGTGATTGGGACACAGGGAGATCCCTAGCAACAGCCTTGAATAATGAACCAGCACAGAAAGATAAAGGCATCAAACCAAAGCTGTGGTGCATATATAAAGTGAATGACCTGTGTATCCATTGCCACTTTAAACTTTAAGCAAATAAACTATACTTATTTAGTACACCAGATGGTTAGCAATTAGTTACTTAGATTCTTCATTATTTGAGAATGTAGAATTAGTTATATTATACTTCAGTTTTGTTAAGTGTCAAAATGTATGTCAACATTGAAACACTTGAAACATTTACCACTTTTTGCTTCCTGTTTTGAAGATCAATTTATATGATATAGTCATTTGGTGAGAGGAACTATTTGTCTATGTTCTAAAGATACATATCTCTTTCTCACCAACAGCACTGTTAGTAAATAGGCCAGTGTGTGGGAGCAATATTTTTCTCCCTTTTTTCAAAGATAAAAATGTAATACAAACTAAAAAAATATTTTTTAAAATAAAGAAAAATGAAACTTTACAACCAAATCTTTAAAACTTTGTCATACAAAAGTGGTAAAAAAGAAATCCCATTCTATTACCAGAAATCACAACACACATATTTTAATCCTTATCTAACAAAGGATAACCTTATAAATCCTTTTCATTTTTAAAAAATAGATCTTTAGTCCCATCAAATAATTGATTTCTTATCACTTTCTCTCTCTTCTTCCAGAAAGAGCTTGAGCAATTTCTCTTTGTCTCTTTTCTTCTCTGTATAGAGTTAAACATCGGTAATCCTTGTCTTCTCCTTAATCCAGAGAGGAGTTCCAAAAAACCGATGCCTTTACAAGTTCCTATTTTAATCAAGTTTGTCAGTTCTACAAAAAGAATCATGCTTAGGCTGTCATGCTATTCTGGAAACTGAAGAAGCTGCGCTTTGCTTCTATGAAGCACTTTATATCTCAGAGGTAAGATTTGGTTGATCTTAGTGAACATAGAATGATGTGATGCACTTCACCAAGTTGCTTCTTGTAAGGAACAACAGAAACCTATTTTGGCTATAGAGAAGACCTCAGAAGCTATGTGAAATAAAACAGTATAATCATTATTTTAAGATGACACTGTGTTGCTTCATGAAGCAGTTTTGAAAGGAATGCTTTGTCAAAGCAAAACACCCATTTGTGTCTTGCCAGAGTACTTTTGCTGGTTGCTATTTCCCATAGTTGATATACAATATAATGCAACAGGTACTCAAGGTGTGTCTTCCCTTAAGTAGGCTTTTTTTTTTTCTAAAGAGAATGCTTATGATGAAAGAAACACTTTTGAACTTGACTGCATTTCCATGGTAGACCACATGTTTGCATGAATTGCATGTTTGCATGAATTACATAGGATTTCAAAATTATATCCCCAATGCTAAAAGCCATGGATTATCTCCTTGTAAGACTGGAGGATATCATTGAGGACTCCAGGCCTAAACATATCAGTTCTGGACTCCAGAAAATAGTTTATCTATCATTTTAGATAAATCATATTACCTTCCACTTCTCTGTGGAAGTAAGAATGTATCAGGTGTTTCACTGAAATTCTTGTCCTAATGCTTAATCCTAGGCTGAGTTGAAAAGAATTGAGGTCCATTGAGTCATAAAAGATATCAATTTAGATGCCTCACATATGAAATATGTGTACCATTATTATTTGGTTTCATCTCCTATTCTTTTGTAATTGTTTTGCTGATAGATAATTCCTACAAAAGCAGGTAGCTGGGAAGTCATATATGGATTGTTAAATCCTGGTTGAAGTGAGATAATATGTGCAATTCTTTAATCATAGCATAGAGATTTAAATACACAAAGAAAAGTGTTGGAAGGTCAATCGCAATCTCAAGGAGACCGTAGAAACCATAGAGAAGATTTTTATTTTTTTCAGAAAGCGGGCAAGTTCTTTGATATCAGTTCTGAAATATTTATAATCCTATTAACACTGGTGATAGAAATGGGAAATCATTTGTAATCCATGCAACGTGTTTTCTGCTACTGAACTACAACCCAACTTTTAAACTCTATCATATAGTTTCCTACCTTTCCAAGAGCTATAATGGCACAGTGGCTAGAATGCAGTATTGCAGGCTAACTCTGCATTCTCACTGCCAGGAATTCGATGCTGACCAGCTCAAAGTTGACTCAGTCTTCCATCCTTCCCAGGCTAGTAAAATGAGAACCCAGATTATTGGGAGAAATCTTCTGACTCTATTTACTGCTTAGATGGGGCTGTAAAGCGCTATGAAGCAGTATATAAGTCTAAGTGCTATTTCGATTGCAATCTCAAACATTCTCTTTGAAACATCAACCTGAGGGGAAATAATTTCCTTAGGAAATTGCGTTATCATTGTGTATCGGTCAAATGCACTGCAGTATCACTCTATTGGATCATGATTACCCAAGCTAATCAAAGTTAGTTTCTAACTAGCAGGATTTTTCCATCACAGAACTAAAAAAAAATAAAGATAGCAATAAGTATAAAATATGTCCTTGGAAGTCTCTGCTTTAATTCTCATATCAGTTTTCAACTGATGAAGTGGTTTCTCAGGTTTAGTGTTTCCCTTCTCACAAAAAAGGATAATAATCCTGGTTTAATGTACAGGGCTTTTGTAATGATTACTTAGATAATCTACTTGTTGGCAGACCTTAAACTCCTCAAATATCAATATTTTGTAATCCCAAGCATTTGCTCTGACGTATATTAAAAAAATTGATGCTTTCCATGTAATAGAAAATAAGTATGTAAATTCCTTCCTGGGTTGTGTTTGTAGAACACAGGCATGGATGCTATCATGAGTAAGCTACAAGGTATGAGAGTTAATTGATTACATTTCTTCTGTGAGGCACTAAGCTCTGAATGAAAGAGACCATTTGCATTTACAGTCAGGAAGTAAAATAATTTTAGATCTAGATTTGATGTTTCACTGATCTCATCGTTCCTGAAATGGTTGTCTATATTAGTCTGCATATTTCTGATTCTTTTAAACCAGTGTACCAACATTTGTAGCATGCCTCTTAACTCCTTATTAGGACTTGAATGTCTACTCTGGAGTCCTGCCATCTTGGCACCACTTTGTTTCTACTAGATGTTATGTAATTATGAGGCTCTGGGAACAAAGTAACCTTTGCATTGTAAAGAAAACAGATATAAGCACAGATAGTCCTCAGTTTGTTTATTTATTAGGCTTGTTTGCTGCTTGTCTCACCTAGGAATATTGTGTTTCCCTGAAAATAAGACCCTGTCTTATATTTTTTTTGCCACCAAAAAAGGCACCAGGTCTAATTTGGGGGGATTGTCATCCACTGACTAGCCTCACCCTGCTTCCTTTTCACTGTCATAGGTCTTCTGGAACTTCTTCCGCGGCAATCAAGGCTTTCCTGAAGGCCTCTGCAGCGGATAACAGCTCTGGATCAATCTGGAGCTTTGTTATCAGCTACAGAGGCCTTCAGGAAAGCCTTGCCAGCTGCAAAAGAAATGGGCTGGCAAGGCAGGTATTGGAATGTGCAAGGCCTGACTAGAAATATCCAAAGGTAAGTAGTAGGGCAGCTCCACATTCCCATCCCCACCTTAGCTTAATTTTTACCGATGTACTCCGAAGTGAGTGGGATTTTAATTAGGGCTTATTTTGGTCTTATATTGGTTGCATGTGTAAAAATCAAGCTAGGGCTTACTTTCAGGGTAGGTTGCATTTTTGGCTAAACAGGGTAATCATTCATTGAACAAGTATTCAAAGTTACAACAACATTGAAAAAAAGTAATTTACAACAGATCCTCACACCATCACAGAATGCCCACAGTCACGTGATCAAAATTTGGGTGCTTGGCAATGTATTTTTAACCATTGCAGCATTCCAGACATTTGATTCTATTGTGACCTTCCCAGCCAGCTTTGGAGAATCAAAATCAATGTGGTTTAATGACCACATGCTTCACTTAACAACTGCAATGCTTCACTTAACAACCATGTCAAAAAGAGTCATAAATCTGGGCGTAGCTTGTGCCCCTCCTAGTTGTGGTTGAGATTTATTGTATCTGTTCTCTAGCTGTTCTCTAGCTGGTGAAATAAAAAGAGTTGTTCATTCGTAGTTCTATGTATATATTTTGGTTTATCCAATTAAGGCAGATTAAACTGAGGCATCAGGCTATGGAAAGTTGAAGTGGATTGCATTGGAGTGGATAATTGATTTGACTAATGTTGGATTAGTTCAAGTATAGATGTCAGCTCCCCACCCATAACAGCAGCACAGGAAACAGACTCTGTTTTCAACAGCTTCTGCTTTGCTTTGTTATAAAAATATATAACCTCTGAATATTATATTAAGTCTTTATCTCACAGATGTCATCAAATTGGATAATCCATCAAAGCACAGTGAAACACCATATAAAGGTTTTGTTACTATGTAAATACCTTATCCCAGTTCCTTCAAAACATTTCTAATAAATGATGACCTTAGCTGTGGGAAGAATAAAAATAAAAATAAAGTAGATAATGAGTGACATTGCTCCATCTCTGGAAATTGTATTTCTTTTAGGGCTAGATAGATTAGGGAATATTACTTTTCAGAATTCAGTATGCTTCCAAAACAAAAAGTAATGCTTAAATGAGAGCAAACTCGAGATTACTTACATATGCAACTGACTCTGTTTTATACTCAGCTTTGTCACTTTAGTGCACACCTAATTATAAAATTCATAAATCAGGGACCATGTTGCTTAACTTTTTAAGAAATATATAAAAGTTATCTGCTAACATGGATGCATCTTAACCAATAGGAGTAGACCGCCAAGGTCCCTTCCAACTCTGTTATTATGATATGGGGAATTGATAAAAAGGGGGTCTTTTTATTTATTTTTAAATCCATTCTACCCCATTTTCACATAAGTTGGAATAAACATGCTGTTTATCTGTTGTTTGTTAGTTGTTATTGGCAATGACCATGCTAGCTTTGAATTCTGGGAGTAAGATTACACGCATCTAGAGGTGCTAAAGTTGAGAACTGCTGATAGGCAATCTAACTTTCTGATCATTTGCCTTGTAATCTCATGCTCTTTCTTTGCCATTATTTTTCCTTTAATAGCATGTGTATATGTATATGAATAATGTTACAGAATTAGGAAACCAACCCCATTTTAATTTGCTCGAATGGGTAGGTTCTGGGTATTAATCTGAAAGAATAGATCAATTCACCCAGTGTTATCTATCTGGTATTACCAGTTCTACCCAGAAAGCATTAGGCAATCCATTCAAGATTTTTCAGAATCTTCCTTATGCAACTAGAAGTTGCAGTCATGAACTGGTCTTGACATGCTCCCTGAAAGAACTGGTTTATGGAGGTACATTTTGATGTCCTTTTATGGGCAACTTTAAAAATCATAAACCCAGCTTCCATGAAACCCTAGGTTTCTCCCTCCCAAACCCTGGGAGGAGCACAAAAATGATCTTATTTCACAGTATGCTAGAAACGGTAAGGTCAGGATGGTTTTCTTTCTGAAACAACCCTTTGTAATAATTCCTAGGAAAATAAAAGGGTTATTTGCTTTGGCTGTTGAGATGCTGCATTCTCCCTAAGGTCAATTATGTTAATAATTATTTGAAAGACAGCTTAGAAAACCCTTCTTTGTTGGAAGTTAGATGGCTGTTTTCAGAAATGTTGCATTTTCCTCCTACATTGTAGATCTTGCTTTCAATACATCTAAATGACCTTCAGGTTATCCACCTAACTATAACATTCCCTAATTACATGTGTAGGATATTTTAAGTGTAAAGAATCACTAGTATAAGGAGATGCTCCATCTACTAAGCAAGGCATTTGATTTGTGCAACAAATCCCTATGAAGCCTGTGTTTGGGCAGTAGTTCCTCACCAATCTCCTGGGAAAGAATAATAAACTTTTCTCCTTCCAATGCCACTTGGAAGCAGCAAAAAGAAAGAAAGATGACAATCAAAAAGGTTACTACAGAGAAACTGTTTTTTGTTCTTTGGGTATATAGAGGCCCAGCCATTATTAAGGTACCTCTAGTGGAAAGTTCTTAGTTTCGTGTATGCAGAATTAGTTTCATCCATAGTTCAATGGTCTTTACCACATATCAGCATTTATTTCATTATAAAATAGCCCTACCTCCAGAACTTCTCAATATTTTACCAACTTTTCCCTTTTGAATATACTTGAAAATTTAACCATGACTAGGAAAGTTTTGGACAAGTAATACACCTCTTACTTTTCTATAGATATTCTAGTCATAAATAACTTGCCAGATACTCTTTTAATGATACAACTATGCAGCATTTGCTCATGGAATGAGGAAAGTTCTTTGATAGTCAAACTTAGATACTCCAATTACTGGGAACCAGAATAAATTCATGATACTATTATTTATTTTGAGGTTTTAAAGAAGCATGATACAACAAGAAGATGGAGAATTATTTGCACTCATATTAAATTACATGCAGATGAAAATTGAGAAAAAAATTCAGAATCCCCAAGACTGTATATAGAACTCTTTTCATTAAATAGTTAAATCTGTATATGATTTGCAGATAAGTAAATTTTCCTTCACATTGGAAATCATGCCTGCCGTTTGATCTCAGTAGTATGTGTAGAGACTACCTCTCCGTCCACAGTCTCTTGCACAATTTTTTTCAGGTTTGGATTGCTTGATCTGTGTTCTGGAAGAAATTTGGTTATGTATTAGCAGAGAAGTAGCATTATACAATTAATTTTGTAAATATGCTTGAGACTAAGCTATGGTGTGATGGGATTAATATACAGTTGGGTACTTCCCCAGTTATAGAAATTTAACACAAAATGCAGACACAAACCTGAATGTCTTGAATAGATTGAAAATGTAACACCTTTGCATCTTATGATCATAATACTGTAGGATGCATGTAATTGTGAGAACTAGTTTACCCAATTGTGAACATAGATTGCTAATGATAATATGCTATAAGAATATAAGATAATATAATGCTATAAAAAGAACCATGATGGATTGATGAAAAAACATATTCATCAACATCCTGTTTCCACAGTGGCTTAACAGTTACTGTGAGATTACTTTTAGAAATTATTTTAAGCTTGCAAGTTTCTATAATGTAACCTTACAATAAAGATAGAGTTAATATTCATTCTTATGCTTCTAATTGGACTACTTTAAAGGTTAACGTCAGTCTTGCAAGTCTGAAACTATTTCCCCCTTCTTTTCTTTTACTCTCCAGAAAATTAGGAAAGGTCTCTCAAAGGTGCTTTTTCAAGAGCCACTTGGACAAGAGGCAAAGTCCATTTGCCTCTTGAAAAAGCACCTTTGGGACAACCATGACCTGGATGATTGAGAATCTCCATAGATATTTAGGGAATGTCTCTTTTACATGATGGTTGTCTAGTCAGCAGTTCGTCCTCCTGTCTCCCAAACTCATTCCCACATACCATCACATTTGGTTTCCAGCAACAGCTTGCTACTTTTGATCATGAAATAGCTATATTCATCATGATTGGCACCTGATGATAGCTTTAATCTTATGTTCATTAATCTTATATTCATGTACTAATCCTCCTCTAAAACTCTATGAGGTTTTTCCTACAAAAATAGAATCTAGATTATATTTACCTCCAAAGCTTGTGCCGGTTTTCCTGTGAAGTAATAAAAGCAATATCAGTAAAAGTGGTCTGTGCAAATCTTTTCCATGTCTCTTTTAAGATTGTTCAAAGAACCTTTTTGCTTCAAATCCAAAGTACTGCAAAGACTTAATTTCTTACCCTTAATAATTGCATTAAAATCCTCTCCATGCTGGAGATTGCTTCTATGCTATTTCTAAAATGAATGCTAATTCTAAAATGATTCTTAATAGAAAAAAAAAGAAATCCCTTTAAAAGAAATAGATTCAATGTGACAGGAAGAAAGCTTTAAAATCATATGAGAACTGTCTCATCATGCCAAAATCCTGTGATAGAACAGGATTTGGGCAATTCTTTGGGAGTTTGGTCATTAAACAAGGGTCTATGAAAAAATGTGGTCCTTCAGAATGCATTTTACTTGGAAAGGACAGCATTTGCCCACCTATGTATTTTGATGCAAATTGCTTTCAGAATTGTTTCTTCACAAGTTTAAAATTTTAGATTATATGTTTGTTCTTTCCCTTTTCTACCTAAGATTGACTGTGTCTTACCCATCAACATCACCATCCAGAAGCTGACGATAAGTAGAAATTTCCCTCTCCAGACGTGTTTTTATTCCAAAGAGGACCTTGTACTGATTATTTTGACATTTGATATCATGTCGAAACTTGCTGAGCTCTTCTTCACATTTTTTGATGAGGTTTTGGATACTTTGAAGCTGGAAAGTATAGCGAGCCTTGGTTTCTGCCATATTGTTTTCTAGGGCAAATTTCTGAAATTACAAAACATGCCATCAAATGTTATGTTTTCAGGGTTATGTGTTCTGCATCGCAGAAACCAAGAAATACCCTTATTTGCTGGATATGAAATGAAATGAAAGCTTTTGTCTGTAAGCAGAGTTGAAATAATATATTTATATTTTGTCTATAAGTTTACTATTATTTATGCGGAGTGGAGAAATATTTACTTTTCCCTTCCTATCCTGGCTTCCTTTCCTCTCTATTTTAAATCTAAAAAGTAAAACGCTTGAAGCAATAACTAGTCTTTTTAAACTGCCATGTTAATTAGTGTTGGTATGATTTAATCATTGTCTGATTGCACAGTTTTTCTGCATATGGAGAATGATAACATTTTATTCCCCCCCCACCCCCCCGCCAATGTTACTGGCCTATAGTTGCCCCAGGCCAGTATCTGGAATATTTTATCAGTCCCTTCATGACAGTTTAGTTTCTCAGGAGGGATAAATGTATAGTAAGAAAACTGAAAGTAACAATCTATAGTACCGTGTACAGAACCCCTTTTACTTTCCTGCTACTTAATCACACCACCGTATTTTGTGCATTTAATCCAGAAAGGCAAATTCCTATTTTTCTACAATATCTCTTTCAGGGAGACTGAAACCTCAGAGCAGATCTTTCTTTAAAATCCTATGATTTTAAAAGGACTTGGGGCTCTTTAAAACCTTATATCCATTCAGCTGTAAAATCTTTATAGCAGAAATCTGAATCCTATAATAGTAGAAGCATTTCAAATGAGACTTCTGCTGGTCATGCAACAATGAAATGGTAGAGAAAGTAAAAAGCACATCTCGGACTTTCTTGCTTCTAGATCTACCAGACTCCTTAAAAATGTACTATGCTATTCAAAGGTCTATTTCAGCAAATGAGAATGAATGGGTGGAGGCTGGCAATACAGCTTACTCATTCTTGTTGAAATAGACCTCCTCTATGCTTTAGCATTGCTGGATAGGGAAGGGGTCACCCGAAATAAGTTTCCCAGAAGGCAATTTGCACACCTATTTTGGAACTTATATTTTTATAAAGATAAAAATAATGCTACAGTTCAGAATCTTGGGAGCTGTGAATTATCTATCCTAGAGTGGTACAGAGACCCTGCCTTGGTACCATAACACTGCATTATTCAGTTAATTGTATTATCCATTAAGATGATAGATTAGCTCTAAAAGTGCTATTGATTAATTAACTGATTGATTGATGACATTTATTTGACTTTCCATCTCACCAGAACCCTCAAGAGACAATGTTTATTTATTTGTGTATTTATTTATTTGCTATACTGATATTCTTTCTTACATTCAGTAGGATATATAGTATATATCCCCCTTTCCCCCCTATAGTAACAATCTATGATAGGTATAGCAGTAACAAAATAGTAGGTTGGATTGAGAGAAAATGACCAGCTAAAGTCATTGAGTGAACTTCCATGGCAGCTGACAGTGCACCTGTTTATATCAAATGCTGAGACAAATATAGGAAGGCTTTCATTTGTGTGTGTTATTTCCGAACATCTAAAGGCATCTGCTGGCTGTAAACTGTTTGATGGTTTTTAATCTATTATACAAATCATTTTTAGTTGCCTTGTAATTAAAAGAAAAAAGGCATATCACCTGGATATAAATGATCCAACTGAAGGTATTCATATGGATCCACCCAGGCAATTGTAATGCCTTTGATTGAAAAATACCAGCTCTCTTCCCCCCTGTCTACAGGTTCCCAGAAAAATCAACCATAAATGCTTTATGGAAAATCAAAATACAATATGGATGGACGGATTAAGTTTACAACAATGTTTACCAAAGTGGTGTTTTCAAACATATTGGATTACAACTTCCAAAATGGCCACTATGGACAAATATTATGATATTGTACAAATATTGTACTCAACATATCTGGTAGACATCATGTTTGAATTAGAAGATTACAAAAGAATAATCCTATCTAAGGGTATTACCTTATTTAGTTCTGTCTGGAAATCAATTGAATTAGAAGATTACAAAATAATAATCCTATCTAAGGGTATTACCTTATTTAGTTCTGTCTGGAAATCAATTTCCAGGGTTTGCAGTGTGCGATTCAGCTCACAGATTTCTTTCTGGCTGTTTTGTAGTTCTTCCTGGTTGTGTTGTCCCTCTGAAGATTCATTTCCAATCTGTGTGAACATAAAAAAAAAAGGAAATGAAGGAATTATTTAAACCTAGCCAAAAATGAAATTCCATACACAGTTTTATATCAAGACACTGAATGCATAATTTCTATGCTATGAGTGATGGCAGCACTCCTATTGAGACACTCCATCACAGGAGTTCTTACAAGATGTGTCCTTTTAAATGAAAGTGTGAGAATTCAGAGAGGTTGCCCACTGCCACAGAAATTGTTTGTACACTTCTGGGAATAATTTCAGTTTCATATGTGTAGGGTCACCATATTCCACCCATAAGAAATTTGCCTCAAATCTTTTCTGGTAAATCTTGAAAGCAAACTGCCTTTCAACAACTTCAAGGAGAACTTAGTAGTTAAAAGGCAGAACAATTTCTCAGTAACATAATAGTTTTTATGCAATATACACATGGAATATATGAAAATTGGACACCGGCATATTGATACTTGCTAGCATTAAATGAAGATATAGAGGAAATTTTAAATGTTAGGAAGATCAGATGTCATGTGGGAGGGCTTTCATTTAGATCAAGAAGTGGAGTTTCTGGATATCTTATCAGACATCTTGTTTGTGTATTTCAATGGGTGTGAAACCTTTGCACCTTGAGACCATTCCTCCTGTAAGGAGCTATAGTATCAAAGTTATAACCATACATGATTTCTTTATCTTGTTTTCTGAAAGGATACCTGTTGCTGGAACCACGAATCAAGACTTCGGCGGTTTTTTTCTATTATAGCTTCATAATCCGCTCTTATCCCCTCCAGGATCTTTGATAAATCTTCTTGTGGAGTTTTGTTCACCTTCACATTCACTTTAAAGTCTTTGGGTGAGCCATGTGTCTGCATATTCTGTATATGAAAAAATGAAGAAAAACCTCAGCAAACCCTCTTCAAAATATGTATAATAAAAGCATTCTGCTATCTGAGGCAAACAGCAAATAATTCAGCTTGCTACACTGTGTTCCAAAGACCACTGGGGCAAGGCTTCAAACATTGCATATTTACAAAAATATTTTGTGATATCAGAAGTTTATTTTTTCCCAATCCTAACGGAAATTGGTTCTTTTTCTTACATCTGCTATATCCTGGATTTGCATTTGTGATCTATCCTACCCCATTCTTGTTTTCTGATTGGAGTATTTAACCTCACCAGGATTTCTTCTTTGTAATTGTTGCTCTAATTATTTGTATTCATGTACTCTAAAGTAAGGTTTCCTACACTGTGAAGTGTACCTCTCTTCTGGAGGTGCAATCAGAATACAGAGGATATACAAAGAATATAGATAGTCCCCAATTTATGATCAGTCACTTGGTAACCATCTGAAGTTTCAACAGACCTTCCCACTACTTATGACTCAAGTTCAAAGTTGCAATAACTGCCTCCCCTACAGTCACATGATTACATTTTAGGTGCTTGCAACTGGCCCACATTTATGGGCATTTGTAGTGTCCTCTGGTCACATGACTGTGGTTTACAATATCTTTTGCCAAAAACCAGTGCTTACTTCTGGTTTCTGGCAAAAAATAAAATAAAACCCATTGCAGACAATGAATTTGCTTTACAACTGGCACATTTGCTTTACAATATCTGCATTTACTTTATGACCATGCATTCACTTTACAATCAGAAGAAAGGTCATAAAATCAGGCGCAGTCTCATGAGGCCGCATTTGACTTACAGCTGTAACTCTGGGCTAAGTTATGATCAAAAGTTTAGGGCAGTGGTTCTCAACCTGTGGGTCATGACCCCTTTGGGGGTTGAACGACCCTTTCACAGGGGTTGCCTAAGACCATCGTAAAACACATATTTTCGATGGTCTTAGGAACCGAGCCATAATTTCATGGTTGGGGGTCACTACAACATGAGGAACTGTATTGAAAGGTCGCAGCATTAGGAAGGTTGAGAACCACTGGTCTAGGGCACCTGTATTTTAGTTGTTCATTGCTATAATAAATCCACCTTTTCCAAAGTTGTTTTATCTGTTCATTTTAATTTTGGATTTTAGGGGAGGTGTATACATTGAGATTATACTAAAGGGGTTGTGATGGCAAAAAGTTTAAGAACTCAAAACTTAACCCTGGAAACTGCCTTAATTAAAAAGATAGAAATATGCTTTACACAAATCTTGACACACAGTTCTTTTAAAAGTCAAATAATATTTCTCCTTTAAGGAAAAATATATAGTTGCAGGCATGCTCCAGGTTATATTGGCATGATACAGTTTATTGGTGGAAACTTGGAAGGTCTCAAGGATATGACATGCTTGCCTCTTCCACTTTGTTTTACTGATTTATACTCTGCCAGAGATTAATCAATTTCAGGGTCTGAAATGTAACTACTGTTGTTAAACTGAAACTTGTTCCTCCGATTTCTTAGAGGGCCCTAATTAAGTATGAAAAGAAAATATTATATTGACCTGTTTCTTTGTGAATACTGGAGCACCCTATCCAATAATACAAGAAAAACCTGTGTAAACTCTAGAAATTCTTCTAAGTTTCTATTGTCAGGATTTTTGGCACTGTAAGTCTGGTATTCTGAGAAGGCACCAACTTGGAGAAGGCTGCAGTACTTCAAACACCATTTAATAGGAAGTGTTTCTCCAACTTTATTTCTCTTTCTGTGATTTTTTGTAGAGTTTTAAGATGAAAATGCTATCTGCAATCCATAATATGAATTAAGAGAAAGACCAATGGGGAATTTTCTTCCAAAATCAGAATGTTGAGATGATATGACTCAGTGATCTACTGTCTATAGTAGCCATTGCCACCTGCTTCCTGGAATATACTGTCCCATCTCAGTAAAGCACAAAGGCTTCCCAAGGAGCTAATAAGGTACAATTAATAAAATTAAGCATGGAAAACTTTATTTGATAGGCTGGCAAATAAACAGTGGGGATGACAGTGGAAAAGACAGATGATTTTTGAGCCAGGGTGGTTCAGCATAAACTCACAGCTATGTCTCTGGGTTATACTCCTGCCTATTAAAAAGTAATTAAGTAAATCCAGGTTATTAGCCTGGAGAAAGATCAGAACAAACTATTCCAGATCTCTGGCTGGTTAAACAGGATTCTGATCATTTAAAAGTGACATAAGACTTCCATTATGTATGTAGACGGTGCAGAGAGATCTCAGAGGCAGCGCAATATATAGTGATATAAGATGTAGACAAGAATAGCATACTCTGAATAACACAACTAAATGACTGTCATTGTATACAGGAGCATCTGACAGTGTATGAGTTAGACCCTCCCAAGTCCAGATGGGAGGTTCTACAGAAGGTTGTAGAGAATAACAGGGCTAAGATCCTGTGGGATTTTCAAGTCCAGATGGACAGGCTGGTACTGGCCAATCAATTAGACATTTTGGTACTAGACAGAAGATAGTGGTGTTCATAGAGATAGCAATGCCAAGTGACAGCAACACTAGGAAGAAGGAGTACAAGAAGCTGGAGAAATACCAAAGACTGAAGGAGGAATAGACAGGATGTAAAGTAAAGACTCAGTGGTGGTTGGCGCACTTGGGGCTGTGATTCTTAAACTGGGAGAGTGGCTCCAACAGATCCCAAGAACAACAGCAAAACTTTGTCCAGAAAAGTGCAATGTTATGAACAACTAAGATACTATACAGAAATCTCAAACTCCCGGAACTCTGCTAGATGACCTGAGACTGAGGAAGACATACTTGCCTCTTAAGTTGACCAGTTGACTAAATTTAGCTCAAGAAGAAAGAAATTGACTCAGGCTTAACTAAGGATGGAAATGTTTCCTTTCTATTCCCTAATAACCCCTCACTGAGATAAGGAAATCAATTTTAAACTTCCTCTATTTTGATTAATTATTTTGCAAAAGATATTTAAATGCAAATTTGCTTAGCCTTTTATAGTTTCAGACTTCTTGTGAGTGAGTAGAATATTTGCTGCTTATTTTTAGTTCAAACGAGATAGTGTATTTAGACAGTCAGCCAAATATTTAGACTGAATTTGGCACATATATTCACCTATCAAGTCCTTCCCAAGGTGATGTTGTTTGATAGCGTTAAAGGTATTGTTTCAGGATGTAAGTTGTTCCAAGCAAAACTACCTTTTGCAATTGATGGTGATTTTATCAGTACATTTGGTATTCAAATAGTATTCCACATATTTTGGGATTGCACCAAAGCACATTGGTACCAGAGTACTTTAGCTTCTTTATTTTCTATTACTTTGTCTATTTTGTGGCCCAATTCTTTCTTGCTTTCAGGGAAATGGTATTTCTTGCAGATCTTCCAATGCATCATTGTTGCTACTTTGTCATACTGTTATTTGTAATCAGGGGTGGGATTCTACCAGTTCGCACTTATTCACTAGAACCAGTTGTTAACATTCTAAGCAGTTCAGAGAACCGGTTGTTAGAAGAAATTACTGGCCTAATCCTGTAAGGAAGGTAACAAGGAAACATTCTGGTGTTGCTTACAGAAACTGCCTCTCCGTTAACCCTTATTACATTCCTGGCAGGACTAGACTTCCTGTCTCAGGAACTTCTCTGGAGTTCTTTTCCTTCCTCTGCTGGTACTTTACTTGTGTGGAGTGACCATTCAAAGTTACAATGGCACTGAAAAAAGTGACTTATGACCATTTTTCACAGTTATGACTGTTGCAGCATCCCTACAGTCATGAGAGGCCAGGTGAGGAGATGCGTGCCTTGATGTGAGTGATATTGAGTTGGCCACGCCCAGCCAATAACATGACCACCAAGCCACGCCCACCAACTAAGCCACACCCACAGAACCGGTTGTTAAAAAATTTGAATCTCAGCCCTGTTTGTAATCAAACTTGCAGCAGTTAACTAGGTGGTCCGTTGTTTTCTTCAACATTTTTGCAGAGATGGCATTTGCTTTCTATTACCGTCTTCTCAGTTCTGGCTTTGTGTGAATTTGCTGTTAATCTTAATCGTCTGCAGCCAGAATTTGCCCCTCTCTTAGTCTTATTATTTCCTTGCCCTGCTATTTTTTTTAATGTATTAGCCATGTACTTTGCCTCATCATGACTCTTTTTTTTCATTTGGTCTTTCTTATAGGCCATTTTGGCTCTCCAGTGCTCAGTAAGCCTTTATGATATACTAGCTTCAGTGTATCTTTTTCAGTTAGTCTTCAATGCCCTTTTTTCTTCTTCAACTGTCTGATCTACTTGCAACAATCCATGCTGATCTATGCTCCTTGGTAAATAGACTATATCAATGTTGCTGCATGGGTGAAAGACATTTCATTATTTTACAGGTTTTTCTATTTAGGGTTTTAGTCCAGTTCACTATTCCATGTGTATTAATGACTGGAATTGCCCAGATATTGTCTTGATTGTGTTCCTCTACTGATATTGAACTTTAAGATCTTCACTCTCATGATGTATTCACTTCTAACATTCTTCTTGACTTCAGTATGCTTCATGTTCCCAGCTTGAAGGATGCCCAGGCATTTATAGTGATTGTGATCATTGAGACTCTTGATATCATTTCCACACGGCATCTTGATTTCTTTTATTTCACTATTTATTCATTAATGGTGAAGGTGATACATTCCAGTCCAAATTTCATTGCAATATCTTAGCAGTATATACGGACAATGTTGAGCAGTGATTCTATTTTAGATGGTGTTTTTCCATAGAGCTTCAGATTGTTCATATAAAGTAGATGGAATAGTCTATAAGATGTTTTTGATAGTCATTGCCTGATTTATTCAATATTGTTGACAGAGTAATCTGTGCAATGACAATAGTATTAATGAGAATGAAGGTTTGAGCAGACTTCTTCACTAGTGCACATGAGGGAATGCAAATATCTGCCATTCTGAGATTATTGCATAGGTGATTTTTTTTTTAATATGTCAGTGAATTTTAATGTTCTGGGTAGAGGGTCCTCAAACAGCAAAACACAGAACAGGAAGTCAGATCAACAATCAGCACTTAGCACACACTTTTGCACAATGCAATTTGAAAGGTGTGAACATTGGCCCATCTGAAGGCATCTGCAAATTCTGTTTACCCATCAACCCCTTTGCAGTATAGGTATGTGGCAATGGCTAAGGGCAACTGTAGGCAACTCTAAATAAGCCTTGAGTCTCTCTGAAAGATTCTTCTCTTGATATTAACCTCTCCCAATGTGTTCATTATTAACCAGCAACTCTGTCTTCTATTGTGGCATTGATCTTTGCACAAACCTTTTGGTGTTTTCTATTAATTTGTTATTTCTAGGCACCTGATTATGTACTTGTAACAGTGATTCAGATGGCTTCTTGTAATAAATTCAAGCTACATTCAAGCTGGTCTTTTTTTCCTTCTTCTTTTTGCAGTTTTCTAAAATCATTTTGTCAATTAAGGCCTGTTAGAGTAGTGATTATCACATCTCAATCTGAGAAACATGCACCACTTAGTTGATTAGGATGTAAAGACATCCTGAAGACACATAAATTCTACATTTGAGGACTGCTTTATACATGGTAGTTTTGAGTCCTAAACCCTGTAGTAACTGTTTACCTTTGTAATTAAAGACTTTTCTAGCATCTATAATGAAAAAACCGTGACTCTTCGTAAGCAAGCTTTCTAGTTCAGGTATGGGTTTGAAGTTTGATTAATATATCTCTACAGCAATGTTTCTCAATCTCAGCAATTTTAAAATGCATGCTCTTCAAATCCTAGAATTCCTCAGTTAGTCATCCTTGGAGGAGACTATTAAAACTAATCAGGTTTAAATTAGGGATAATTTAGCTGTCCTGTTAATTTTATGGATCTATTCTACACACAGCTAAATTTGGATCTGAGTCAGGCTGTTTGTTTTCAAGGGTGAGGTTTCAAAAATGTCAGACAAAAAATTAAAGAGAAGGGATGACATGAAGGTATGTGATTTGGCGCACAAAGAGACATTAACTAGAGATGCCTGTGATGGTGAGAATGACGCACATACCAACCACATGCAGAGTCATTGTGCCAGGCCTTGTACAAGCAAGGCAATTGGATGAGAAGATCTGAAACAGAGAGAGCGTAGGATGCAAGAATGTACTTCTTTCTGCTGGATGTATTTCTGTTTGTGAAAGAATTACTAAGGTTAGCCTAGAAGTATGTTGTATTAATTACTTGATGCACAGTTAAGTCATCTTTTGGAAGTCCTGAATACTTATTGAAATAGAATTTGAATATTCTTTTTTGGGAGAAGGAAGATTTCCTCTTCTCAATCTGAAAATGTTCCTTTTATTTAGGTTGTCCATTTTACAAAAATGTATGTTTCTATCCAGAAAAAATGTAAAGGTTCTATATAATTACCAAAGGAGCAGCTGGATGAAAACACCTAATTACTATGTAAACAATCTAATTATGAGGCACGCTAAACTGGTTTGGTGAAGTTCTCAGCATTGCAGTATCTTCCCAACTACTACCTCAGGAAATGAAGCTATAATCAGTGAGTTTTCAGAATGCCCCCAAATCCAGAGGCGTTGTCATAATGAGAGGAACCAACAACAATCTTTTAGAAATATTTCTGAAGCACTAAATAGCACCAGCTCTTGAAACACTATATCTTACTTATTTTCTGATTTTCATGGTGTTCCCTTTGGAAGTTAGTTGTGGGATTTAGCATTAGTGTATCAACGGGACAACTGGAGTATTTCATCTGTGGTGGTTTATATCGGGAACTGTTCCATTTGGAAGAAATGGTTAATCCTCATCCAGTAAAGGGGCACTGACATTAATTTTAAAAGTTTGGCATTTAGATGAGGACTACAAAACAGTATGAGTTAGCTATAGTACATTTTTGAAATATGCAACAATGATCTCTTGAAAATAAAAGTGCCAAGAGCACTGTGTGTGATCTCAGCTTAAGTGGGTTATCATTTGCAAGTTAAAAGGAAATTAAATGCAGTAATATGATTAACAGCAAGAAGTATGTGATAAACAGTACCCTCCTTACTCCCAAATTCTGTGGTTTGGAGGAAATGGATAGGAATAAGTTTGTCTTTGCTGTCAACAAATATCCCATGAATCTGATCAATGGAAGATTGTTGACCAACAAAAAGAAGTCATTCTCATAATAGCCGATTGTGCTATGGAATTCTCTGCACCAATATCCCATGGGGCTGATAACAAGTTTAACTTTAAAATTAGGTTAGACAAAACCTTAATGAGTTCAGATTATTTCTGATCTTGGGGACATTTGCTGAAGAACCTAAACAATAAAACGCTTTAGATTTATGTCTCTTTGGCTAGTGTGGGAAAGAAAGTTTGAATGAGATGGGCCTTTGGTGTGATTCATTAAGGCTTTTAGCCTATACAAACTACAGGAATGCTGTGCTGGCTTATACAAGCACAATGAAAATTCAGAGTGTTGAGATTGGCAGGATTTAAATATATTAAGCATTTGTCTGCTCAGATGTGGTTAGAGTTACAAAACTAAGTGGTTCTAATCCTTGCCATTTTAAGTAAACACTTTATTTTGTTGTCAACCTATATATTTTTAGATCAACTTAAGAAGTCTCAAAACTGCAGTGATGCTTTTTGTACTTGAGAGACAAAATTCACAAAACAGAAATTATATTGAATCATAACCTTCAGTCCTCAAAACAGCTTACATTAGTATCCTCTGACTGCACTTCACTAGATTTATTCAACATTTTTATTCTAACTTTATAAGTAAAATAAGCACAAACAATCAAAATTGAGATGGTTAGGATTTTGGTAAGGTGTGTACATGGCTGGGAGAAAGAGAAGAAGCTTGTCTTACCATCTCATGTTCTTTTTTTTTGAGTATGTGATTTTCACGCAAAGCTTCAATTTCCATTTCCAGGTCAGTTATTATGATGGTCATATTGTCTAGCTCCTTACGGATGTTTTCAACATCATTTTGCACATTTTGCCGGAGAGCTTTTTCAGCTTCATATCTTAACCAAAGAGAAAAGTAATATAATTGAATGAAAGAGACAACAATTCCATCTTGGGATGGAACCTACAACTTTTAGAACTATGCTTGCTAATGCTTACTATTTCTGTCTCCAAAGCATGTATCTTCCACCATTTACAAATATATTGACATTCATATTTCACTGAATTTCGAAGAATAATTTTCATTTATTGAAAAGTACAGTTATGGAGAAGTTTGCTAATCACATTTGAACACTCTGCTCTGCTGTTTTTCAGAAAGCAAAAGTTTGTCCCAGAGGATTGCTCTCTAATTAATTTGAAATGCAAATTTAATAGACAAGTTGGTGAATAAATGGAGGTGAGAAGGTTGGCTGTATTATTTTATTTTGGACATTAGAAGAATAATGATTTCAAAAGTATTGTAAGAGTTGCTTTCCAGACTGATAAGGATTCAGGAGACTGCTATAAATACTTCCTCTCTTATCAGTAAAGATACTAGCCTCCTTCCCAGATGTTAGGAAGGCCGTTAGAAAAAGAAAATCAGAATAATTCCATCTTCACATACATGATGATATACTGGTTCTAAACTGAAAATAGTTCAGTTACACCTCTTTATATCTCAACAGATTGTTGAGAAATTCAGAACTATACTTAGAAAAAAAATCACTTTTCATTGTAGGTAGCTGCCAAAGAACCTGACAAATATTGTGTGTTATGCTATTATAAACTTGTGTGTTATGCTATTATAAACTTCCATTCATATAGAACGTGAAGTACACTTCTCATGACAAATTAATATGATACACTGCAGCAGATGAATATACTGAAAAACACTGCCAGTCAAAATAGATTAGCCTTTGATGACTCTCCAAATGTTTAATATTTGTCATGCAAATAAATTGGGAATTGTGGAAATTATGGCAATAGAGTCCAAAACAACAGGACTACATAAAGTAGAGAAAGGTTCACACAGTGCTGAACTAGAGGAGTCAATGTTTGAGTGAGCATAGGACATAATTTTGTGCTCTTGTAGTTTGATCTGGACAGGTCATCACAGTGTTACCTTGTACAACTTTCATTGCATTTAAATTAACTAAATTGTATTAATGTTAACTATTTGCACACTAAAATTAGCTTGAGAAAAATGTAAGACAAAGGTTGGAGGGTCATTTCTCAAAGATATAACAATAATCCTAAATTTCAGAACCTTCATAGACAGGTAATTGGACTAGATAACTCCAAACTTTCTTCCAAATTTATGTTCACATATATGTGAATTTCATTCTATATATACTGGGTATATATGTACAATAAACAATTCAGTTCAATAACCTATTTATTTGAAGACTGGCCTCACATAGTAAATGTCATTATACATTAACCAAAAGGGCTGTACTTGTATATCAGGACAAGCCAGAAAAAAGAGGACAAAACAGAAACAAAAAGAAAAGGAATGGCATGTTGTGCAATTGTAAGCATGTTTTTAATTGACTTGTTTAAGCATATAGTGTAAATCTAACCTATGGTTGTATGATTCTCAAATATATCATCTTAATAGTGTCAACATGGTTATAATGATGTTTCACCTTAAACAAGCAGTCATTAACTTGTTTTAAGAAAAGAGGAAATGAGAAAAGCAGGCAATTTGTGTTGCCTATATAATTCCTGACATCTCCCCTGGAGTCCAGAAAAGACAGCACAATAGTTCAAAACATCCGTCTTCATCATCTATATATCACTTGCTAGTGAGTAAGAGGCAAAGAGAGAAGCAATTAAGGTACCTCTCAAACCAATATTTTGTTCCAGAGCAGCATAGTTGCTGGCCACTAATCTTTTATCTCTTGGAATGTAATGTAATATCAAACAACAGATGGTATAACTTATAATGTCCATTGTGATTTTAATCAGATTCAATCTCTTGAAGCATAAATTAATCTTTTTAGTCATATTTGGATTGTTAAGAATTTTTGTCTGCATCTGCTGCCAAGAATAGACGAGAAGCTCAAGAAAAGACTTACTTGAGCCTGAAATCCTCTGTTGCCATTTTGGCATTGTCAATCTGTAGAACAAGGCCTGCATTGGTAACCCGTCCAGTCTCAATCTGTAAATGACAAAATATTAATCTTATTGTAAAGGTAGACTAAAAGTTTCATGATTTGTTGTTTTGGTAGGCTAAGAAAACTATAGTTTCTTTTTCACCTCTGGAATGCATTTGTGGGTTTATTTAGTCACTGAATTAGCCAAGTCCTTGATTTTGCAAAATACACTGAACCAAAGTATAACCAAATCAGCTGGATGTGCCAAACATGGCTAGCCGTAAAATAAACATGTTAAAATTAATTAAATTGCACATATTGCCAATATAGTCATTAGGTGCACATAACCATATCAATATTAAACTACAATCAATATTTTCTCAATTTTCTATTAAAATGGAAAAAAATGAGAAATGTTTACAAGGAAATATTACTTGCTTAGAGTTTGAAACTCAAAATGCAAAGCTGGGATGTATTAGCTTTTCAGCACCTCTTGTTTTGCTTTTGGTTGGCTTCAGATGTGAATGTTCTTCTTCCAGCTGTCAAATATTCATTATAATTTCAAGGTGAACATGTTAATTACAATTGCATAATATTATATTCCACCTTAAGAACAGATGAAAGAAAGCTTGCAAGCAACAGCTAATGTTCGGTTGTGATTGGAATGTGATGAACATGAAGAAATTAAGAATGTTCATGTTTTATGAATACTTCTCCCTAATAGATACTTTATTCATTTCAACTTTTCTAGCATGTGATGCATATATGCTTTTCAATAATCTATTTTTCCACTGGAGAGCTTTGTCACAAAATTCAGTAAAGCACAAATAAGAAAGCATAACTATACATATTCCAATAATTGATTGTAATAGGGATACAATATTTCAAATATGTTCACACTTGTGTACTGATTTGTGAAACACATGCTGGATAAATTCATATTAAAATGGAAATTGATACAAGATTTGAGAAGGATTTGTGAAGGATCAAAAGATGGAGAACTCTAGGCCTGCTGATGAGAAGAGATATAAGGAAAAAATTACTCTTCTAATTTTACTCAAGCCATAATCCTGAAAGCAATAGCAGTAGCCAAGAGGAGTATTGGAAAGCAGGTGAAACACTGAGCACTGGGATAGCAGTGGCAGCAATGTTAGAGGCATCTGCAGTTGGGTTGGAGTACCAAAATGGGGCATAAGCATTGCTGTCACAATATAAGCTGCAATCCTCTTACTACATGCATTGTGATGCTGTAAGTAACTATGAAAGGGTTGTGATATTTTGATTAAAAAAACCCCATAATATCTTGTCTCAAATTTACCTATAGCAAAATTCCTGACTATCAGTAGTCTGTGAGTGCTAAAATAATAATGAAAATGAAAAAAATATTTTTAAATGACCTAAAGGAGATAATCAGAAAATTTATTAGTTTTAAAGTTCAATATATTGCAAGATTTTAGCTGCGGGCATAAACATTTCATAACATTTAATTGTCTGCTGAGATTGTAGTCCTATGAATCTCTTTAAAAAAAAAAGTGTTAAAATTTATTTTTAAAATCCTGTGAATGTTTCCTGGCAGAATAGCAAATGTGACACACTTACAGGGGCTGTATTAGAAACCCCTGCATTATAAAGATTCTCAAAGGCTTTCAATAATTATATATTATGTCTACAAAAGGAAAAGCTGGAATTTCTAGTTATATAAATTATGGGTAAGAATAGAAGTTACCCTTTACTGAAAGCATTCTCAAAAGACAATAGATTTTAAAGAATCTACTGGAAATACATTCACCAAACAAGAAAGATACTTTTTTAGATAGGCAAGATACTCCTCAATATAGGTGTATATAGTGATTAATATTGGTTCAGAAATGAGGTTAGTAATATTTAATTCAAAACCTGATATACTATGAATAAAAAGAGGTAGCAACTGTAACCTTAAAATCTATATTTTTTGGATCCCAGGTTGAAGAAACATCTTTTTTTTTTAACTTAGGCTTCTGATAGGATGACATATAGCAAATCATACTAGATGAAATTCCTTAACCTAAATATCAAGTTCTTATGTTTGCTGCACTGACATACATATGAATGGTCTTAAAGGCTCGCTTCAGCTGTTTATCTTTTTCTCATCCTAATACCATACATATTGCTACAACAACAACAAAAACTGCTTAGGAAATATTTCCAGTGGAATTAAACAAAGCCAAGGATTTCAGAGGTCTTTCCTCTTGCTCTTATCCTTCCGTTGACTGACAGGGTCATTAACCATTTTGACCTGGAGAAACTTCTTTCAGATACCCAGATGGAAACAAAACTCATCATGAATCATGTCAAAAGGAAATTGGGTGGTGTTATGATTATGGGTGGTTTAGAGTGATGTTGAGGCAATATCTTGCCAAACACCTATTATGTAAATCCTCTGTGATGTGCCAGAGGAAGCTGAAAATCCTTTCAAGAGTATATTGAAAGGTGAATATCTTCTTAAGCCAAAATGACTCATTAACATGGAAATCTTGATTCACAGAACTCTGTCCCGGATGAATTAAATTCCTTACTTCCATTAGTGTGTTTGTGATGGACTGTTTATCCATTAATTCAGATTCCCTTCCCAGAATCACAGTAGAAGAAGGTACTGTACATTGTCATATCACAGATTCTATCCACAACACTACCAAACACAAATATGCTAATATTTGAAAAGGTGGATGTGCAATTGTTTCTTGCACCTGTCATATCAGCAGATGTAAGACTAAGTGTAGACTATAGGCCCAGAAATAGGCCAAGTCTTGGGTGTATCAAATTTTCTAGAATTGTTTCTTAGTATTTCCTCCAGGAAATTCACTGTGTAGCAAACAGGAAGGGTCTATATCAGGGGTGGGATTCTACAGGTTCGCACCTATTCATTAGAACCGGTTGTTAGAAGAAATTACTAGCCTAATCCTGTAAGGAAGGCAGGAAGGAAACATTCTGGTGTTGCTTACCGAAACTGCCTGTTAACCTTTATTACATTCTTGGCAGGACTAGACTTCCTGTCTCAAGAACTTCTCTGGAGGTTTTTTCCTTCCTTTGCTGGTACTCTGCTTGTGTGGAGTGACCATTCAAAGTTACAATGGCACTGAAAAAAGTGACTTATGACCATTTTTCACACTTATGACTATTGCAGCATCACCACAGTCACGAGAGGCCAGGCAAGGAGATGCATGCCTCGATGTGAGAGATGTTGAGTTGGCCATGCCCAACTAGTCACATGACCACCAAGCCACGCTCACCAACTAAACCTTGCCCACAGAACTGGTTGTTAAAAAAAATTGAATCCCACCCCTGGTCTATATTGACATTCAGTCAAGGAAAGACAGAAACTATCCTATTTAAGTAATATGATTAAGTTTATGATGAAACAAAAAATGAGTTTTTACAGCTAGGATGTCCAGAGCATATATTTACTGGCTCATGACCAAAAGAGTGGTAGGAATGGAATAAAGGCAAATTAATTTTTGAAAACTTCTGCATCATGTGCATTCAGTTTGGTTTGCAGGGGTGTATAGAAGCCACAAAGCACATCTACATAATGAATGAATGAATTGATTGATAACTGCATTATTAATTATTTATGGACCATCCAGTCATTTTTCACTCTTAGCAATCATATAGATTCTTATGACAGGCCTATTATACTATTGCCACTGAAGCTTATTCTGTGCACCTTGTTGCTGGTCATACCTTTCCCTTCCACTACAGAAAAATTGTCATCATTTATAGTTATGTGACTTATTATCTTGCATCTACTTTCATTGTTAGATGAAGTGCTCTCTGGCCAGTGATAAAATGCATCACTGGCCAGAGAGCACTCCATCTAACAAAAAGTAGATGGGTCAAAACCATAGTCATTTGAAGGCAAAATAAAAGACTAAGCAAGGAATGTCAAGAAAGGGAGATTTACAGCTGGAAATGTTTTTTTTTCCTTGGTTCTGGTCCTTGACACTGGATGCATTTTCTATGTCCTGAAAATTATTCTAGGGTTTCCCCAACTTGAAGCTGAAATAATTTCCTGCCCTCTTCAATATTAAGCAACCTTTTTGAATCAATGGACATGGTGAAAAATTTAGATGAGATTGCAGGCATTCTCATTAAATGAGTGCCAAGATGGGTATAGCTATTCAAAAACTTTCATTTATCAGACAGTAAAGAATTGTTTTCCACTATCCTCACTAGCTTCCTGCCCCCATAGTCTTGACATTTTTCTGTACTTTTCCAAATAAAACAATGAGTTGCTTTAATTTTATGGATGTCTATGGGACCAATTGGAAACCCAAGGGATTTTTTTTAAATTATGCTGATCTAATTATGGCTTGGTAATGTTGCCACAAAAGATACAGTGGAACATTGGGTCACAAATGCTCCTGTTTGCGACCAAATCGGGTGGCAAACTAAAAATCCACCCAATTTTTGAATCAGGTCACGATTCAAAAATCAGGTGGCGAACAAAATCAGCAGAGAAAAATTCACTTTCAGCACCATTTTTTTTTTTACTGTGCACATGCACAGTCAATCATGCTTCCGGACATGACCAAATCAGGTCGCAACCGGAATCCAGGAATGGATTATGGTCATGACCTGAGGTTCCACTGTATCTACATTGTCTTGGTATGTATGGGCACTATTTTTCCTATCCAGTTCTAATCCCATCACATTAAAAAAAAAAGATAAGGGAATATCATTATGTAGTTGGAACCATTTAGTCCTGGATGCAATGTTTCTGAAATTCATGTTTCAAAATGTTTTCAAATGACTTCTCTTTTGCCTTTCTACTCCTCATTACTAAACTGCAAATTTATGCAAAGACCAACTCATCAGACACAATAAAGTGAAGTTAAAAGTCATTATTCAAATTAATTATAGAGATTATTACCTAGCTGAAGAAAGTTTTGCTACAAATCTTATTAGACATGAGCTTGGATATATGAGAGGATATAAAGAGTTATATATGTTCCCTATCATTTTTTGTAAGAACAAGGACTCCTTTTTAATTATAAGGATGTCAGACAGTTGCAGGAAAAGTCCCTGTATGTGATTGCTATAATTAGACTCCATTTGCCTCTCAAATATTCATTTTGGGAATGTCATTTTCCTTTGTTAAGAAAGGCATTTGAAAACATTTTCAAAAATAATTTTCTTGTGATCAGTTGTTATAATTTGCTTAGTTCCGTGTAACAAAAATATTAAGAACAAAGTATACAGCACATTAAAAAAATTGCCCCCTTCCAAACTATATTCTTGTCTATCCACAATCTCTGCAAAGTCTGATAAGATTTTTCAAAACTTCTGTGATGCAGGAATAAACAGATCTGTCAGTGTCAGTTTTGCTAAGGTTCTCGTTTCTTTGGCATACAGTTCATGTCCACATACGTTATGGTTGGTTTTACCAAAATGTGCAAGATAATTTGTATGTGTTTTCATGTGCTCCCAAGATACAAATTTCATATCCTTTGTTTTTTTTTTAATGTTGCAAGCATTGCATTTTTGTACTGAATTCTTCCAATTATTTTAGATCCCGGAAGCATGAATGATGTTGGTGGGTATGGCAGTAATCCAACCTCATTTTTTCTTCTTGCCTAATGCCAAGTGAATTAAATGGTATATGAAAGTCCTCACACCTTAAACACTTCATTTTAGCCATGTTTTTAAAAACAGTTTCACATTACAAAGAAGCAGTGTGTTGAGAAGAACAAACACATCATATATATGCATATAAAAACAGAGACAGAAGTAATGGCAGATGAATGACTACTTAAAAAAAGAAAAAGGATATCCCAGAACCAGTGAATAAGGAGAAGCAATAATAACATGGATGAATAATAATGGTAATGCTTTGACTCTTATTATCGAATCACAGAAGAAGTGATTCATTTTTATTAATAGAATACCATTCAAATTAGGTTGGCGCTCATTTGATGAAATGTCTTCCCATCTCTAACATCCCTAATATAGATAACTATTGGACTTGAGCTTGGAGATAAATGAAGATACAACAGCTAACAATAGTTAGCAGCTCTGACAATTTCACTCTGGCATTTAGTTTCCAGTGAAGAAGGATTTTTTTAAAAAATAGAGGAACATTTAGTTTTGAAGTATGCAGCAATTTGTTTCAGATGTAAGTTTGTGCTACATTCAGAACAAGTGGTAAGAAGAGTGCAAAGAAATAAACAAACTGAGGCAAAGGAAGGGAGAGAGTGTTACAAAGAGAGAGTTAAAAACGCAGCCATGAAAAAACGATCTGTTCTTTTTTTACCGGCATTGCAACATCTTTGGGCCAAAGACAAGATGGACCTTCTGCTCAGAACTGCAGCTATATCTTCAGTCAACTATAGTGATGGACTAAGATTTCCCTCTTCACCAAAAAATTACTAATTAGTTCAGGGGTGCAAAGCATCAACACTACTTCTCTGCCCTCCAACCATCATCTGCATTTCCTGTTCACTCTGGCATCTGACACCTGATGCAGCTAATAATTATGCCTGCCTTGTGGTGGCGAGACCTGTAAAACAATGCTCAACTTTCCAGTGATGATTTAAAGAATCAAATTTTTTTCTGTGTTTTCTCAACACAGCTTGCTAATATAATGAATTGAGCAAGATAATTTCCAGTGCAATACATTTCATCCACAGGAATGCTTTTTAATTTTCCTGGAATGTTTCACTGCAGTTTATCATACAGGTTGTTTGCTCAAGACTCTATTCAGGCATTGTGTGTATTTGAATATGGCTAATACGGATGTCGCTGAATGTATGTATTCCATCACAGTTTTCACAAACACAGTGAAGAGTGAGTGAAGAGATCTGCGGTGGGCTTCTACTTGTATTATGAATAAGCAAAAGACAGGAAGTGAAGTGTGTCCTATGTCCTCAGCCATAAAAGCCCTACAGCCTCACCTGCCTTTGCCTCTAATCAATAAATCAGCATAATTAGCTGACCAGTAGAAAACAAATCATTACTTATGGTTTATGTTGTTCAAAATCATTGGATTCTTGCAATGGGAAACAAGCAATAGTCAAAGAGAGGGTTATGGGTCTTTCCCATAATCTCAGAGAATCTGCTTCAGATCACTAATTTGGGAAATGGTCCGTCTTTCTTTTTTAGTCTTATTTAAAGTCTTATTGGTCTTATTTAAAACTAGTCTTATTTATTTCTTACTAGTCTTATTTAAAACTACTAGAAGGGAATGGGATTTTAAAAAAATCAATGGATGAATACATACTGAGATTTCATTGTCCCTGACCTTGTTAACCTTCAAAAAGACTTCGAAGATCCAAATGTCCCCTCTATTGGGAAATTAGATTGGCTCATCTTTGAGTGTAGGTGCTTATGCTTCTAGTGCAGAAGAAGAAAACACTTCATTGATTTAGTCAATCAACTGTATCACAAATATAAAACTGGTATAAAAATGCAAATAGATAACAAAGGAAACAAAATTTCATGGCCTTATTCAGTGATTTACTTTTATTAATTGACTTTTTTTCTCATTGTTGGATATTTTGACTTGGTTTATGGTGGTATGTTGCCTGGAGTTTCAAGTTTATGAACTGGACAAATGTGTACATCATTCATTAAAACATCTGTGTATGTGTGTGTATATGCATTTGCATGTACGTGTGTGTGTGCATATTTATTTTCATTAAAAAAAGCTTTTTAAACTCTGTGTAACTTCTGTTTTAATATTTTTTGGCTCTTTACTTCTTTATTGTTTGTATTTCACCTTACTTACATTGTTCTAGGATCATAAAATTTGACTGACTGCATACCTGCATGTCTACATTTACACTCTCTGACCTATTAACTGATCAGTATCAGGGGCCAAACCATGTGCCTAGCCAGCCCTAACCTAAATACAAGCAAAACTCTCTACATAATGGAACTCCACTCTATCAGTGTTCCTGATTATACACTTAGCACGATCTTGATTCTATCTCTCTGTTAATGCAGCTTAGACTGCATTGGCTTTTTTGGCAGCTGGATCTTATTTAAATGAATAAGGAATAACAATGAAAATAAACCCACCTGAGGTTTCCTCCAGTGTATATTGGGGATAAGGGAGCACAGGCAATCTGCATGGCTTCATTCCTTGTATGTGTTTTCAGAATCCTTCTATCTAGTATAACATATCTAAAGGACAGTGGCTGTTCCATTAACTCATTTTAACAAGGATTTAGAATTCATTCATAAATCTAATCTCAATATTTGTAAAGGAAGTCTATTCTGTAAACCATGATACGAATAGGTCACCTCAGGATTATGTTTTTAAAATAGGTACATTCTGTATCAATAACTTAAAGGAAAAAATAGTAATATTACCTTCTATTTAAAATTCAGCAAATATTTTGAGTGCACTAAGAATGCAAATGTTTTTTCTTTCTTTGCTCCCATTGCTATTTTTAGAAAAGGTATATAAAACTAAATGCTGCAATTAAATACTAGAAAAAAATAAATATGAATGTGCTTTTCAGATTGCTGTCCCAGAGTCTAACATCTACATGTAGAACATTATATGAAAAGGTAAACATTTCTGCTCTCAGGAAAAATAATTAGATGTATAGATTTCAGTCTGTGCTTACACTTTAAAAAAATTATATTAAGACTTCTCCAGCTTTTGCTCTTCTCTGAATCCACATTTTTGGTGTGTGCAATATTTTATTTTATTGACATCACTTCAGCAAAATAACCCTTGGTTGTATATTCCAGCGGTTTTTAATTCAGCCAGCTGGGTTGAATCAATCCTTTGGAGAAGAAAATAGAACAGTTGGCATTTCTGCTGACTTACCCGCTCATGCATGTCTGAGATGTTGTGCTCGTAATCCTTGAAGTCTCGCTGGGTGCCATGAGATCTCTTCTGGTGCCATTCCCGGATGCAGCCCTCCAGCTGTGTGTTGGCTTCCTCCAAAGACCGTACTTTTTCTAAGTAGGAAGCCAAGCGGTCATTCAGCTCCTGCATGGTCCGCTTTTCGTTCCCACCCATGAAGAGGTTTCCCTGACTCCCACTGAAGGCTCCCCAGCTTGTCTCAGCAGGAGAAGCCAGCCAGATAGGGCTTCCAAAGGACAGAGGCATGGGAAGACTGCTGCTTACTCCATGGAAATTGGAAGTTCTGTAGCAATCCCCTATAGGCTGCAGGAGGCATCCTGAGGGTCCTCCAAGGTAGCCAGAGGAAAGGTGGTAGAAGCCATGGCCAGAATTCATCCTGATGTCAAGTTGAGACCTGGTTGTACTACCAGCACTTCTGTCTTTTTCCCTCTCTCTTTTTGACTCACCGGCACTGCCTGAGAAATGTCTCAACCTTCCTGAAGCACTTATAAAGCCTTTCCCTGTGGGAGTTTCCTCATTAAGTGACTATGCCAACAAGGATTGTGTCATCACCAGCTATGTTGTTTCCTCTTGGTCAATTCTGAAAAGCCTGATTAGCCAGCAAATACAATTGTTGTCATTCTTTGAAAAAGGGACCTAGTAAAAGCTTTCTTTTTTTCTTTCTCTCTCTCTCTTGCCTCTTTTTTCTTCTTCTACTTCTTTCTCTGGCATTTTATCAGCAAGGTGTGGCCAGTGAAGGGAGGGGTATGGTGTAGAACCTAAACAATCCAGCCTCTGCTTCAGGTTTCTTTAAATCACAAGAAAAACAAAAATTACATGATCCTGAAAAGCATTAGTTTTCCTGGTGCCATGCTTTAAGGGACAAAGTTTTTAAACAGCTGCATTTTACAAGATTTCTCACAGCCCCTCAAAGCACCATCTGTATTAATCAAATTATTATGTAAACACTTACAAGAATAGGCAACTATATAATAAATCTTTAATTGACACATGCACATTCTCTACAGAAGTCTACAAAATTATCCTCTTGATTTATTTGTCTGCATACAATAGGGCCAATTCCAAGTCAGATAAATCAGTGAATACATTGATAGAGTTTTCCCCTCAGTTGGCATTTCCTGCCAGTACTTACTGACAGCAAAAGGAGACATTTTAATTTCTTCCAGAGTAATGTTATAGCCAGGTTTACACAACACGCTACCAAGATGCAATTGCTGCGTCCACATTGCATTTTTTTTTTAAATCAGTTAACAATATTATGGCTTGACAGGATGGTTCATTCAATATACAGAAATTCAATATACCGAAATAATGGCTGGCATGTCACATCAGGATGTACTACAAGGTCCAATGTAGCCTGTTGCCCATGTTGAATGAATCCTTTAAAAGATAAGTTACACTTTCTTCCATTTTCATCCATTGCTTTTCTTTGTAGGCTAATTCTTTTAGACTTCAGTCTTAAGTGCGAGGATTGCCACATCAGAAATATTTTGTTAGTTTGGAGATAAGAATAGTTTTAAAAATATTTTTAAAGTGAAGTAGCTGTAAATGACATCTTTCTCACTATATGTTGGCTGAGACAAACAAATTAACTAACCAACCAGGCATGGCAATGATCATCACTATGTACAATATGCTGCATATAAAATTATTAACAAGATAGATATAGATAGATAGATAGATAGATAGATAGATAGATAGATAGATAGATAGATAGATAGATAGATAGTAGATAGATAGATAGATCAGAATCTAACATCATCTGCAAGTTTTTTTTCCTCTTAAGCATAGCTTTCCATGATATGGCACCCTCCAAATATATTGGACTGCAACTCCCATCATCCTTAATATGCATAGCTATCTGGAGAGATCCAGGCTAACAGGAAGGTGCTCTAATATAATCAAAACTCAGAATCTAGGAATGGAATTAACTACACAGCCAAAAAAAGCTATGTACAGGTAGTCCTCAACTTTTAGTGACTGTTCAAAGTTACAGTGGCACTGAAAAAAGTGACACTTTTATGACCATTTTTCACTTTTGCAGCATCTCTGGTGACATGTTCAAAATTCAAATGTGTGGCAACTGACACATATTTATGACTGATTGCAGTGTCCTGGAATTATGGGATCATATTTTGCGACCTTCCGACAAGCAAAGTCAATGGGGAAGCCAGATTTACTTAACAACTGTGTCACTAACATAACAACTGCAATGATTCACTTAACAGCTGTGACAAGAAAGGTTGTAACATAGGGTAAAATTCACAACACATGTCTTGCTTAGCAACATACATTTTGGGCTCAGTTATTGTAAGTTGAGGACTATCTGTAGTTAATTTCATTCTCAGGGTCAAACGAACTGTAAGGTTGAAGCTCTTGGAGCTCATAGCAGACAGTTTTGATTAGGGACACTAATGTGGGAGTGTTCCTACCACTGATAAAGATTACCCACAACCCATTATAAATCATGTAAGGAGAATTTTACCTCCCTACTCTGGATATTTCCTTGCTACAATTTACAGAAAACTGGTACAGCTAGAATTTCTTTATACCTAAGTATGAATTCCAACTCAATAACATTTAAAAGTGTTGGACTACAATTCCCATTATTATTTCTCCTGGATTTTTTTTTTTAATTTAACATATCAGTTGGTAATTTCTCCCAATTTAGCTTGTCAGCTTGGAAAGAACACTAAAATAAACGTTGTGGTCCTCTTCTCAAAATATTTTCTGAGGAAGTTTATAAATACTCAGCTGATTATAAATTCATCTTAATGTAGTTGCACCCAGGATATGCAAGCATGCATAAGGAAGCATATGTAGCGGGGGAATAACAGCAAATACACTGATATTGGGCCAGTAAATAAAAACACAGGACAACTGTAGCATCTGCAGATACTTTTCTGTGATGGCAAAACATTGAAGCTTTAATTCCAGAATCTTCTCTATGATGTTTTCTTCCTGTGCTTTCAAGTATAAGATCCCTGTAATTTTACTTTCGAGTTTTTTTCTTTTTGGAAGTGTGATAGAGTCACAACAATAACTTGAAGAAAAATCCCCTGTGGTTTCTAATTATAGAACATGAGAATGGCAGGCTGTGTAGCACCTTGTCTAAACAAATTCTAACTTGTCTTGTCTCATGCTTACAACTGGTCTGTGTTATTGAGAAAGATTGTCAAAATTGTTGATTCTCATGCCATTTTTAGCTAGTCAGTCCCATCAAATTATGGCCTTGACAAATCTGTTTAGTACAGTAGTAGGATCTAATTGCCAATTAGTGATTTCTATAGAGGAAATGTAGCCCAAATCCTTTTTTGGCTTGAGCACAATTGGGCAACTCGCCTTTCACACCTGTCTGGCAAATTAAATGTAGTTAGTTGTTGAGGGGACTGTGTGAAAAGTATCTTACAGAATTCACTACTCACTGTCCGACTCTCTTAGGAAGTTTCTGGTGTTGTCAAGGTATGCTAGAATTAGGGCTCTTTGGGCACAACATATTTCCCTGATATTGAGAGACCTGCATTCTCTTAAAGGAAATTATTGTGTTGGTGGCTTACTGATTCTTCTGATGTCTATTGCCATAGTTGTTTCTTCCGTAGTCAACTTTTGCTTGGACAGCAAAAAGAAGAAAATCTCAGACAGAATTCTGAGTCAGCAACAAGATCAGGAAGGAAAAAAGGGGGAAGGGAAAAAGGGGTTCAGAGAGTCTCTCATTACCTTGCTTCGTAAATTCTCTTGAAATAATCCCTTCTTTCTGCCAAATTGGAGTCTGCTCACTTTTACAGTTTAATGAGCCTGGGAATGCTGAACTGTTACTTTTTAACATTTACTCTCTCCCCTCCTTCCTCCCTAGCATTTGTGTAGCATAGAGCTTATCCTTTTAAGATGGTAGACCTTTTGTGTTTTCAGTTTGTCCTCTTTACCCTCTTTTCTTTCTCCTAGTCTTGCTTTGTAATAAAGAAGAAAAGCTCCCACAGAGTCTCTACAAGTCTCTTCTATCTCACTAGAATCCTTGGCCCCACTTATTCACCTGCTCTGCCACTTGCATCCAGCCCATATAATCTGTTTCCCTTGCTGATGACTCCAGGCACATTCAAGGGAATCAACAGTTCCAGACCACTTGCCCACCAGGGGTTCAATAAAAGTTTCTAGGATCTCTTAGCCTGTTGTCATGATTATTACATTGATCAATAAAGTCTGTGGACTTCAAATATCACTTATGCCAGCCTAGACTGATTTCAAAATCCCCGTTTGCTCTGTACATTTTGTGTGGGTCATGTGCATGTTTATGCTCATTATTCTCTTTTCAGAGTAGGTAGCTCCATAATCAGAAGTTATCTTCATGTTTTCTATGATATTCCTTGAAGAAATCACTTAAATGCCTCTTGCGGTCAATAAACAGTTCTTCTTATTGGAAGAGGCTGTTATAGGAGTCCTAACTGGGCCTGAGGTTGGAGCATTCCATATTGCTGGTGTTTTTGTGTCTCATGCTCCTCAGATGTAGTCACAGAATGAGCCACCATCCTCCTCCTGTACCTATGACAAGATCGGCCTCCTTTCTCTGCCCAAAGATGCCACCCATGTCACCTTATTGCTTGCCTGTATATTTGCCTCAATCCATGGTTGCTGTGGGAGTGGTTTTTAAAAGGCTTGATTAGTCTCTGTGCAGGTGAATGGAAAATTGTATTTAGAAACCTCTGGTAAACAGTGGTATGGTGCTATGGAGACTTGGTGTTGTTAGAAAAGAACTGAGCCCAGAAGTCAGGAGGCAAGCCGTTCATGGGAGTTCCTTGCCCTTGAGCCATGCAGCACTGAAATTTCTCCAATCGCAAAGCAGAATTTTGTCATTGAGATGTTAGTGATCTAACTGGGAGAAAATAAATTCAGCTGCTCAAGGATGACACCAATCCAAGAACAAAGAAGGGTGGCACTGCTATAGGAGCAGTGCCAAAGCCTCGGGTGGAAATGCCCTAATGCACACTTTGGGGCATTGTCTAAAGAACCTTTGATGGATGTGTATTAGGAGATTGTCAGGATTGAGCCATGCTCCTCAAGCATATCAAGCAATCTCCTTTTTGTTCTCAGGACTTTTTAAGGGAAAGTGCCATGCTTTGTTTTTTATATTTTTATTGAAATGGTTAAGTAAATTATTCTCCACATCTTTTGTAAGGATGGGCAACATACACATTTCCTGATGAGATATCCTCCTCAGGATAGTGTGCAAGCTTTCAAAGAGCTTGTCTCCTTCCTTTTCAGACAAGGGTGAGAGAAGGAATTTATGGAAGGGAAGTTTGTGGAATATATGGAAGGGAATGCTTAAATCCAGATTCAGGAGCACTGATGCTTCACCTCTCTTTATTTGCAAGGTAAGTGAGGGATCCCACCTAAAAGCTGAATTAAGAGCCAGCTTGCATGAATGAATGAAAACTCATTCCTTAGTAAACAGTTGTCAAGGAAGTACTACAAATGAATTGGTCAGAGCTTGGTTAATATGATCTATGCTGCTACTAATCCCAAAGCATGAAACTTCGTCATCTGTATAAGGTATGTTTTTGAATAGGCAGCTAAACTTAGTAAGCATGACCGTATAAGGTAGCGGTACTGAGATGGTAGTTTGCCAAGAACCATCCCTGTAACTGTTTATTGCTGTCACCCTTGTGTTTGCATGAGCACCAAGTATCGCATTACAAAAATAGTGTGAATTGAGAATTGGGATATCTGAGGCTATCATTTGATCACAGTGTAAAATATTTCAAATCTTCATTTTGGCTTGCAAGATTCCAATCTTAGATTAGCATTTCCCAATCTGATACTTTTCCAGGTGCATTGACCATAAACTCCCATAGTTCCCAGCAAAAAGAAATATTAATAATGAGTGAGTTCCTCCTCCTTCATTGTAATAGATCAGCATAACATTTCTTAAAAGAAAAGTGGAATTATTCTAATTTTTTTTTTACAAATACCTGACAGAATTTATGTCAATCTCCCTGCTATCTCACAGCACTTAACAACCATGCTGATAGATGAGAATATTTATAGTTTACAGACATTTCATTACCCAGCCAGGTAACATTGTCAGTCCTAGAAGGGAATGGGGTTTGCTCTTTTTTATATATATTGATTATAAACTAGCCACAAGTCTATACAACAACCAAGCTCAGAGGGCAGCAGGGACCCCATACTTAACAACCACGCCTAACCTGCATTTCTAAGAATTGGCATATAGAAAGAAAGCTATTCTTGAGGAAACAATTTTCCCCTAAGTCTTCCTGTCTGTTTTACTACATGTTTTTTTCAGAACATGTAGATTCAGTTTGATATTAAAAAAAAAAGACAAGTTCCATGTAGAGAAGCAGTTAGCATATCACAATAAATACAGTATCTGACAACCCTTTCTGTCTCTGTGGTTCTGAATTAGTGGCTGGATGCAATGAGATTCTGCTATGATAGTCCAGCATCTAGTATTTCATTTTGGCATTGATAATATGATGCCCATATGATGTTTTAAGAGCAGGTGGTAGGTTATCTCCATTGTTCTAGTGACAGTGTCTAGTCTCAAAACACACATTTAGCAGGGAGCAAATTGGTGAGATTGGTCCTTGCCACCCACTCAAACCCTGGAGGTCCCTTCCTATTTGCCTTTGTTTGTTCTTTCAAGTAGATTGATAACACTTTCAAACAAAGCAATGCATTGCAGCTGCCCATCATTGTTGTTTTGTAACAGTGCCTATGAGACTATAGGGGCCCTAGATATTTTTGGAAATAATATCATGCTAGAAGCTGGTGATTTGCTTTGCAACATGCAAGCTTTTTTTGTATTTCTCCTTAATCAAAATAATATTTTACAAGATTTAAACATCCTGATTGTACAAGGGAAGATATCATATTACTTACAGCTATTATTGCATCTTAAAAGAAAAAAAGTCGCACTTTTTCTTATGCAAAAAAAAATGCAGAAAGAGGCAGCTGAATTAGTTACAGGGCAGAGGACTTAATAGAAGATTATACATCTTGGTACAAATGATCTGTCCCAGAAGGATGTACTTTCTGTTCAGAAAGACTTCCAGATCTTGGGGTATGAACTTAGTAATATGGACTGTAGGGTTATCTTTTCAGAGGTTCTACCAGTATACAAGGAACAAAAAGGGAAAGGGCAGCGTGTAGCAGAGTTTAATGTGTGGCTAAAGGAGTAGTGTAAAAGGGAAGGCTTTGGTTTTATTAGTCATGATGTCTGCAGCTGGTCCAATGAAAAAATGTACAAAAGAGATGGTTTGCACCCATCAAAGAAAGGGACTGAGTTACTTGGCATTAAATTCATGGATTTCCTGAATAAACATTTAAACTGAACAGTGGGGACAGAGAATTAATGGATTCAGAACATCTCTGTCCCCAGCAACCTAAAACTGATAAGATACCAGTGCATGCAAAATAGATGTTTGTGCAGGTAAGATTTTCAACCTTGATGCCAATCAAAACCAAGCATTTAATAGTGAGTGCCATACCGTGTGCACTAATCAAACAGGTGGCAAGAATGTAGGGACAGGCGGGCACAACACAGGTTATGTAGACAGGAAACACAGTGTCAGACATAAAGATCTCAAGTGCCTATATACAAATGCACAAAGTCTGGGGAACAAGCAGGGTGAGCTCGAACTACGAATACATGAAGGTAAATATGATATAGTTGGAATAACAGAAACTTGGTGGGATGAAACCAATGACTGGAATATACTGGTAGAAGGATACAAACTATTAAAAAAAAAACCAGACCCCATAAAAGAGGAGGTGGAGTTGCACTGTATGTAAAGGACCACTATATTGCTACAGAAATGCATGAAACCAAAGATGAAAACCTCCTAGAATGCATATGAGTCAATATAAAAGAAAAAAAGAACGACATGGGCCATAGGTGTATATTATAGCTACCCAATCAAGCAGAAAATATAATGTCCTTTTTGCCAGCCAACTAACAAACATATGCAGGAAACACACAACAATAGTAATGGGAGACCTCAATTATCCTGATATCAATTGGAAAACTAATTCTGCACCAAGTGAAAAATCAAATAAGTTCCTTACCAACCTAGCTGACAACTTTGTTGTCCAAAAGGTAGAGGATAAAACTAGAGGGACAGCCATACTGGACTTAATTCTTAAAAACAGAGAAGAAGTGATAGAGGGAGTTGAAATTGCAGGAACCTTGGGTGAGAGTGACCATATCATACTAGAATTCAACATAACACAAACACAAGCAACAGAATATAATGACACCAGAGTCTTGGATTTTAAAAGTGCTGATTTCAATAAACTCAGAGAGAACTTGGGAAAGATTCCATGGACGAAAATGCTAAAGGGGAAAACAACTCAAGAATCTCGGGAAACTCTAAAAAGTATGATCATAGAAGCCCAGAGCAGCACAATACCACTGAGAAAGAAAAACAAGAAATCCAAGAAGAAACCAGCATGGCTACACAAGTATCTCTTTGGCAAATTGAAAGAAAAAAAGGACAAGTACAAAAAATGGAAAGAAGGACAAACAACTAAGGCAGAATATCAGCAGATAGTCAGAATCTGCAAAGACGAAGTCAGGTTAGCAAAGGCTCAGAACAAACAAAGACTTGCAACAAAAGTCAAAGATAATAAAAAAAGTTTCTTCCAACATATAAATAACAAGAAAAAAAATCAAGGAAACAGTTGGTCCACTAAAGAGAGAAGATGGCAAGGAAGTAACAGGCAACAGAGAGAAAGCAGAACAGCTTAACTCATTCTTTGCCTCTGTCTTCAAGCAAAAAGAAACTGTAGCTCCACCCACCAAAAACATAACTGTAAAAGACAGACCAGAAATAAAAGTTAAAATAAGTAAAAAAAATAGTAAGAGAACATCTGTCTGATCTTGATGAAAACAAATTCCCGGGGCCTGATGGATTACATCCTAGAGTTTTAAAGGAGCTGGCAGAGGTCATCTCAGAACCACTGCACCATATCTTTCAAAAATCCCGGAGCACTGGGGAACTACCAGAGGACTGGAAAAGAGCTGATGTGGTTCCCATCTTCAAAAAAGGAAAAAAAAAAACAGACCCAGGAAACTATAGACCAATCAGCCTAACATCAGTACCCAGGAAGATACTGGAAAAGATAATAAAAAAACAGATCTGCCAACATCTAGAAACAAGTAAAGTAATAACTAGCAGTCAGCACGGGTTTGTTAAAACAGATCATGCCAAACCAATCTTATTTCATTCTTCAACACAGTGATTAAATTAGTAGACCAGCAAAATACTGTGGACATAATATATTTAGATTTCAGCAAGGCATTTGATAAAGTAGACCACAACCTACTTCTTAGTAAGCTAGAAAAAGTGGAATAGACACCACCACTAAATGGATTTGCAGCTGGCTGGCAAACCGTACTCAACAAGTAGTCCTTAATGGGTCTAAGTCTACATGGAGGGAAGTAAGCAGTGGGGTGCCACAAGGTTCCGTCTTAGGCCCAGTACTCTTCAATATCTTCATTAACGACTTAGATGAGGGAATAGAAGGGGAACTTACCAAATTTGCAGATGATACTAAGCTGGCAGGAATAGCTAACACCCAAAAGATAGGCTCAAAATCCAGATAGATCTTGACAGATTAGAACACTGGGCCATATCTAATAAAATGAAATTCAATATAGAGAAAAGTAAACTCCTACACTTAGGCAAGAAAAACCAAAAGTACAGACTGGGTGAAACCAGGCTCAATAGCAGTAACTGGGAGAGGGATCTTGGAGTCTTAGTGGACACCCAGCTAAATATGAGCCAGCAGTGTGCAGCTGCCGCCAAAAAAGCTAATGCAATCCTAAATTGTATTAACAGAGGGATACAGTCAAGATCAAGGGAAGTACTAATACCACTCTATAAAGCCTTAGTAAGACGACACCTAGAGTACTGCATCCAGTTTTGTTCACCACATTATAAAAAAGATGTTGAGATTCTAGAAAAAGTACAGAGAAGAGCAACCAGGATGATTAGGAGACTGGAGATTAAAACATACAACGAACGGTTGCAGGAACTGGGCTTGGCTCATCTAGTAAAGAGAAGGACCAGGGGAGACATGATAGTGGTCTTCCAATAGTTGAGGGGCTGCCACAGGGAGGAAGGGATCAAGCTCCTGTAGGCCAGACAAGGAATAATGGATGGAAACTGAACAAGGAGAGATTTAACCTGGAAACAAGGAGAAACTTTCTGACAGTGAGAACAATCAACCAATGAAACAGCTTGCCCTCGGAAGTTGTGGGAGCGCCATCAGTTGAGACTTTCAAGAAGAGATTGGACTGCCATTTGTCAGAAATGGTGTAGGGTCTCCTGCTTGGGCGGGGGCTTGGACTAGATGATCGACAAGGTCCCTTCCAACTCCGATTATCTGTATCTGTATCTGAAGATAATTTTGATGAATGGAAGCATGTAGTTATTGCTAGCTGTATTATTTTATTTTTATGTTACTGATTTCTGCCCATCTCACATAGTGACACTCTTTAGTGTGGTGGTTAGACTGCTGGAAACTGGGAGGCCCTGAGTTCTTTTTCTCCCTCAGGCACAATAGCCTGTTGGGTAATTTTGGAATGGTCCCTCTTTCTCAGCCCAACCCATCTCTGAGGGTTATTGTTATGGAGAAAATAGGAGGTGTAAAGGTGTAATAAAATGTATCCTGAAATAAAGGCAGGATAAAAATCAAATAAGTAATAAATAAGTGTGGATCCTTAAAACTGAGGTTGTTTACTGTGCTGTTTCCCAAGCCTAAAGCATTTTGTATCAACTTAGAATAACAAACCAGACAAGACTCAGGTAGGGAATCCAAGCATAAACATTTCTCACTTGGTGGACTTGTTTTACCAGGCATGTATAAGAGGCAGTCTTTAAATGGCAGCTGTGGTTTTTGTGATACAGGCAGAAAATAAGGTCTCAGGATTCACCATGTATTTCATTTCAGTCCCGGTTTCTACTATCCGTACTCAAAAAAGAGCAGAAAGATACATACTAATTAAAACCTCCTACATTTATATAACAGTAAGATAGTGTTCAAAAATTGGGTTATTCTTAGGGAATTTAAGATGATCCTCTCATTTTAAAAGTAAGCTACAGTTAGCAGGAAGAGGGAAACTCTAATTTTCTTTTCTGGAAATATAGTGCAAACAAATCAGTCACAAATATGTCAGTTCTATGAAGAAATAAATAGCACTTGTCAGCTAAAGATAACTTAAGCAAAGATGCTATCTTAAAAGGCAAATGCCATTTTCAATTTTCTCAATAAAAATGACTTTGTCTACGGATAAAGGGACACCAAAGCTGGATTGAGTCCAGCTTTAAAACTCAAATGTAGACATTTAAAAGAAACACCAATCTTATTTTCACCCATCAGTGTTGTTTTTTCCCTTCCCTTTGCTTCTGAATAGATTGTTTGACTCTTCCACAGCTGGAGGTGAAGTTTTATGCATTTTTAAAATTCCTATTGAGTCTTTGTTGTTGTTGTTGTTAGTTGCAAAGTCATGTCTGACTCATTGTGACCCCATGGATAATGTTCCTCCGGGCCTTCCTGTCTTCTACCATCCCCTCGGGTCTTAGGAGTATTGTTTTTGAGGATAATTTTTAAAAAATGTGCTTAATTGTTTCAAAGTGTCAGGGAGGGGCTTTCTGTCATAAAGAATGAACATCAACTTTATGTCTTGCTGGCTGTTGCTACTCCAAAGTAAAGCAAAAAAACAAACAAACTTCCTGACTTTTTCAGAACTGAAACACGAAGAGAGGTATCTTCCAAATCTTCCCCTCCCATTTTTTTCCATCACTTTGTGTAGCATAGAGCTTTATGCTTTTAAAAACACAGTTTTAGATCTTTGAAACCAGTTAAATTATAAGCATGGTGGTCCCCAACTGCAAGGAAATTGCTCAGTGTTATGGGTGAAAAAGCAGGTGGGTCCAAAGTATGAGCATTGCTTTGATGTCTCAAAGCTGTAGAAACGTAACTATGACTTGGAGTCTTCCAGGCTTGCTTTTTATTCATGCTTATAATTAATAGCTTGATAAGAAGTGCAGCCACTTGTCCATCTCCCCAAAGTGCTTTATTATAAAAAAAAGAGACAAAGTTGCATAGATTCAAATTTAGAAACAATGACTTTGGCTTATTTTAAAATACAATGCATCTCAGTAATCCTGGAAAGTTTGTGGATATAGTTACTCCTTGATTTACAACCATTTGTTTAGTTACTGGTGGCAGTTACAGCAGCACTGGAAAAAACCAACTTATGACCAGTCATCCTACTTATGACCATCATAGCATCCCCACAATCATATGATCAAAATTTGGGGCAGTTGAAGTTACCAAAGTTGCAGCATTCCAGAGTCATGTGATCATTTGCGAAGGGACAAGAAAAGTTCATGGAGGAAGCTGAGCTTACTTAATGACCATATGATTCATTTAACAACCGTAGGGATTCACTTGACAACTGTGGCAAAAAGGTCATAAAATGGGGTATCTCACTTAACAACTGCCTTGCTTAGCAACAGAAATCCTGGTCCCAATTGTAGTTGTAAATCAAGGATTACCTGTACATAAATTAAATATCTGTTCTAGTTCAGGTTTTCATTGTGGATTGCAACTGCTTTCTCTCCACATTGTGTAAACCTAATATTTAAATTATTTAGATTGCATGTGGATTAGAAGGTTTTTAAACAGAGAACCTCTGCATACCAAGGATTGTCTCTATAATCTGTGGCTCAAAACTTAAAGGAAGACCATTCCTGCAAGCAGGAGCAGTAGACATCTCTCTAACTGATGAAGAGAACAGAGGTGGAAAGGATTTTATTTTTAAATCTAATCTAATTAATTGAATATTTGACATAATGCTCTCTTACCAGTTTCAAGAGCACAAACCTTCAAGCATAATTGTGGATCAAATTTTAATGCTGTTTAGTTTTGTTTTAAAATTGTTGAAGGAAACCTTGGCTTGATCTTTTTTTCTTTCTAATTCTCTCCATTTTGCCCCTTGCAGACCCCTGTGCTATATGGTATACATGGCCCTCACTGGGGTCTCTTTATCTCCCATCAGACTTTGTTCCCCTACTTCTTCTTTTTCTTCTTCTTTTAAATCTCCAGACCTGATGTCATTTCTCCGTTGTGCCTGGATTTTGGCAACAACATACTGATTTAGAGTGAGAGATTACAGAGCAGCCATGCCAATAGAGATAAAAGCGTGGGGGCAGACTGGCCTATTATGATAAATATGGGGCAACTGCCAAAAAGTACCAGCAGGTCAAATTTGCCCCCATCATTATCACATTTTCTTGAATCATAACATTATAACATTCCAGATGACTAACTGGCAAAGAGAAAAACAAACCTGTGTTTGACATTGGAGCACAGATAAATATTATTATAGAAAAGAATGAGAACACGTTCCATGGCTTTGGCGTTTTGTTGTGCCATAGTGTTTATTGCAACATGTGATTTCAACTTAATTTGGTCTAATTTGCACCAGTAGGAGTAAAACCTGTTAATAAGCACACCTTTATTCTTCCAAAGGTATAGCTGTTATCACAGAAAATACTCCAGGCAATTTTTCATTCAAGAAACATTCCCAGGATGTACATTTCTCTTGTCCACCAAGCAGTTTGAAAGCATGTCAATGCGAATAGATGAATAGGTACCACTTCAGTATTAAATGATGTATCTCCTAGTGCATCAAACAAGAGGTGAGAAATCTCCTGTGGGCTCTATGCAGTTCTCAGCCTAATTCAGCCTCTGTGTAGCTGTCACCCTAATTCAAATCTTCTATTCAAAGTCATCACTTTAGATCTCTGATAAGAATTCTCTGTTCCTTCTCAGCCAAGCAATCTTCTAGGAAGGAGAAAAAGAAAATAAAAAAAGGAAAGAATTACAAATAAGATGCAAAAGAAAATAATTGTTACTGTTGTTGACTTAAATTAGTTTTGAGCATATTTTGTGATTTCAACCACTGAGTCTAATAAAAGTTGCATCCTGGGAAATGTAAGATAAAGGTAAAGTTTCTGTGTCAGTCATATCTGACTCTAGAGCACAGTGCTCATCTCTACTTCTTGGCTAAGGGAAGCATCATTGTCCAAAGACAATTTCCCTGGTCACATGGCCAGCATGGCTATATACCAAAGGTGCGTGGAACACTGTTACCCTCTCACTGAAGTGGTACCTATTCATCTATTCACATTGACATGCTTTCAAACTACTTGGTGGACAAGAGAAAGTGTTTCTCTTGGTGGACAAGAGAAAGAATTTCTGGGAGTGTTTCTTGAATGAAAACTTGCCTGAAGTATCATCTGTGATAAAAGCCTTACAATAACTCATGCTATTTAGACCAGTAGATCTTAGAAATTGATGAAGCCACATGATCCCTATCCAACACTTCTTTTGACAAAAGATTCTTGGTTTTTATTAAAATAACTTAGGCTATAAAAAGAACTTTAATTTGTTAAGTGCGCTGATTCATATTTTTTATGGAGCTAGGCTGGTGATGATATATCATGTCCATGCTGACTGTGCTCAAGCTTTGTGATCACTTCAAGAAAAGTTGATTTTCATGACTGCATGTTCATGTCACTGCGCCGCTCCATAGTGAGAGCCTTGGATTGGTAAAAGTGGCCACTTGCTAATTAAAGCAAAAGTCAGGTTTAGAATGATATAGCCTTACCCTTGATAAATCACAAGAATTGGATATCTGTGTCCATTAGCCCAGATTGTTCCTGTCATTGCTGGCTGTGATTGGTCAACTAAAATGACCTATCCATGGAGGTTTATGTGGTTAAAAAAAAGTAATCAAGCAAACACACAAATGGAAATTGTTCTCAAGTTATTAATTTGATTTGGAAAAAGCTAACATTTGAAGATTTTTTGTATAGAAGTATAGTCCTCAACTTACAATCATTTATTTAGTGACTGTTCGAAGTTACAACAGCACTGAAAAACATGACTGTTTTTCACCCTTATGTTGCAGCATCACATGTCAAAATTTGGCAACTGGCATATATTAATAGAAGTTGCATTATAAACATCATTTACAATCTTCCCAGGTGGCTTCCAAAAAGCAAAGTCAATGGGGTTGCATGCGCTTAATGACTGCATGATTTACTTAACCAACTTCAGTGATTCACTTAACAACTGTGGCAAAAAAGGTGATAAAATGTGCCAAAACTCACTTAACAACTGCCTTGCTTAGCCATGGAAACTTTAGCCTCAATTACGGTCATAAGTCAAGCACTACCTGTATCTTTCCTTCCAAGAATTATAGGCAAGATGGGTGCTTTTTAAGAAAAAAAAATCACTTTATTTTATTTTATTTTATTAGAAGTTTAGTGATGTCTTTTCTTCTTCTTCTTTTTTGGCAAACATCAAATTTCCACAGTAATCCATGAGTTGGGAATAATCAATAGGATTGTGTGAAACTTTGATTCATGTTCAATTAAAAAGCAGTTCAATCAAATTACTCCTTCAAATTAGAATCCAACTGGGTGCCTTTAGAATCCAGCTGGATTCTAATTTGAAGGAGTAATTTGACTGAACTGCTTTTTAATTGAACATGAATCAAAGTTTCATAGTCAGTGCACACAAACACATTTTTATTAAGTCAACTTATTTCTTGGAATGAAATTGCAAATTAAAAATGAACTGAATTGTAAATTCGAATTAATCCTAACATTTTATAACCACTAGTGAATAGGTAAACTTAACATATTTTTTTTAAAGGAACAGTTCATTCACAAAGAGATTGGGATGGAAATTGTAGACTCTTCTCATTTTAAATCAGTTTTTCCTTACGCTTTACTGAATTCCCAGCCAATTACTAATAAAAACTACTGCTAAGGAAAAGGTCTTTGGCTCTTAAATGAAAATTCCATGGAGACTGTGAGAGAATAATTTCATCCACTCATATATATTAGACATTTTTGTTCCTGTAAAAAAGGGGTGCCACATATTTTAATTAGTAGCAGGATAGAGTATCTCTTGTTATGGATAGTCGGCTCTTATCAATGGAGGTAGGTTGCTGAAAGCTCTGAGATGATGGTTAAGTGACCAGAAATGCTTCTTTAGAGGCTTTCCTGGACTTTCCTGTAATAATTACCAAGACTGCATTTAATAAGAAAATTGCCTTGTAGAAGCCTCCCTTCCTGTTTACAATCTTACTATTCCTCAGGCATTTGTGGCAATAATTTCCACGGGAGGTTAAAAAGAAAAAACAAAATCTAAGGAAAGAATGCTAATAGGATACATTTCCAGTTGCTTTAATAAAATGCAGTGAGTGGCTTCCCCCAACCTAATGTTCTTGTGCTGGGATGGGTTTTAATTCACCAAATGTTAGTTGATCATGGGTCACTTACAATGGTTTGTCCTAATTTAGTTCAATAGATGATGGAAAAATAAAGCATTGTTAGAGCAAGAAGAATACAATGAAAATATAATTTCAAATTGCCAGGTTATTTTCTAAGTCAGAACTGGGCCAGCTGGGAACAGAGAGTATCAAAGCAGCTCTATTAATTAAATTTATACAGATTGTACATTGACAATAAAATAACAGGCTAGAATAGATAATATTTTCAGAGTTAAGTTAATTGCAATTATCACATGATAACATAGAATATTTTTCTAATTACAGAAGGGCTTTTCAGTTATTAGCCTCTTTTTAACCAGTGCACTTCCTAGATTGCCTAGGGGATGACATTGGAATGCAACATCCTTCTATAGAAACTCTTTAAATAATGCTAATGATACAGAGTTGCATAGATTATTATTTGTTTTTAAATTTTGGAGGAAATTGTTACTTGGTCTGATCGTAGTCAAAGCTTTTAAGGTAGAAAGTACTTTATACCTTAATTTTACTAACTAACTAACTTAACAGAAATGACCTATTACATATTGACTTTACAGAAGATAACGGAGACAAGGCACTATGAAACCTAAAACCATCCCTATCTATTGGCCCTGATGGATTATGTGCATACTTCTTTAAAAAGCTCTCCTCTTCCATAGCGAAACCCCTAAGGATTATATATGAGATATCATTCAGCTCCTTACCAAACTTATGGTCCTTAGCTATGGTCATCCCTATCTTCAAAAAAGTTGACCCCAGTGTGGTTGAAAACTACAGACCAATCTCACTGTGTTGTGTCATGTGCAAAGTCATGAATCAATCATTAATCAATTCATCACTCTCCACTTAGAGTCAAACAACCTACCCTCCAAAAAACAATTTGGTTTCAGAAAAAATTGTCCTGTAATCTACAACTCCTACACTGCAAAAACATATGGACTACTCTACTTGACCAGGGTAAAGCTATAGACGCAATCTACATAGACTTCTGCCAAGACTTTGATTCAGTGGTACACAACAAACTACTGTGAAAACTAAACTCTTACAGCATTTCCAGATCTCTCCATAAGTGGATTACTGCATTCCTGTCAAACAGGCAGTAAATAATCAAAATAGGGAGCGCTATATCAAACCCTGCTCCAGTTAACAGTGGTGCCTCCCAAGGCAGCGTTCTAGGACCCACACTCTTTATACTTTACATAAATGACCTTTGGGATCATCTTATAAGCAACCGTGTCCTCTTTGCGGATGACGTAAAACTGTTCAACACTACTGACAAATCTACTAGCCTTCAAGGTGATCTTGATTATATGTCTGAATGGTCAAACATCTGGCAACTCCAAATCTCGACCAACAAATGCTCTGTCCTACACATTGGTAAAAAAAAATCAGTACACCAAATACAAACTAGGCGGATATGACCTCGTTGATGATCCTCACTCTGTCAAGGACCTTGGAGTTCTCATATCAAATGATCTAAGCACCAGAGCTCACTGTAATAGCATTGCCAAAAAGGCATTAAGAGTTGTAAATCTAACCTTACGAAGCTTCTCCTCTGGAAATATCAAATTGCTAACTAGAGTATACAAAATTTTGCCAGAACAATACTCGAATACAGCTCATCAGTCTGGAATCCGCACTGCATATCAGACATTAATACAATCAAGTGAGTCTAAAAGTATTTCACAAGAAGAGTACTACACTCCTCTGCTCACAACAGAATACCCTGTATCACCAGGCTTGAGATTTTGGGCTTGGACAACCTTGAACTATGCTGCCTATGGTTAGACTTAAGCATAGCACATAATTATCTGCTACAATGTCCTACCAGTCAATGACTACTTCAGCTTCAAGCATAATACAAGAGCACACAACAGATACAAACTCAATATAAACCGCTTCAAACTGGATTGCAGAAAGTACGACTTCAGCAACAGAATGGTCAATTCCTGGAATGTACTACCTGACTCTGTTGTTACATCCTCTAACCTAGTTTTAACCTCAAACTAACACTATTGACCTCACCCCATTCCTAAGAGGTCTGTAAGGGGCGTGCATAAGTGCACCATCGTGCCTACCATACCTGTCCTATTGTCCCCATTTATTCATACCTATTTCCTGTATTCTTACTCATTTTTATACTTATATCTATTATCTTGTAATCGATTGACAAATCAAATAAATCAAATAAAATAAATAAATTTTGTGCCATAACATTGCTACTTCTTTCAATTCTGCAATCTTCTGTTGCAAATGATCAAAATCAATTCCACTGAAGATATTTAGTGAGATTCAGACTAGATCTCATAAAGATCATAGGTTATAAAAGAAATGAGAACAATGGGTAAATCCAAAGAAAAAGACAAAAAAAGGAGGGCAGGGAGAGACAAGGGAAATAAGGTTTCCATTGAAAGTTGATGAAGCCCTGCAGAGCAAAATGTTTTTCAAGGCTCAGAACTAGTACTGTATACAGTTGAATTTGTAGTTCAGTAAATTTGTTTCAGGTTTTTTGTATAACTTCTATAATTGGGACACGGTTCACATCTGGGGGGGAGAATGAATGAATGAATGAATGAATGAATGAATGAACAAATGAATGAATGAGAGAAAGAAGTCCAAACAGTGTGGATCATATATTTGAATCTTGTCATCTCATGTTAGATATTATCCCTTTATATTTAATTTAATTTAATTTGAAAGATTTGTAAAAGTGGCACAAAATCTTGAATAGAATAGAATAGAATATAGAGCATAAATTTCATAAATTACAGTCCCTTTATATTTTAATCTAATTCTGTCTTTTCTCGAAATTTCCCATCAACAAATGAAATAGACTCACAAATTATTGGCTTCAGCTTTCTTTGCATTATTGAGGTATATTTACTTAGAGTTAAAAATAATTATTTCACACATATATTCCTATTGTATGTCTGTAGGTATCCTCTTTTGTCCCCAGTTTTGATAATGTATTTTCTCTTATTTGATCCTGCATAAATGGTCCAGGGTAGTGTTCATAATCACCCCCTAAAGAGATGAGAAAATTTCTTCGGATCTTTTAACTTCCAGCATCTTTCATTTGCTCATGAAACCTGGGTTTGCTAAAACTATACAGCAACATTTGCAGACCTACATAAACCTGAGATCTCTCCTTCTTGAGTTATTTCCTAATGTGTCATGCCACTGGTGGAGGCTGACTCTGAGGGAGAGAAGGAACTGTCATGCCACTGGTGGAGGCTGACTCTGAGGGAGAGAAGGAACTGCCGACAGGGAGTGGAAGTGTGGCTCCGGAGGTTGTGGAGGAGGCTGGGGCAGGGCAGAGGCCGGCTGAGGAGTCAGAGGAGGACCCAGGCCCATCCCCTCTCCATCCTTGGGCACTCAGGGAGGAGAGGATGAGGGAGAGATGTGATCTACTTGGGAGGAGAGGGCCTTGATCCTCTTCATGGGCTGCAGCTGTGACAACTGAATAAGAGGACGGACAATGCTGGAAACAAAGCGTGAAAATATCTCTAGTGTATGGTTCCTCTCTGAGTTTAGCATCCTTCCCAATGTGTGTTCTGTTATCTCCAGCCTTTATCTTGCCTGGTATGTGTTGCTTTTTTCCTCCTTCTTGTAACTGTTTGTGTGGGAGTTTTTTGTCTTCCGTCAAGGATATTTGGAGCTTAGAAGCAAAGTGAAGGAATAAAAGGGGCTTCACCAGGTTTTTGTGACTGTGTTTGTTTTGTACCCCACCCTGGGTCATCACAAGTGTCCTCCCCTTCAGAATTATCATGCAGCGGGAAAATTAAAAATGAGTAGTCAGCAATTCATTAATATTACATCAGTAAAAAAATGCATTCTTGAATAGATAATTTTGTGGAGGGGGGAAATATTACCACATTTGGAATTTGCTCAAAATGTAATTTTAGCTCCAGTTTGATTGCATTGTTAATTATGGTCTCTGAAATGTTACACATTCTTACTAAGTTGTACATAAGAGGCATGTATAATGTGAGTGGAATGAATTGTAGTAGTTTATAGATTGATGTCAATGCCAAGAAACTTGTCTGCTTCTAAGCAGATGTTAAATGCTAGTGTGCATGTGCTTATTGAAAAGTTTTGTTAGCTGGAACTTTCAAGATTTAATCAAGTTTGAGCAATATCCCTGAAGAGAACAGCTTGATGCCTCTCAAAAGGGAAGGGCATTTATGCTTGTGTTCAATCCAAAGGTGTTGTCTCCCTACAAGATAAACACAGATAAACTCAAAGGAGTCTTGAAATACTTCCCGGCAAGTCTAAACAACCAACACAGTGTATGATTGGAGATAAGTCAATAATTACCCTAAAATAATAATGATGTCAGAATTTCTTAACAGGTAAATGAAGCATAAAATCTCAGTGTCAAGAAGAAAAATATGCTTGCCAGTGGCAATGAATATGAAGAAATTCTAGGTTTTGTTTTGTTTTTAAATAATGCATAGGTTGAATACTGAGGATTTGCTTTGCATTAATGCAGATCTATAAATTAGGGTGCTTTTGAGGCCTACATGCAGAAAAAATCCTTCCATAGTGTTTATTTCACAACATTACTTTCTCTCCCTTCCTCCTTAATTTCCTTCCAGTATTCAATCAGTATTATATATACATATAATTATATATTTTTCTTCTGAGTTTTTCATCTGCCCCTAACAACATCTTATCAAGTGTTGTTGGTTCTTTATAAAAAAACTCATGTTTTCGCATTTTTCTTATATCTCGATTGTATTTGCAAGTAGCCAACAAGCTAAGTGCACCTCTTGATTTTGTAATTCCTGTTTAGTTTTAAGTTTACCATTCTCATTTAGAATGTCTTTAAAAATGTATAAAATACATTTTTTCCAAGTTAATTAGATTTAGATGGATCAATGCTTCCATTATAGAAAGTCAGATTGGTATTTTCCTATAGTTTTGTGATTTAATTTTTTTCCCATACTAAAAGTAAAGCATTCCTCACATAATGTCTTTGAAAATATCTACGAGCAGTACTCCTTCCATACCATAAAAAGCATGCCCTCCTAATTGAAGATAATGCCCCTTCAAAAATAGTGATCTTCTATGCCTCAAATTATACCAACTTAAATATCTCTCCACTTGTATTTGATTTCATGTCCCAGAATTCTCAATTAGCCTGGCCATGTAAAAGTGACTTTCACATATTTGTAATTTGTTAATGTATTTAGAAATATTATACATAATTCAACATTTATTTGAAGTATAAATTTTATATTGCTTTATGATAAGAGCATGATAAATTAAAATCAGTACAGGTGAACAATTAACAAAATATCAAAAGCATCAGTCTGCCAAGCAAACATGAGATCTATCATAAGCATAAGTCATATGCTATTATGTTTCTTTAGAAAGAAAGGCAATTTCTTTTGCAGAACATGCATGTGGCTTCCAAGTTGCATTACAAAGTGCTTGTGCTTGATGAATATGAATAAATCACATTTGAGATTTTGGATCTGAAATTCAAAGGAGTTAGAAATGCTTGTCATGCAAGGCAAGGCTTATTTACACAACAGTATTCTGCCAAATATGGTGCTGTATTTGGGTAAAACCTCCATGTTATAGAATAAGTATTCATTACAATAAAGCCTACTACATTATATGTTTAGTTAAGAAAGGTACTGTCCTCTCCTATTTTAAAAAAGGTTTTTTATTTCCTTCCAGAGTATCTCTGTAACATTCATTTTAAAACCATTATAATTATTACTGGCCTCTGGTGTCAAGTGCTCTAACCACAAATTGTGCATCTAATGAAAACATACATGCTGTAGAAGACAAAAACAACCCAATCATTGAGTACACAGAGGCTACTCATTCCTGCATGGTTTTGCTGAGATGTGCCTGTGGAGCAGATTTTACTGTGTGTGTGTATGGGAGAGGCAGGTGGCTTTAGTATTGAGCAACCTCTATTCTCTGTCCACAAAAGACTGCCTGGCTCCTAATACTTTCAGATCCAGCTGAAATATATACAAGGCTAAACGGTATGTTGTATGATTCAGGAACATATAAGTAATCCTTAAGTTATGACCATAACTGGGCCCAAAATTTATATTGTTAAGTGAGTTTTGGTCCATTTTATTACTTATCTTGCCACACTTATTAAGTGAATCATTGTGTTTGTTAAGTTAGTAATATGGTTGTTAAGTGAATCTGAATTCCCCAATATTGTTGCTTGTCAGAAGGTTACAAAAGGTGATCATATGACCCAAAGACACTGTAACCATCATAAATATGAACCAGTTACCAAGCAACTGAATGGGGGTGCTACAATGGTCATAAGTGTGAAAAACAGTCATAAACCTCTTTTTTCAGTGCCATTGTAACTTTGATCACTAAATGGACTGTTGAAAATTGAGGACTACCTCAACTTACAACAGTAGAATCATACGTGTGAGTAGAATCATTGAGGGAGGTCCTTATAACTACCCCTCTGGCATTGCATGAAAGCCCTACAGCAAACTACAAACTATTATCTTTATGGGGTTTTTTTATCTTTAGCAAAAGCTGAAACTAATCAAATGGACCAACTGGAAAGGTAGCTTCAGTATCATATAAATGCTGAAGCTTTGAGGTAGATATTGGCTCATCTCTGCCATCTCTGCAAGGCTATTCTGCTGGAAAAACAGACAGTTGCTTTCTCTGTTGAAAAAGTAGCTTGATTTTTGGTCATTAGTGATGGTGATCAAACAGAACATGGCTGAGGAATTCTGGGAATTGAAGTCCACATGTCTCAAAGATGGCCATCCCTCTGATATAATGCCAATACCATCTTTACTTTTTGAGCAGATATCGAAAAACATTATTTCACAAAACTTGTTGATAATGAATGAGTATTCCTCTACCAGTGGCTCATTGCATAATAAATATACATTTAATTTTCTAAAAAGCCAGGCATGCTTTTTGAACTTGAGTAGGTGGGATTCAAAAATTTTTACAACCGGTTCTGTGGGAGTGACTTGGCAGGGGAAAGATACTGCAAAATCGCATTCCCTCCCCACCTCACTTCCAGCTCCGTTCTTCTGTGCAGGGCAACCAAAGAAAACCCAGCCAATCAGCTGGGACTTGGGAGGCAGAAAATAGATGGGGACGGAGCCAGTCAGAGGTGGCCTTTGCTGGTTCTCCAAACTACTCAAAATTTCTGCTACCGGTTCTCCAGAACCGGTCGGAATGCGCTGAATACCACCTCTGGAATAGATCTATCCAGGCTGACTAATTTATACTATCAAAAAGCATTTTCTGTGCTCCTTGCAATTCATTCTGGCAAGGGAACAGATGGGTTTTCTACTGTAAAATAGTTTAGTAGAAGTTCCCAGCTAGGGTTATCATGGCTGAATTTTCTAAAAAAAAAAATGTGGGGGAAAATGTTTGTTTCTGTCCTCTGAGATAGATTGGACTAAAAAAATGATTGGCCTGAAATCACGCAGTTCTTTGTCAGAGAGAAATTCTGAATCTCACATCTTCCCAATCACTCTCCAGGACCTAATACATTACTATGTATTGAGATAATATATTGCACAATCTTCAGATACACCATCATTCAGAAACATATGTATTTTCTCACTTGATATAATGCTCCACCTTATTTATCCCAGTTAAATAAGAGACAAGAACAATAGCATAAGGGAGTTTGGGTCCCGTACCAGAGACAAGGAATCAGGCAAAGGTTTGGATCCTGGATGGCAGAGAATGGAAGAAGAGAAAGGAAATGGATCCTGGAATGGAAGGCAAAAATATTGGAATGGTGTAGGGAAGAGGGGAAAAGGCAGAATCCTGGCAATAGGATTGCCAGTAGCAGGGATGTGGTGGGTAGGCAGCAAAGAGGATTGTACTAAAAAGTAGCACAATATTTTGGCAAAGATAGAGGTGAACTGGACTGGAGAGGATGGAAATAAAAAAAATTGATCAAGGAAGTGGAGAGAAACAGAGGAGAGTGTGCATTTAAGAGAAGAAGGTTGGCAGTGATGAGAACAAAAGAAAGAATGATGGGATAGCACATGGACACACAAAAAGAAAGTAAGTTTGGGGCATAGAAAGGAAAATTGCCAAGAGGTTCTCCCAGCCTCTGAAATAAAATGTTCAATCCAAGACATTTAACCTCTTTTTAAAATCCCTTCTGGCTGGGATTCTGAGTTAAAAATTAGACTTGCATTCCTATCACATATCACATATGCATTCATCTGATGTTTAGTAAAATTCTTTAGTCTTTAGTAAAATTCTCCTGCTTACAGAAGTTGTTCTAAAGCAGAATTGTACAAGATGAGGCTCTCAGGTTGCATGTTGCCTCAAAGTGCTTAGGTAAGGCTAAACAATTGAAGCATGGGTAGGAAGCATTGTTAGTGTTATCATATTATTTTAATTAAATGTAAATATGTGGCTCACACACCATGCAAAATCCAAATGTAGCTTTTGCCTCCCCAAAAAGTTGCCTACTCCCTTTCTATAGTTAAGTGCTATAAGGTCGAAAAAAATATGGCTTCTACTTTTGTGCAATATTCCTGGGTTCAGCTATACAATCAAATAATTTTAGCTGATGGAAGGTGGTTTTAGATTAATCCATCTCCCATAAGCTAAAATTATTTCAGTGAGGCATTATTTCAATAGCTAATTTGGAAACAAAAATGAATTAGCTGTAAAAAAAAAGTTAATGTTATCTTTTTAAAAGTAGAAAACAACACTTGTAGTTGTGTACATATCTGGATAATTAGCAGCTCAGAAAATAATTTTTCATACTAAGAAGAAAGAAAGGATACTTCTATAATCAGCCTCCATTTGGTCTGGGTATTGCTGCTGCCAGTATCACATATTAATCTAGATTATGTATGAGGAATACATAAATTGCTGGCTTTGACTTTGATTCTGTTTCCCTAGTATGTGCTGACTCTACTTCCTACTGTGACTTGTTCAATTCCACATTCCAAACACTGTTCATATGCAGTTATTCCTGTTGGTATATTCTAGTTTCTCAATCACCTAAAATGCTTTAGAGCAGTGTGTTCCCAACTTTGGCATCTTGTAAATATATGAGCTTCAGTTCCCACAATTCTTAGCAGTATTTATGCCAGTTGAAAAACTTTGGGAGATGAAGTCTATGTTTTACAATGACAACCATATTGGCTGCTATATAGATGAAATCAGATGTCTACATATCTTGGTCATCAACACAACTAGAAGTAATTCTCACATCTTGGAACGATTAAGGCAACAAGCTTTTATTTGCATATGCTGTACCTCCCAGGGATATTTCAATTATTTATTAATGAACTGGATCATGTTCAACATTACTTCACATTCCCATTAAGATGTTCTAATAGTACATAGTTTCTCTTAGGTGGTTTTGGCTCAGAATAATGCTGTTTCTTTATTTTTTTCTTAATTTAATTACATAATCTCGAAACTTATTCAGAGTAAATGGAAATAATTAGTTTTTCAAGTGATGGGATGTGCTCAAGAGACATCTTCTGCTAAACTGAGACATGTTGGTATTCATCTATGACACCTGTAATTGTTGAGTAGCTTATGTTGTCTTCTAAGCATGCCATCCTGGGCAGTGCCAGTAATGTGAATTTGACAATACATGAAGAGTGCTGAACCAAAATATAAATCTAGAGTTATTCATAGCTACAGTACCTTTTGAATAGAATCAACCAAAATGCCAAAATTTTAAAACTGTTATTTTTATAACTATGATTAAATGTAGATCTATATATGGATTTAATGCAAGGACTCCTGTTATTACTGGGTTCACTCATAGTGGTGATTCATGGTGTAATTTGTAAACCATTTTTTTCTGATTTAGCGTATTATGTGGGTTCAGACAATAGTGGTTTATTGATAAACTCTAATTAAACAAATTATGACTTAGTGCAATGCATACATTTACTCTGTGAATGCTTTTATGTGAAGTTATCTTGGAAAAAGAGAATATTTGGGTGTCAGTGTTCCAAGTAACGCACCCATTGAAAGCAGAACTCTGAGGAAGGTAGATTCCTCTAAGAACATGTTTATTGTTTACATCATATCAGTACAGCTAGTGAAAATCAACTCTAAAAGTTCCCCCATGGTTTAATTAAAACTCCTCCCCTCCCATGTGTCACCAGTCACATTGTCCAGTGAATGTAGCTGGCGGTTTCCTCTCATCCTTCACAAACCATCTATCATGATGACCTTGGTTCCCACAGGAAAATTTTTTATTTAAACTGTTAGCTGGGCTATCTAAAAAAACAACAACAACAGATAATCAGAGTTGGAAGGGATCTTGTAGGTCATCTAGTCCAACCCCCCACCCAAGCAGGAGACCCTACACCATTTCTGACAAATGGCAATCAAATCTCTTCTAGAAAGTCTCAGGTGATGGCGCTCCCACAACTTCCAAGGGCAAGCTGTTCCATTGGTTGATTGTTCTCACTTTCCCCCTTCCTTCCTCCTCTCAGGCTTTGGGGCAACATGAGGCAGCACAAGATGGCTTCAGTTAGGACACTTCCGGCTTGTGGTGCTTCGGTGCAGGCAGGATTCCGTGACTCTGCACGGTTTCTGCCTGTGTTCACTGCCTGAGTGCCTCGAGCCATTTGGCTTCGGGGGCTAAGCCACCTTTGTAGAAGGTGGTGAAGACTGGGGGGTTCTGGCAGGGACGAGAGACATCACATCTCTCTTCCCTAGCCGGCTAAATCTCCCTCTCCGATGGCAACTGAACGGCGGTCTCTGGCCGCCATTTAGAAGAGCTCAGCTGGGAAAAGGAATGTGCTGGAGGGGTTTGTGAAGAAATGAAACTGATTTTGCTGACCGGGACAAAGGAACAGTGAAAGTATCCTGGTATTTAATACCTACTAAAGACACATTGCTCCCAGACTGAGTAAGCAGCGAATGGATATCAAAGGGAAAACTTTTTTTCTTTTCACTCTCCTTCCAAACGGAACAGCTTTGAGAGAAATCGGAAACCCGCATTGAAGGTATGCTAAATGCTAAAGACTATGCTAATGCCAAAGGGATATGGATTTCTAAATATTTAAAGAAAATTTTTTCTTCTGCTGTGAGTGGGAAGGGAGAGGAAAAAAATTGAAGTAGGTTGAAAATAAGGAGCAGACTGCCTAGAATTTTAAAGAGCCATTTGAACATTAATAAGACTTCAAAAGACATACTATAATTGGAATTTTGTGATTTAATAGCAACCCCAGAAAAAGAAATGGAAGAAGAGAAAAAGTGCTAAATGAAATAGTCTATCTGGATTGTTTGGTGACTTTGCATCTTTTGGGAAACTTTTTTTTTCTTTGTTTAAAATCACTCGGGTGGTTGTTTTGGGAAAAATTTCTCCTCTTTATAATGGCACCATTTTTGGATGAATTTAAAACTGAATATCTAAAATATAAAAAGGAAGAACAAGACTGGAAAGATACCTTGGACATTCTTTTTCAATCCCTAGAAATGGCGGTGCATTCCTATGGAGAATTGATTGTGCAGCAGGATAATTGGGACAAAGAAGGAACCATTTTTGATGAACATGTGACCCTATTGGGGGAGAAGAAGGAGGAAGAGGAAAAGGAAAAAGGGATTTTAAAACCTAAAAAAACAACCAAAAAAAATAAAAATGAGTTGAAGGGTGGATATAAGATTAGGAAACAACAGGAAGGGGGAAAGCACAAGAAGGAAAGGGAGGTGGAAAGACAAAGGGGGAAAAAGGGTAAGGAAAAGAATAAGCAAGGGAGAAAGGAAGGGGTGAGAAGTCTCGATGGGAAGCAAGATCTGAAGAAACAAAATTTATTTAGAGACAATGGGTAAACTTAATTGAAAAAGGGATTCTGTAAAGTACATAAGATTGTGTTATTATAGGCATTTATAGAATAAAATGTTTAAGATATAAATATATAAATAAGTATCAATAGGTACGATTAAAATGGTTTTGACAGGGGTACTACCTATATTATATATCTATAAATTTCTTTGTTATTGTCGTTCTTTCTTTTTTCTTTTTCTTTTTATATAATATATTGTGTGACTTTAGGATGTGCTAAACAGAATCCCAATACAAGTTATGTGTGATATTAAGTATTATTAGGTTAGGGGAAAGAGTTAAAGGCGTCATACTCTAATTAGTGTACAGGAGAGGTTTTGTTTAAAGAGAAAAAATGAATGGATAGCTGAGAACAGACAAAGAATGTTAAATATTATGACTTGAACTGAGATAAGTAGAATAAAACTAAGAGAGTTAAAAAAAGGAAGAAGCTATATAGAAAATGGAAAACAGTAATAAGATATGGAATGATATATAAAAGGAACATGATTTTTGAAGAGGTGTCTGTACGATGAGTTTTAACCCGGGATCAAGCAACTTTCAGAAAAGATTTTTATGTTTTATGTCTTGGTTTTTTTTTTTTACTGGAAGAGAATAATGAAAATGTATAAGACAGATGGATATAAAAATGTACACAATCTAAAGTTAAAGAGATATAATTTGAATAAATAGAAGGAAAGGAAGTAATAAAGAGAAGTTTGGGATAAGATATGAAGATGAACAGATAAGGTAAATATATATATCAAATTGTGCTTGTTTGGAAATGTGATAACTTGGAATAATTCTGTCTTTAAATAAGATGTTGTATTGGCTTTTTAAGAAAAAAAACTCTTATGTCATTATATTTTATGTTTTGTTTGTCTGTGTATTGTTTTGGAAAATCAATAAAATTTGTTCAAAAAAAAAAAGATGGCTTCAGTTAGGTTCGTTTCAGAGTTGACATTGGGAATTGTTTACAGTCAAGTATTTGCATTGTAAGGGAGATAGCTGGGGTGTCATAGCAGAGTAGCCATGCAGAAACAGCACATGTCTCCAAATATAAGGTCTGGTGTGACTATCGCACAGTCATCTTTTTAGATAGTCTGTGGCTTAATTATTATTAAATATTAAAGGGAATAAGTTTTTGGTTGTGCAGGAAAAGCATTCATAGAAATTTAAAATTAAAGTTGTTCCAAATGTCTTGACAGCCAAATTATAGATTTTGATCAAAAACATTTAAAATTAATTTTTCCCTTTAGCTATAGCCACTGGAACTTTTTCTATCCACTCCCAAACAGTCTACCATAGGTGTGTCTAATACTTTGGCTTGCCTGGATCACACTGAGTGAAGAGGAATTATTCTGGGGATGCATATAAAATATATAATATACTTAAAATATCTGAAAACCACATAATAATGTTAACAGTTTACGATCTTGTGCAGGCTCATTACTAGCTGTCCAGGGCCACATGTGGTCTGTGGGCTTGTTGGACATTTTGATCTACAGTATTTAAACACGAGTAGCTGTAATCTGAATTTCCACAAGCTGAGCAGTACTTGATCCCCCTCTTGTGGTTATATGTAATTTCTGAACATCGGCTTTGTTTCTCTAATCAGATTTCTTTTATCCAATTTATAATTCCAACATGCTGTACTTTATTTTTCTGGAAGTTATTTGTTATAGCATGGGTTTCAAAAATTCATCATATTTTTTTTTTTTAGTGATAGAAGTGGGCAGGAGGGGATTTGAGAATGGTCATCTTTTGCCATTCCAAATGCCAATTTATCACCCTTGGAAGGAACTGAGCACTCTTCACAGGCAAAAAGAGATGTTATTTACTAATGTGTCCACTTCGTATGCTGCCAAGATCACATAGTAGACTCTCAGTGATTAATGTCATTAAGATCTAAAATTGTGATAAACATAGCAAGAAGCATAAAATTCATCTGCAACAAAAAATGAAACATTCACAATCAAAAAGTTCCCGTTCCTCAAAACTTCTCTGAGACAATTCCATTTTAACCAGTTTCCAAAGTAAGAGTTGGTGTTAAGCTGGCTTCTGTAGGAAATTCCATACTCCATGGAATTGTGACTGTTACTGTGACACTTTGCTCCTGGGCTTTATCTCCTTCACATGTGCATAATAACATCATCATCATCATCATCATCATCATCATTATTATTATTATTATTATTATTATTATTATTATTATTATTTCTTGCATGGGGAATATATGAGGTTAGTGAGAAGAACAGGAAATTCAGCCATGAAAATTTTTCCCATGTTGAACATTTTTCACCATAGCTGACCAGCCCAGAGGTCTTCCTTGCCAATGTTCCCTGAAAAAGGAGTAGGGGAGGTAGATATAAAGCAGGTACACTGAATATTTTCATTCCTATAAGTAAAAAGAGGTTAATTCTTAATAAAGCTATTTCTTTTCACATGTTGCCCTGGCCCATTCAAGCTATAAGGGACTTCAAAAGTGGTGATTTTTCTCTGAATGTTCTGCCTCCCCAGTCATAGTCATGTGCTTCCTATGATATATTTAGGGCTTAGACAGCTTTTGGCTGTGTTGGAGAACAATCAGGAGAACAATTAGTTACACTGGCTTCTCAGAATTCCAAAACTGGTAGAATTTCAGTGTCCCTTCCTTTGTACATACTGTACAAACGAAGCCAAGTGTGGGCTACGTAAAAGTTTTTGTGGCGCCCCCTTTGGGCCTGGTGCCATAAGCATGTGCTTAGTCTGCTTAATGGTTAATACACCACTGAGAGGGATACAGAATTGGGTGAAAGAAAATGAGCCATAGGAACTGTGACAATGAAATCCCAGCGATGGTATGAAAAAAATATAATGAGAAGTTTCTGTGTTCCACTGGCCACCACATTCAAAGATTTCTGCAGAATGTGCACAGTGAGAAGGAGAATATGTCTTTGGCAACCACCCAATTTGCCTCCAAAACTAAACTAAAGTATAACAGCAAAAATGACTTACATTGTCAATGGAAACTTGTGATTATACTGAGATATATTGAGACTAACATTCTCAGAACTCTGAACCAGTGATATCTATCTAGGGGTTTGTCAGAATCCCCAATAAATCTAGAGGAAAATAAAGTCCGGAAGACTGTACTAGCGGGTTAAGTAAACTATGTGCCTATTATTTTCAGGGAAAGCATTGCTTCTTCAAACCTTTTCTGCAACAGCAGATGGCGCTAACGCCTAAGGGGAGACTGCTTCATCCTGAGAGATTTTAAAATGTGTGGATTACATCCATATTGTTAGTTAACAGTGGTTTCCAACAGTATAGTGTGAACAGTAAGATCTTCATGTATCCAGGGTAGAGCAAATTGCTCTAAACATCCCTGCTGCCAGTTAAGATCTCCGTAAGTAACACGACAATTTCGAGTTGCAAAATAACCAATAAGAAGATATATATTTTAAATTGCATCATCCTATCCCTACCATTGATCACTCCAATTATCTGTTGAACAGATGGCAAGTTCACAAGTATAGAGACACTAGAGCAGAGGGGGTATTCAGCAGGTTCTGACCAGTTCTGGAGAGCCGATAGCGGAAATTTTGAGTAATTCAGAGAACTGGCAAATACCACCCCTGACTGGATATTTTACAGCATTTTTCCCCTGCCATGCCTATCAAGCCACGCCCACAGAACCAGTAGTAAAAAAATTGAATCCCACCACTGCACTAGAGTCTTATTATTCAAGCTGAAGTCAATACATTTTAAAATTGCCAAGTTTGAAAAACTCTGGGGATGGCACTGCCCAGAGAGATCAAGGAATAGTTGAGCAAGCTATTCTCAAATTTTAAAAGTAGGTGACTACTGGGAGTTTGGGGAATTTTATGGAAGTGATTTTAACAAGTACTTGATATTTCAACAACCAAAGGAAGATGAAGAGAATACTATGGTTTAGAAAAGTCAAACCCTCCTGCTATTTGCAAATAACCAGCCTATTCTCATTTTCTTATGAACTGGTGTAGCCAGACCTGTATAAATACGGGGTAGAAAAAACTTTATATAGATTTATATGCCATATTTATATGCTTTCTCTTTTTTTCTAAAGAATGTCTTTACAAGTTGAAGGAATTTTGAAAAGGATGACTTGTCTAGACTACATTCTTTTCCGGTAGTCATATTGAGCATTATTACATCTCTCCAAGTGCTTCTTAAAGCTTCTTCTGAATTATGTTTAAAGAAAGGAGGAAAGCAACAAACAAACAAACAAACAAACAAATAACACATCTACCAATCTGCTGCGTTTAACCCAAGTAAATGTGACTCTCAGTTTAGGGTGGCCTCCCAAAAGAAAGAATGGACAGAAGAGGGCATAGCAACACAATATCCAGCTTCCCCATCTTATCATTGTAAGAATCTGGAATTTGGAAGCTCACTCATTCCTCTATTAAATGGATGTTTGTGATACATTTTCACATGTATACATTGTGGGTTTATTTTACACTACAAAAAGGGCACACACCCCCTCATGTTAACTGAGTAAATAATGTTTAATTAAAATTAATTGCCTATAGATTTAGGTTATTTAGTAAATTAATCGATCCCAGTCCACATGTACCAACTATTTCATTGTTTGTAAATAGATATATTTTATTCCTTTTTTCAGCAGAATAATTATGAGGGAAGCAGAAAAGAATTGGACTAAAAGGTAACCATACTGGAGTGGAAAGAAAGAGAAATTGGGACAAGAAAACTAGTTAGTGAAAGAGGTATTATAAAAGGAAGATGTGGTTTTATTCTTAAAGACCACTCCAGTCATGGTCATTATTTGGGGAAAAACTCATCCTACTGTTGGATAATACTGTTGGTATTTTTAAATACAACAAATCAAATTTTTTGTCAGCCCCATCCATTCTGGGAATTACAGTCCTTAGAGCAAGTATTATTATTATTATTATTATTATTATTATTATTATTATTATTATTACCTTTATTGTCAGAGTACAATATGTGTACAATTGGCTGAGCCTCCCTTTGTGCACAAGTATGACACACAGTCTGCAAAAGATGGCCCATTCAGATTATAAAGAATCTAGTGTTTGGAAACAAATAGGTTTTGCTAAGTTTTATTAAAAATCAGCCAGAGTCTTCTGATTATCCTTTAATTCTTGAATGAATCAAGGCAAGGGTGGATGATTGCATCATGAGTAACACATTGGAGAAAGAGTTGGAGGCCAAACACTTAACTTTAGTAGTCTTCTTGCAGAAATTTTCTAAGCGCAGAATAGGGGATTATTTCCTTTGCTTTGCTTTTCCCTTTTATTTGAATTTGGGTCCAGATGTATTCATAGATATTTTTTCCATTTTCTTCCTGAGCTTTGAGATTTCGCATGTGGCATTCTTGAGGATGATCTATGGGCCAGGGAGGCATGGACTGCAGGGACATTGATAGACTTATCTTCAGGAAGGGAAGAATAGATTGGAGACTATAAGGGGCACACATTGACCCCAGGATTTGGCATTGGATGGAGCCTGGAATGGGGGGGGGGTTGTTTCCCTGCCATTTGGGACTTGCAATCCAGTGAGCAAACAGGAGCACATGCTGGATTCTGCCCACCAACTGCCTGGCAGATAAATGACTAGGCAGTAGTTGCCTGCTCTGGGTCAAAGAGCTTATTTGGGAAAAAACCTGGGGAAAAACAAAGAGCAAACATCAATTATTACAGGAGGCAGCTGTGTTCTTGGCAAAACATTTGAGAATATAAGACTACAGTTTAAAAAAATTGCAAGAACACTTACCTTACAGAGGTGACTATTATTTTGGCTGCTAGGAGACATACTGCTTAAAAAATAAATAAAGAAGTTTTAGAGATTGCCTATCTTTAAAATAGACACCTGATGATGGAATGATTACAAAATCAGATAAAGTTTCTCTTTTTCAATAAACCTGTATACATCTTACAGTTTTATCATAACCATTTATTGCTGAACTGGGTAGGAAATTATACCTCCATTTATCAGCACTTTGCTGAGGATTTTGGCAGCCTGAGTGTTCAATGCTCCGGGGAAAAAAAGGGGGGGGGGGTTAGGTCTGCTTATTTCAATGCTACCTGCTTATTTCAATGCTGGGCTACCTATTTTAATGCTGAAGACTGGAGCTTCTGATCTTTGGAAGTGTTGTGGTTATTCTTACATTAATGTCACAATATATGTTGGTGCTCCTGCTTGCAAGGATAAGGGAATAAATAGGAACCTTAACAGGGAAATCTTGGCTTTGATTTATGATATTTGGAGTTATTTCCAATCAGGTTGGAGCCTTCATGAGTTGCAACAGTAATCTCAAAACAAATTCCTTAAAATTATGTATTAATGGAAAATGCCAAATTTTCAATACCTTTTATTTGTTTTTGACATTGCAGTAAACATGTGAATTTCAAAGTGCATCCTTTGCAAACAGTTGCAAATGTTGTAGCCTTTGCATGCTAAATGTGGATTTTCTTTAAGTACTTCAGTTCTCAAGAGCTTTACTTTTACATTATAGAGTCTGTTACAGTCTTCTCCATTTTGGTTTACAGATATTGTTGAACTCTGACCGCAGCCTCCATAGTCATAATATCAGTAACCAGTCATGTCACAATTGTTATTCAACAACATCTAGAACCCCAAATCAGGAATAGTATCAACAATGTTAGTGCAATCAATGGTTTAGATGTTTGCTCTTGTTGACTTATATGCCAACTTTTAAACTAAAGGTTTTCCTAGAAAACCTACAATACACAAGGGAGACTTCCTACAGATGAGAATCTGTGGTCCACATCTCCTTATTTTCATATACAAGTAAAACACAAAAAATTAGAATATTGTGCAAAAGTTCATTTATTTCAGTAATGCAACTTAAAAGGTGAAACTAATATATGAGATAGACTTATTACATGCAAAGCAAGATAGTTCAAGCCATGATTTGTCATAATTGAGATGATTATGGCTTACAGCTCATGAAAACCCCAAATCCAAAATCTCAGAAAATTAGAATATTGTGAAAAGGTTCAATATTCTATCTCAAAGTGTCCCACTCTAATCAGCTAATTAAGCCATAACACCTGCAAAGGGTTCCTGAGCCTTTAAATGGTCTCTCAGTCTGTTCAGTAGGAATCACAATCATGGGAAAGACTGCTGACCTGACAGTTGTGCAGAAAACCATCATTGACACCCTCCACAAGGAGGGAAAGCCTCAAAAGGTAATTGCTAAAGAAGTTGGATGTTCCCAAAGTGCTGTATCAAAGCACATTAATAGAAAGTTGTGTGGAAGGGAAAAGTGTGGAAGAAAAAGATGCACAAGCAGCAGGGATGACCGTAGCCTGGGGAGGATTGTCAGGAAAAGGCCATTCAAAAGTGTTGGGGGCTTTCACAAGGAGTGGACTGAAGCTGGAGTCAGTGCATCAAGAGCCTCCACACACAGACAGATCCTGGACATGGGCTTCAAATGTCGTATTCCTCTTGTCAAGCCTCCCCTGAACAACAAACAACATCAGAAACGTCTTACCTGGGCTAAAGAAAAACAGACCTGGTCTGTTGCTCAGTGGTCCAAAGTCCTCTTTTCTGATGAGAGCAACTTTTGCATCTCATTTGGAAACCAAGGACCCAGTGTCTGGAGGAAGAATGGAGAGGCACACTGCAAGATGCTTGAAGCCTAGTGTGAAGTTTCCAGTCTCTGTTGATGTGGGGAGCCATGTCATCTGCTGGTGTTGGTCCATTGTGCTTCATTAAGTCTAGGGTCAACGCAGCCGTCTATCAGGAGATTTTGGAGCACTTCATGCTTCCTTCCTCAGACAAGCTTTATGGGGATGCTGACTTCATTTTCCATCAGGACTTGGCACCTGCCCACATTGCCAAAACCACCAAAACCTGGTTCAATGACCATGGGATTACTGTGATTGATTGGCCAGCAAACTCACCTGACCTGAACCCCATAGAGAATCTATGGGGCATTGCCAAGAGAAAGATGACAGACATGAGACCGAACAATGCAGAACGGAGCTATTGAAGCATCTTGGTCTTCCATAACACCTCAGCAGTGCCACAGGCTGATAGCTTCCATGCCATGCCGCATTGAGGCAATAATTGCTGCAAAAGGGGCCCAAACCAAGTACTGAGTACATATGCATGCTTATACTTTTCAGAGGTCCGATATTGTTCTATGTACAATCCTTGTTTTATTGATTGCATGTAATATTCTAATTTTCTGAGATTGTGGATTTGGGGTTTTCATGAGCTGTAAGCCATAATCATCACAATTATGACAAATCACAGCTTGAACTATCTTGCTTTGCATGTAACGAGTCTATCTCATATATTAGTTTCACCTTTTAAGTTGCATTACTGAAATAAATGATATTTTGCACAATAGTCTAATTTTTCGAGTTTCACCTGTAAATTACAAAGAAAAAGGTATCCCTGCTGATTCACAACAGGAGCCAAGTTCACAAACTGAACTCAGCATCTATTGGTTTGCATTCATGCTTGCAGTCTTCTCCGTCTAGCATACTGCAGTAAACAGCAAGCTCAGAGTCCAGCTGGGCTTTTCATCCAATATACTTTGGCATATCTGTACATTATATGTATGTTTTTTCAGAAGCTGCTTTTTTGTCTTCTAAACAATATCAGTTTTCCCTAGTAATAGAACTTCAGTGCTTAAAAAGAACAGCTTGATTTTCCAAGCATCCTTTCCTGGGAAAACTATAGATATGGTAACCACTAACTGATACACTGATTTTTGTACTGAGTTCTTGCCACCCCAGGAGGAATGGCTTTCATCTGACAAGGAATAATGGATGGAAACTGGGCAAGGAGAGATTTAATAGCAATAGCAATAGCACCTAGACTTATATACCGCTTCACAGTGCTTTACAGCCCTCTCTAAGCAGTTTACAGAGTCAGCATATTGCCCTCAACAATTTGGGTCCTTCCTTAACCTGGAAATAAGGAGAAACTTTCTGACAGTGAGAACAATCAACCAATGGAACAGTTTGCCCTCGGAAGTTGTGGGAGCGTCATCACTTGAGACTTTCAAGAAGAGATTGGACTGCCATTTGTCAGAAATGGTATAGGCTCTCCCGCTTGGGCAGGGGGTTGGGCTAGATGACCTACAAGTCCTCTTCCAACTCTGATCATCTATCAAATCTGTTTAATTTTCATTAAGTATTGTTTTAAATTGAATCAAATCAGATCCTGGGAGTAAAAAAAGAAAGAGCAGAGAAGAGATTTTGAACTTCCCCATATCACAAGAGCATACTGATTTTGGAAGTTCCCTGTGCCGATTCATTATATGTTGCAGGAGTTCATCAATGGTGCAGTTAAAAAAACTTTGAAGTAAGTGCACACATGAAGTAAATGCACTCATCAGACTCAAACCATTCTCAGATCTTGCATTCCAGACCAGTGTTCTCACATTCCAGGGTGTGCACTCCTTTCAGGTAGTTGCTGAAGTGGATATTTGAGAACTCTATCATTTCTTTTATACTGCAACTGAAGCTCTTTTCTTCATGGTGAGGAAAGAGCAATTGCTCGGTGATTAGGACGCAGGGAGAACCCAGGTCTAGGGAGGGGGGTAAAATAATAAAAGGGCTTCTTCCTCCACCCCTCCACTGCCTTGCTTCATCTTCCATCTCCCCATCTCCTTGTTTAGTGGTTGCAGCACCATTGCATCACTCAGCTTTCTGCTTCATTGCAGTAGCAAGCAAGGAGAAGAAGCCTCATCCTCCATCCCCCATCTCGTTTCATCCTCCACCCCCCACTGCCTCAGTTACTGGCCATAGCACCAGTGCGTCACTCTGCCTCCTATTCTGTTGTGGTGGTGAGCAAGAAGAAGAAACTTCTTCCTCCAGCCCCTGCCTTGTTTTGTCCTCCACCCGCCCACCTCGTTTAGTGACCATGGCACCAGTGTATCATTTAGCCTCCTGCTTCATTGCAGTGGCAAGCAAGAAGAAGCTCCACCTTGTTTTGTCCTCCACCCCCACCTCACTTAGTATCTACAGCACCCCCCGCTTTATGCCAGCAGCAACCAGACAGAATGGGCAGGCAGCCAACTCCACAGGATCTTAAGTAAGGCTTACTTTAATGGTAGGGCTTATATTCAGCACAGGTGTAAAAATCGGCTAGGGCTTGTTTTGGGGGTAGGTTGTATTTTCAGGGAAACACGGTAGCTCCTTTGTTTGACAACATCACCCACCACATCAACAATTCACAGGATTTTGCCAGCAAGGTTTGGTAACTAAAACTGGATCTGGATGAAGCTATGGTTTCCTAAGATGTGATTTCACTCTTCGCTTGCATTCCGACAACTGAAACTGTCACAGTAGTGGAGAAACAACTGCTATAAGATAGCACATTAGGTAAACAGAACCGACCTCAGCCTAGACCACAAATGTGTCATATTGGACCTCTTCCTGACCACTACCTATTTTGAAGTTTCTACAGACAAAATCACAGCTGTGCCATCGGTTCATTTGTGTTCCCCATTATGGCCAATCTCTATATGGAAGAGGGTAGAAGCTGAAGCCCTAAACTAAATTCCACCTACTTACTGGTATAAGTTTATGTGGCTGATATTTGGGTCAAGATTAAAACACAGGAATTGGAAGCAAATTCACATGGGAAGATGTTAAGGAAAATAATCTGGCCTTTCTGGACTGTGCAATACACATTAAGGAATGAAAAAACCTTAAGAGTGAAGTTTACATAAAATCCAAACACACACACACACACACACACACACACACACACACACAAACACAGATCAATATTTAAATTTTGATTCTCACCACCCACTAGAGTACAAAATGGCGGTGAAGAAAACCCTACACCACCAGGTCAAAGGTCTCACAGGGTGGAGAGAAAAATGTATTAAATGAAATACAGTATAAAATACAGTATAAAGTGAAGTACAGCAAAGGAATATTTGCTTAAATAATTGTATGTAGTCTTAAGATTTAATTAGATATTTATAGATCAAACAAGCCTGAAAAGCATCAGCTGCAGCGTTCTACAATATCTGAAGCATTAGGAAGATGTAAAAGAATTCCCCTGGTCAGTGATGGGATTCAAAATTTTTAACAACCGGTTCTGTGAATGTGGCTTAGGTGGTGGGCATGGCTTGGTGGTCATGTGACTGGGTGGACATGACTTGGTGGTCATGTTATTGGCTGGGTGTAGCCAACTCAATATCACTCACATCGAGGCACGCATCTCCTTGCCTGGCCTCTTGTGACTGTGGGGATGCTGCAACAGTTCTCAGTGTGAAAAAATGGTCATAAGTCACTTTTTTCAGTGCCATTGTAACTTTAAATCGTCACTCCACACAAGCAAAGTACCCACAAAGGAGGGGGAAAAAACTCCAGAGAAATTCCAGAGACAGGAAGTCTAGTCCTGCCAAGCATGTAATAAGGGTTAACGGAGAGGCAGTTTCTGTAAGCAATACCAGAATGTTTCCTTCCTGCCTTCCTTACAGGATTAGGCCAGTAATTTCTTCTAACAACCGGTTCTTCGAACTGCTTAGAATGTTAACAACCGGTTCTAGCGAATAGGTGAAAACTGGTAGAATTCCACCCCTGCCCCTGGTGTTTCCTAAGTTATGTCAGACTTCAGCTTGAATTATCTATCACCTCCACACTTTGGGATTGTGTGGGGGATGGCCCAGCACATCTAAAAAGGTCACAGATTTGGGAGAGCTGCATTGCGACATGTATATAAAATTAAGCATTTTTTCCTCTTCATTTCCTTTTGGGAAGCAGCCAAAGCATCATGTGATAAATCAGGAAAAGATCTTTGTATTCAGAATATAACAAATACGATTTTTATCAGAAATTGATTACAATCAAAAGTCTCATGCATCAGGCTGTACGGTTACAGGTTGTTCTCGATTTACGACACAAATGAGCCCAACATTTCTATTACTTAAGTGAGACAGTTGTTAAAAGAATTTTGCTCCATTTGCAACCTTTTGTAAGGCATCCAGAAAGTATTCATGATATCAATCACTCCGAGACATTTTCTCTCCAATTGATTTATTTAGAAACAGATCTGGCATGTCAAAGGCAATTTCCCAAGTGAAATTATTTTTGCGCGTTACACAGAACTTCTCTCCTCCCTTCTCTTCTCCCACTTCTACACTTCATAAGTCACGAGAACCAATTAATTACCACTGGAATTTCTTAATACGACATACAGAATAACCTTGAACTTTTCAACTCCTCCAACTCTCTTTAAAAAATGTGGCAGATGAATTTTAAAGCTGACAGGCATCCCCCCTTGAAAACTCCTCCTCCTAAAAGAATGGGAAAAAACCCAGATACAGGGGTTAACACATTTTCCTTAACCCCCTCTCCCACCCACCATGCGGACCCTTCAGTTTGTGGGAAAAATCCTCATGGAATTGGTTAACCAATTGATCAGCATGAACATCCCAACTCTTTACCCAACTAGCACCCAAGAGACCATAAGACCAAATACTGCAATCAGCCATGATGTAATTGAGAATCGAGAATTTTTTTGAATTTCATAATGTGTTTCCCCTTGTACCATTAACGGTTTAGGGGGAGCAATTGGAAGTGGTCTTATCATTGATGTAGTAGCTGGTTTTAGTAAACTACAATGGAATATGGATGAATTTTCCCCAATTTTTGAGGAACACTTAATTGGACAGTGGCTAGATTGATTATCTTTGAAATTGGGAACAGACCCAAGAATTTTGGACCCAGCTTCTTACTGGGCAGTTTCAACCTAAGATACTTGGTTGACAAATATACTTTGTCCCCTACTTTAAAAGGCGGTTGAAGGGATGTATGTTTATCCGCCTGCTTTTTATAATTTTTTGCAGCTTTGATCAAAGCTTTTTTTGTATCTTCCCATCCTTTCTTTAACGAGTTCATCCATTCTGTTAGGGACATGGATGAGGGAGGTTGTCTAGGTAACTCTGGCTTTGGGACAAAATCCATTCCTGTGTTGGTTTGGAATGGAGTCAATCCCGTGCTGCTATGTACTGCATTATTGTAAGCAATCTTTGCAAAAGGTAATAACTTTGCAAAAGGTAATAACTCAGCCCAATGTTCTTGTTGATAATTTACATAGTATCTAATGTATTGTTCAGTCATGGCATTAGCTCTCTCCACTGTTCCATTACAAGCAGGATGGAAAGCTGAGGATAACCCTTGAGAGGAACCAATGGATTTCAGAAATTCCCTCCAAAATTTTGCGGTAAATTGTACCCCTCTGTCTGATATTATTCTATGAGGTACTCCATGTAGTCTATAGATATGTTTCATGAACAGCTTTGCAAGTTTTTTCGTACATGGAAGTCCTTTGCAGGCTATAAAATGGGACTGTTTAGAGAATAAGTCAATTATAGTCCAAATGATCATATTCCCTTCACTCTTAGGTAATTTAACAATAAAGTCCATTGCGATCTCTTCCAAAGGTTGGGTTGGTTCAACAACTTGTTGCAGGGAGCCAGGGGTTTTTCCAGTTCTATGTTTCATTGTGCCACAAATTGAGCAACTTTTTACATAGTCCTCAACATCAGCTTTCATTTTTGGCCACCAGAACTATCTTCTCGGTAAATGTAGGGTTTTTAGGAATCCGAAGTGGCCTCCCAGCCGGGAGTCATAGCTACGCTTTAGTACCAGTAGTCTTAGGGTTGTGGGTACATAAAGCTTAGTCCCTTTCCAAGCTAGTCCATCATTCAATGTCAACTCAGTTTGATGGTCCAGGAACCAAGGGTCGGTCAATAGGGCCATTTTCAATTCTGTAGTCAGTTTATCTTCCAGGTGTTTGAGGTTGCGGTTGGTTTGGGCTCAAGTGGTCACTTGGACTGCCAATTGAGCTTCTGAAATTAAGGCTTGTACTATTCCCTCTCAGTGGCTGTCAAACTGAGGTTTTCTGGACAGAGCATCCACCAGTACATTTTTCCCTCTGGGGATATATTTAATGTTAAAGTTGAATCGCTTGAAATATTGGGCCCAGCAGACGTGTTTGGGCGATAATCTCCTAGGGGTCTTTAGAGCTTCGAGGTTCTTATGATCAGTCCATACCTCAAAGGCCTCTTGTGCCCCTTCTAGAAAATGCCTCCAAGTCAACAAAGCCCATCGTATGGTGAATGCTTCTTTCTCCCAGACCTCCCACCTTCGCTTTGTGTCTGTCAGCTTTTTGGACACATAAGGACAAGGCATCAGTCGGCCTTGAGAGTCCTTTTGCAGCAAAACAGCTGCCACTGCTACATCACTTGCATCTGTTTGGACAATAAAAGGCTTGGTCGTGTCTGGGTGCTGTAGGATGGACTCAGCTGCGAAGAGGTGTTTTAAGGCCTCGAAAGCTTTCTGACAGTCCATAGTCCAAGCCAGGGGGTTGACATGGCTTCAGTTTGGTGGATGACGGGCCTGTTTTTAATAGCTCTGTCAACGGGAGGGCAACTTCAGCAAAGGACAGAACGAATTGTCTATAGAAGTTGGAAAACCCCAAGAAATTTTGAAGTTGTTTTCTGGTTCTGGAGGGTTGCCAGTCCAGCACCGTTTTCACCTTTACAGGGTCCATTTCAATCTCCAGGTTGGATGTTCGGTAGCCTAAGTAGTCCAACAACTCTTTGTGGAATTCGCATTTTGAGAGCTTCACATATAATTTGGTGGCTAGAAGTTTTTCTATAACTTGTCAGACCAACTGAACATGTTCTTTCATGGTTTTGCTGAAGATAAGGATGTCACCAGGTACACAAGGACCCCCCCCCCCAGTAAAGGTGTGGGTGTAGCACCTCATTGATGAGCTGCATAAACACTGCAGGAGCCCCCTGAAGTCTAAAAGCCATGACTTTGTATTGGAAGCTACCCAGAGGGCAGTTAAAAGCAGTTTTCCACTCATCTCCTTCTTTGATGCAGACCCAGTAGTAAGCTTCCCTGAGATCTAGCTTGGTGAATATCTTGCCCTTCATAAGGGGGTGAGGGTACATGTTTTTGACGCATACGACGTTCACGCCTCTAAAGTCAATATACAATATCAACCCGCCATCTTTCTTTCCCTTGAACAACATGGGGGCAGCTAGTCTTGATTTGGCAGGCACAATAAAACCTTGTTCCAAATTGCTGTTGATGTATTTCCTTAATTCAGTCATTTCAGCAGGCGTCATGGAATACATCTTTGGTTTGGTAATTTTGCCCTGGGCTCTAATTCTATGGCGCAATCAGTGGCTTGATGGGGAGATAAGACATTACACTCTTCTTCACTGAATGCTTCAGCCAAGTCTTTGTATTGGTCGGATACCTGGGGGTTATCTGGGAGAAGGTGGGATGCCATGGATGCTGGCTCAGGCTCTGGATTCAAGCTGACCGGTGGTTTTGTAGTGGGTGGAAGAGGGGGCAATGGGCTCAATCCAATGAGGATTTTTCTGAATCCATCCTCCCATTTTATCATCAGGGCCCATTTGTCTAGCCAAGCAAGTCCCAGTATGATTGATTCTGACATCTTGGGGGCCACTATGAAGCGTATGAGTTTGCAATGGGGCCCTAATTCCATCTTGATCAATTAAGTCAGCTGAGTGGCTACCCCCCCACAATTAAGGTTCCATCCACTTGCTCAAATCTGATTAGGCATTTTAGCGGATTAGTCTTTATGCCCAATTGTTCAATGACAGGGAGTCCAGTAAGACATCTAGAACACCCAGTATCAATGACAGCTTCTAACTCCCTGGCCTCCCCTGTGTGTGGTACCACTAACTTGACCTTGACTGTAAAAGGTATGATGGGATCACTCACCATTGGGTCATCTTTGCAGGTCAGGTTCTTGGGGTGGTGACCACATGGTGGTGGTCTGGTGGTTCACTGCTCCCATCTGTGCAGAGGGGGCTTTCCCAGCTGTGGTTGGCAAACCCATCCCTGGCCAGAGGGCTTTCTTGATTATTCTGACCTCTAACACCTGGATTAGACTTCGACTGCGGAGCTTGTGGTACAGGAGCAGGGCCAGACAGTTTGCTGCTCTATGCCCAGTTATCTGGGCAACCCCCCTTCAGACCAGGGCTGGGTTAGTGCTGGCTGCCATTGGCATTGATTGAATCCATCCTTGGCCTGGATAAAATCCCCACCCTGGAGGGATACTCTCTGCAGGGGGCAAAAATCCCTCTGGAAAATGAGGGGATTGCCTCGGAGGCTGCAACATACCTCTGTCAGTTGATGCATCTTTCTGGCTTCCTCTAACTGGCATCTGTATAGTCTCCTCCCTCCAATCAGACAGAATAGCAATCTGCCTGGGGCTCGAGAAAGATTTCTCTTCAACCAGCTTTGTTATCTCTGGATTATAACAACTTCTTGAGTTGAAACGCTTTGGTATATCTCCCAAACCTCTTTCCTCTACTGTCACTTTGAAAGCATCCATCATCTCCTCCACACAAAGGCTTGCAGATTCAATTAATGGTCATAATTCAAAGACTACCTTTGAGACTACCTCAAAGTGGCATTTCTTCCTGTGCCCTTTACTAGAATTCCACATACTAGAAGAGACAGACAAAGAAAAAAAAGGAAACTGTTTTTTCACTGTATCACTGAAGGAGAAATCCTGTCTTCTTTGGACAAACATGCAAAATGGCTTCTCATCACGCGGTTGCCTAAGTCAACATTGGTCTTTCTAGAACAGAAATCCTCTAGTCATCTGTATTATCACATCTTGCAGGAAGTGTATAGTCTTCTGGCTGTTTCTCAACTTTTCCCAGGTTTTTTTGTGCTAATAAAGAAAGATCAGAAGCTAGATATGCAGGTGAGCATACAGTGCTTTGAATAATTCAACAACACAGCTTGCTTACTTGCAAAGTAATTCAGTTTGGTTTTTCATTTTCACAAGTTTAAGATGCTTGGAGCCTCTAGAAGTAGATCACATTGTGCTTGTGAAAATGTTCCCACAACGTGGCTGCACTTTTCTCTACAGTAAGCTAACATGTCTAATCATGGATCTTTGTTCAGCATATATAATAATTTAGAGCATATTCACAACCTATGAGAGGCATGGCACTGCCCTTTCTAGCAGATACAAACAAGGAACTTATAGGGGGGGAAAGTAGAAAGAAAATTGAAGGGCTGGCCTCTTATTTGGTTTCAGTTCAGTTTTGTCATGGATTGGTAAAGAATTTCTCTTTCCCGATCCATAAGGAAGTGAGATGGATTAGATTTATTCTGCCTGAGCCTTCTTCCAACTGTCCTGCACTAAGAGTTTAACCAGGATGCCTTTCCAAGTAGAGGTAGGAACAAGAATGAGGTATCTATTAAATTCATCATTGATACTCAGGGTTATGTATAAGTTTTCATTCTTCACATGCAGTAAATGTGATTCCAGAGGCACCACAAGACAAGGGGACAATGATGGCACCTACTGTACATAATAATATAGTCATACACAGGCTATGGTTTATGCAGTTGCATCAAGTATTTAAAAAAACATGATTTCAAAACTCCTCGGTACTGCTATATTGGAATGTAATCGCTGTAAGAACAGGTAGTTCTCAACTTATGACAGTAATTGAGCCTGTAATTACAGCCATAAGTCTTTATAGTGATTGTAGTCATAAAGCAAGGGATCATATGACCAGACCCAATTTTTCAATCTTTTTTTGCTGCAGTAGTTAAGTGCAGGGGTAGGATTCAAATTTTTTAACAACAGGTTCTGTGGGCATGGCTAGGTGGGCATGGTCATCTGACTGGGTGGGCGTGGCTTCCTTTTTTTGCAGCATCTCCCCATCTTTTGCCTTCTGGGCCTCAGGGAAGCCTCCTGGGGGGGTGTTTTTGCTCTTAGAAGGCTTCCCTGGGGCCCAGGAAGGCAAAAGATGGAGTGCAGGGAGCGCACAGCACCCCCCGCCACCCCTGCCGCCACCCCACATTCCCCTTTTTGCCTCCTGGGCCTCAGGAAAGCCTCCTGGACAAGCAGTAAGACAGTGAAGGGGATCCTGGCACAGCTGATCATTGGGGGGGGGGGGGAGAAAGGAATTCCTTAAGGAGTGACTGGGCAAGGGAGAATGCAAGTCAGCAATGTTGGGCATGCACACAATGTCGCACATGCGCAATAAGGACTGACTGGGAGGGGAGGGGAGGGTGGAGAGGGGTGTGGCCAGCCAGGGGCATGATTTGCCGGTTCTCCGAACTGCGCAGAATCATAACAGCCGGTTCTATAGTACCATTCTGAACCAGTAGAATCCCACCCCTGGTTAAGTGAAAGCCACCATCATTAAATGAGCTAAAATACTGGAAATAAACACTAAAAATGAGCATAAAACGTTGCAAAACATTATGGTCACAGGACCCCAGGATACTACAAAAATGTCATATGTGCATCAGTTGCCAAGTGCCCAAAATGTAATCACGGGGAGGGGAGGGGGGCACTGTAACTTCAAAAACAGGTTTTATGTAGTTCTGGGGAGGACCATCATATCTTTGAACAATCATTAAGTGACTGGTCTTAAGTCAAATACTACCTGTAGTCCCTGGCTTTTCTTACATCCCTATTCTAAATGTTAGAATAGAGGCCTGCAAAATTACGTTTCACTATTTTCTATTATTCATTCTTCAAATTTTCTCCGTCCAAAAGAGATTGGTATGTTGGAGTCTCTGATTCTAGTTGACTGTTGACATCACAGGCTTTCAAAGGCTTTCAAAAAGAGATTGAACAGCCATTTGTCTCTAATAGCATCAGATCTCTTGTTTGAGCAATGAGTTGGGTTGGAAGACCTCCAAGGTTCCTTCCAACTCTGTTATTCCATGTTCTATGATCTAAGAACTGCCCTTGTTTTACATTTTATTTGCAGATCATCTAACTGTATTTCTGTGTTACTGATCATTTACTGAAGCTGCTCTAGCTGGGTGCCAAGGAGAGTTTCAATTAGAAGGGTAGATTTCAAGCAAAAGATAATTGGAACTGGGTAAAATTTAAAAATTGGGCGGGGAAACCTACAATGGAACATCACTGAACTACATAGGACAGGATTAGACAACATTTAACTAAAACCGTGTTTCCAACATCCCTTCAGATTGCAGATATGCTGAAAAATTGAGGCACTGCCAATCTGGAAATGTCATTGCATTCCAGACATGCCTTCTTCAACCTCAAAAAAAAAGAAAAGAAAAAGAAAAGAAAATGTTTCCCAGCCAAAAGATTTTGCCCATCCCAGTACAGGAACTATTCCACCCTCAGTAAATTATGATCACTGTAAGACCTGATTTGTAAATTTCCTGCTTCTTGATCTTCCCATTTATTTGTAGAAGGCGTCAAGTTGAATACTCTAGTGGGGATTATAGAAATTATAGATTGAAATATCAAGAGAATGCCAGTTTTGAAAATAAATATCAATGGGCTTTGGTTATCTTTATAATATGTTATTATGCAATCTAGGATGGTTGGGTGGGTGGGTGGAAGGATGGATAAATAGATATCAGAATATTCATTACAGACTCTTAAGAATCTGGGTCAATATTTTTCAATGGTGAAGAAATTATCTATAATAATCTATGTATTTGACGATAAATTTTACCTGTGAAGAATCTTTCAATCCATAGAACTTTTCTCTCTTTCATACCACAACAGGCACAAACAATTCAAAACAATTTCTAGAGGTAAAGATTTGGATACAATGTATAGGAAACATTCTCACTTTGTTCTCAAACTGTAAAGGTAGCCTAACAAGTTTCCCCCCACCCCCAAAGTTTCATCAGAACAGAGGTCTTCATACTGTTCTACATTCCTACTAAAATTTATCTGCCTTTAAGACAAGGATCAGCAGGCAGTTTTACAGACATCCACCAAGGTGTCTACCACCCAATGTGAATGCCAAAAATAAATCCTGAAAGTAAAAATGTATTATAAATCTGGTAGGCTGCAAAGCAGAATGCCAGTCTCTCTCACCTTTATTTCCACGAATGCTTCTGTGGCCTACAGGAGCAGAATACAGGATGGGTGATGACATCACAATGCTTTATTTAGGAGGATCCACAGTACTGCCTTCCCTCCTCCCCACCAAGATTGCAAAGGGCCAATGTATAGGAGGAAACATTCTGAACAAATAAACATAGACTTTGATCTTTGCTTAATTTTAAACTTAATTTTAAATATCTCTGAGTCAACCTGTGACCCATTAGGTCATCCTTACCAGGATTCTCAGCACCTTCAACAAGGATGAAGATCCCAATGCTGATGCCTTCACTTGAAAAGCTGGGCATATAATCAGAGATGGCCCTTATTGAGGGGTACTATATAGTATCAGTCAAATGATATCAGAAGAAATAATTCATGACATGTTGCATTATGTTGTAATGTATTACCTAGCTGTGGATGGGTGCTAGGTATGCACCCCCATATACCTCAGAGCAACCATGTAGCTTTGAAATGAAGGGCTGTAAGCTAGAAAAAGAGACCCTAACAGACAAAGTCTGTTGAATCAAGGAAGGAAAAAAATGAATCGTGAAAGATTCAGGGCAAATTGGGAATTGCTTTCTTCTGCATCCATCTATTTAAAAGTTCACTAATCTTTTTTCAACAATATTTATTTTCTTACAATGTTTTAATGCCTTGTGCTGCTTTCTATTTCATTCTACAAAACAAATAAGACTATTCTCCTGCCCATGTTTTTACAATGATAGTTGACTTTTGGGGTTCTTTTATTCTAGGATTTCTACTTCCCATTTACACCCTTTAAAGGAACCATTTATGAAAAATATCCCAGCTATAAGAAGAAAATGCAGAGAACGCCGGATCAAATGTTTTAATGTGCTCACACAGTTATTGCCTTGTATTTCTCTGGGTTTAGACCAGTGGTGGGATTCAGTTTTTTTTTACTACCGGTTCTGTGGGCATGGCTTGGTGGGCGTGGCAGGGGAAGCATACTGTAAAATCTCCAGTCAGAGCAGATACTTGCTGGTTCTCTGAACCACTAAAAATTTCTGCTACCGTTTCTCCAGAACTGGTCAGAACCTGCTGAATGCCACCTCCGCTTCAGACTCTGAATGGATGTAAGGAGCAAAAAGAGTTTTGCCTCAAATGTCTCTTGAAGCAGGTTTCAGAATACTGTCTCCCCACACCCACCCCAAAGGACCAATTGTGGGATGAATATTAGTATTTGATTAGTATTCAACAATAACAAAATTACAGAGGTGGGATTTTTTTTTAAAAAAATGCTTGTAACGGACTAGATATCTTTCACCAAAACTGTTTAACCTTTAAAGAGCATAGTGCCTTTCTAGAAGACTTCTTGCAGAAACACTAATTTCTCTAGAGTTTCCCGAATAAGCAGATGGTTATGTAATGTGGTGTAATCACATGGTCACTCCAGAATGCACTAGGGATGTAAGGAGTTAAACAAAAGTGCAATAACTTTCTTAGCTCTTTGTATATTCTAGGAAAAGAAAGCACAACATTCACCTTATCCATTTGGATTTGGTGAATATTTCTTCAGGTACCTTTTAAACAAAATTAAAAATTTTGAATGTGAAAACTGAAGCAACTGAGCACAGTTTTGAAGATCATAGCTTCCCTAAAGGGAAGTTCTTTCCAGTGCTTTTGTTTGTTTGTTTGTTTGCGTGCTTGCTATTTTTTTCAGAGCCAGTTTCTATTCAACAACCATGCCTATGTCAAACTCCGAAGAGTGGTAAACACCTGTGGAGCAAACAAGAAAGAGGCCAAGCCATGTTTTACTTGCAAAATCAAGCCCAAAGAGGATTTTTATTATGATGAGCAATACAGAGTGAGAATTAGCTAAGATGAGTCAGGCAAAGCTGGAAAGGGATCACTGTGAAGAAAGTAGCCAAGCCGAGGCATACTTATGCAAAAAGAAGGATTTTGTGGCAGTGCTGAAATTGCTTGGTCTTTAAGGAAGGAATGCACTTTTCAGGAGATTCAGAAGTTTCCAGAACGCACTTTGCCAGTAGTGACGCTACTGCCACCACTGCCGTAGCTGCTACCACTGACGACACCACCACCACCGCTGCCGCTGCCACTGCCGCCACTACTGTAGGTGATTATGTTGCCTCCTCCATAGGATGCTGTTGTAAAGACAGAAAGTTGATGTAAATAAATACTCGAATGCCACTATCACTCACATATTGCAATGAAAGTTGCCCACGGCCATTCCCATTCAGTCTTTGAGGTGTTTCTCATTCCCTAATCAGGGTGTTTCAGTTCAGAAAGAATAATTTCTAACTGATAGCTAATCGTCCAATGGTATAATCCCGTGTTTGTGTGTGTTTACCCTGAATTGTGCATATTCCTTTAACCAAGCTTGAATACCAACCAAACTTAGCACTGTGCAAATGCAACTGCTAACTCTGCCTGATTAGGTTTACAATGTTGTATGAATAAAGTCATAGTAATCTATGGATGATTTTTAGCATGTTATTTGTCTTCTAAGTATGAAAAATTACTTGGAATCAATGAGATGTAAGGTTGTCAATGAGTATACTCTAAATCTTGACACATTTCTCTGATTTCAATGAGAGCCATGAGTATTTCACAATACATCAGCAAGGAGGCAACACAATTTTACTTGACAAGGAGTTTTGCATTGTTGTGAACTTCATCCCAGAACCAAAGTAATTAGAATAGGCTTCTGCACAGAAGTTGCCAAGTAGTTGCAATGCAACTTCCAAGTAAAGTTTCACCCAGGCTATAGTAATTGTGAAGCACTCCTTTGAATCTTTCTATCAAATATTTCTGACTTTAACTGAAGTTTTTCTTACCATCTTTTGGAGACCAGCCTGGGAATCTGCAAAAGAAAAAAAAAGTTGTGATGGGGTAGGACAAAGGTAGTCCTGGATTAGCCATTGAACAAAATAAGTATGTGCTTAGAACACCAAGGGAAGGGGGACAGCCTAGATTCCCCTCCTTCCCCAACTATTTTGCCAGTAATATTTTGACAGCCACATTTAACAGCCACATTCGGTTTTCAGTTTTAGTTTTATTGAGTCTTAATGTCTTGTCAATTAAGCAACAGGAAGGCTGAGGAGCATTATTATTGCGGTGTGTCTAGGGCATCAGTTGGCCTCAACCTGGTCTTGAGCAAAGACTTAGGAACTTCTGGCCTTAGTAATAAGCTGTGAAGGGTTGCTGAGATTGCTAACTTTGTAACCTGCTAATCTTTCTGACATTCTAAACAGCATGGCAAATGGAGAGGGTTTCTTTTTAGATTGTCAGATTGTCAACAAATTTGTGTTGACTCCTGGTGTCTGCCTGGACTGTTTCTTGCTAACATTTTCAGAATTGATTTTCTCTTCCCTTTTTCCTAGAAGTGAGATTCATGGAATGATCCAAGGTTTCCCAGGTGGCTTTGTGCTTAAGACAAAACTAGAACTCGTAATTTCACTCACCAAGATGAGCAATTGAAAACCCCACTAAATTCATGAAATCTTTTTACATTACTAAGTTGTTTTCATTGTGAATCAATTACATACTTTGAGTCTTGACCCTCCAAGAGGTTTCGGTAAGTGCTAATCTCCTGTTCCAGCCGTGTTTTGATGTCCATGAGCATCCTGTATTCATGATTCTGGCGCTCCATGTCATTCCTTAAATCAGCCAGCTGTTCTTCTACACTGGTGATCAGGGTTTGGATTTGTGCTAGCTGAGCACAATACCGTCCTTCTGTCTCTGCTAAACTGGTTTCCAAGCCAGCTTTCTAATAAGAGAGAAAAATAAGAGGATCTAGCAATCTGAACAGCTACCAACACTGAATTGCAGAATCTGATCTCCATTATAAAGCAGCTGGATTCCAGCTCTAAGAACTTGGATAATACTTACTTGTAGCATTATGAAATGGGGACAGATAATACTATTGTATCTTGTAATGTTACAATTATTTCCATCTAACCTGGAAAGCTTTAAAAGCTAGTTTATTTTTAATTAGATAGATATCTTTACCCATTGAAGGATGATAAATCTTGCAATTTCACTGTCCCACATTTTCTTATTTTTCTAAACCTACTAAATTTCAGTTTCCTGTTTTTCCATTAGGATCATCCCATTTCTATACTCAGTTGAGATGTTTGCTTTTAAAATTCAGAGTAAAATGTGTATGCAATTTTAGCATATTTATCCTAACGTTATTTGTTACATTATTTCTGGAATGTAACTATTTCTTTGATATACACCATTTTAAATTTTGCATTGTAAAATTCAGAGAATTATGAATTTCAGTGGATAGCTGATTTTTTTTTACATTGTTTGAAAAGAAAAGCTATAAACTATAAAAATACTTCTTAATCTGATTTATTCCCATTTAAAATTTGAGGAAAGCAACATACCATGCTAAGCTGTGATTGCAGCTCAATCTCCAAACTCTGTATTGTACGTCTTAATTCTGAAATCTCAGTCTTGCTGGTCTGTAGTTGTTCAGTGTGGGTAGCAACTTCACGATTCAGTTCTTCGGTCTGGGTGCAGGAAGAATTAAAAACAAATAAAATATGCTGAGTAATATTGCAAGGCTTTGACTAGTATATGCCTAATTAATCCCTGGTAGATCAGATATACATAATTAGGAACATCCATAGACTTACAGTACAATCTGAAACATGTTTGTACAGGGATATAGAAATAATTTCATCTGTTACATGTTACATTGAAGCTGTAACCCAACACATATCTGGAATACTATATTGAAGGGGATATCCTGAATTTTCCTATTACTTCTACTTTTTTTTTTGCAGGAAAAAGGAGAGGGAAGAATGTTCTGTATTTTTTATTAGTAGCATAGAAGAACCTTTTGAATGAAAATCCCAGGATCTCGTGGAAAGACAGACAATTTCTGGAAGGGCAGTGTACCTTGGTAAAGAACCAGGCTTCAGCATCTCTGCGGTTCTTCTCAGCCATTTGTTCATATTGTTCTCGCATGTCAGACAAAATTTTGGTGAGATCAACTCCAGGTGCAGCATCCATCTCAACATTGACCTTTCCAGTTAGCTGAGTACCATATTCTTTCATTAACTTTGGGAGGCAAAAAAGACAGGCAATTAGTTTTCTCTCCACATAGTACCTCTTTTCTGTTATCTGCAAGCAGCAGTTGTGTCCCCGAAGGTTTTAATGCTTAGAATAATCTTCTGATGAGCAACAGTATTGGTTGTAGTTCTATATGTTTTTGTTAAACTTAAAAGCCAACTGGCATTTCTAACAAGAGCTGGTTTCCTACTTCCAGCTCTACAAAAAGAAAATAATAATATTCAATTCTCTCTGCCTCAATCTTTCCCTGGGAAGAGAATTTCTTTTGGAGAGAAATTACAGTCAGGGTGTACATTTATGTAGATGCTGGTTTCCAGCAGCCCTTCCAGCAATCCACATAGGTACCATCTTACTATAAGATGGAACCTGGTACCATTTGAAAGAGGTACAACCTCTATTTATGTAAAGATGACTAATCTTTAGCTCAGTGCAATGTGTGGCCTCCTCTAGAATAGCCTAGAATTCTTCCAAAATTGTTATCTTACTGGCTGTGTTGAATTAATAATTTGAAAATATCAGTCAGATTTCATTTCCGCTTTAGTTCTTATCCATATTTTTGTCTTGGCCCATCCAGTTTTTTTAAAATGCAGCCATCCACTATCTGCTGATCAACTTTTATAGAACTCATAAAAAAATAAGAATCTACCTATGGATGGAGGTGGATATTTTATACTGTCTTCTCAATGTATCTGCCATTGACTTCTCCATTTTCCTTTTCCTAGTTACCCACCTCCTCATGGTTCTTCTTGAGGTAGGCCAAATCTTCCTTCTTCTCTTCGATTTGCATTTCCATGTCAGATTTAAACAGAGTTAGTTCATCCAGGACTCTGCGCAGACCATTGATGTCACTCTCAACACCCTGGCGGAGATGCAGTTCATTCTCATACCTGAAAATATACCAGGAAAAAAGTTCAAGAACTCCAAATAGGAACAAAACATCTTGTAACTAAATAGTCTTTCATAAGTTTTGCTATCCCTATGTATTGAAAGATACAACATCTGAAACATTTTTCCATTTTTTCTCCATTTCTTCTCTAGAATGTTTTTTTCTTCTTTAAGGAGGTCACATATCCACTTTACAAAAGACAGTATTATATTTAAGGGCCTACCCAGCGTGACTCCATTTTGAAGGTTGTGAAACTGCTGATGAGCAGTTAGAACTTGGATAACATACTTAGCAGACATACTAATCACCTCCCATCTGACCCATTAAGATGAAATAGTTTCAACTACCATTTAAGTTATTAAATTTGCATCATACATATAGCGCAGCATGTGCATGCTATATGCAGATTAGCATTTCTATCTGTACTCTTTCCCCTTTATTTTTGACAATGGATGAGAAGCTATCTTACTTTATTCTGTTTATGTTTTAAGCTCATTAAATACTACATATCTTAGGTTTGAGGGCCAATGTTCTTTTCAAGGGCCCCTGCATGCTTAACTAGCCGGTTCCATCTTGTCGTTTTTCTTTGTTGCTATTGCTGTGCTTTTTCATACAAGTAACAATGACCAAGATTTTTCTCTCATTTTCTGCTTATCTACCATTGTTTGCTCAAGGCCACCAACCTACTAGCATTTATTCCAGCCTTGGATAGGGCTAACTAATGGAGACATAGACTTGTATGTACATTTTAATGGGGCTCTGGTTCACTTTTATCTGAAAATTTCCATTATCTTTTTCTTCCTTTCTTTAGCTCAGAATGATTCCTTGGGAAATAGAAAAACAAACTGTGAAAAAACTCACTTCAGTCTGAAGTCATCAGCAGCCAGTCTAGCATTATCAATCTCCAAAATAATCCTAGAATTGTCAATTGTAGCATCATGAATCTACCAAAGAAGAGAGAAGACAGGGGACAAAACATGAATATAGAGAAAAAAATTTAGTCATTGAAGATGCTTTGGCTTAGTCTTTAAAACATGTGGAAGGCAATTTGTATGCACTTTCTCCTTTAATTGTTTAGTGTAGGAGGCATCTAGATGACTTTGGAGAAGATATTCAGAACCTGTTATGACAGCAAAAGGTGTTGAAACGAGTATTAAATCATGATTCCATGGGTTATAAGAGAGAGGGAACATAAAAGATCAGCAGACTTGCAAGATGCTGTTATTATAACCTGTGTCAATAAAGTATAGTTTTAGGCTTTTTATGCTGCCAGTTTCATGATTTGGACTATCTTGGATTTTTCCAAGGAATATTAGTCAGTCTTCATGGATAACTGAAAGTTTTAGGATGGTATAATCTGCAATGCATTATAGATTTGCCCAGAAATCATATTCAGTCAGCCAGTGGAAGCTGTCTTTCCCTTGCTCCCATCATTACTATATGAAGTCTTTTATAACAACTGTCTGATTTTTCTTGACATAAAACTAAGAGGAGTTCTTTATACTGTGCTAATATATTTATGTAAGCAACAAGTCAATTGAAAATATTAAAATAAAAATAAAAGAATAGAAAAGCATCACTGGAATAATTTAGGTGATGCTGAGGAACTGACTGGAATAATTCCTTAGTATCACTTCCAGTCATCCAGATATACATATTGGATAGGATTCTGCTCTTGGTAAGAACTTAAGCAGTCCTTTAGGTAACCTTGACATTATTATGCTATGAATACTTTGACAGTATAACTTAAGATAAGATAAATTGTGTGAACTACATATTAGCATTTCATGCTTCACCTACCCTACTATAACAGAGTGATGTAAAAAAGATTTGAGGTTTCTATCCTTTAGATCAGTGTTTCTTAAACTTGGCAACCTTAAGCTATCTGGATTTCAACTCCCAGAATTCTTCCCAAATTCTTAGCATTTTGATTCTAAGGAAGTCAGTCAAAAATAGGAATATTCATATTTGTTTCTAGTAGATTCATTATACCCAATATTTTCCAGTTCTCTCTTTTTTAAATGGAAAGAACACATCATAGAAATAGTGATTGAAGATGAATGATAACAGGTTTAGCTATTTCTTCACACTGCAAAGACCTATTTGGGAGCTAAATAACAAAGTGCAAACTTTTTACATCAGGGAGGGTTGCACTTATTTTAGTGACATTTTAGTGGCAAAACAGAGAAGACAAGAATTTCTTAATTTCTTTGCCTTGAATGGTGTAAGAAGTAGCATCAATCATTGACATTTGAGAGAAATGGGATCCATTCTGGTGCAAATCTGAATTGCTACCAAACAACAAATAGTAATGATATAAATATTATTGTTTTTTCTTAATATGTATTATTTTAACAGCCTAATAAAATTACAGAAAAGCAATATATGTGTGTGTCTATGTGTGTGTGTACACATGCACATACAAAGATCTTTGTCTTGATCTAATTTTTTAAAAAATCACAACCTGAAAGCATAAGAGTTATCAGCCAAAATATGAGATTCCTTGTTCAGGACCCTACCTTGTCACGGAGTTCCGAAATTGTCTTGTAATAATGGCTGTAGTCCTTGGCTGGGCTAGAGGGTGCCTGCTTTTGATGCCAGTCTCGGATCTTGATCTCTAACTCAGTGTTAGCCTCCTCTAGGGCTCGCACCTTATCCAAGTAATTTGCCAAGCGGTCATTGAGATTTTGCATGGTGATCTTCTCATTTCCAGTCAGAAGGCCTCCATCACCACCACCAACACCACAAACTGCAAAGTCAAGACCACCACCATAGCCTCCACCAACTCCACCACCAAAGCAACTTCCGTAGCCAACACCACCTCCAGAACCATATCCAATACCACAACCACCTCCTAAGCCACTTCCATATCCATAACCGCCTCCATATCCTGAACCAGAAGATACAAACCTAGCTGAAGAGGCAGATACACGGCCACCAGCTCCCCCATGGATACTGGATGGTCCAAGGCGGACGGAAGCAACACGGCCAGAACCTCCGCCGCCACCACCACCATAAGCAGAAGAGGAGCTTTGATAATAGTATGACATCGTGAAAGAAAGCTCAGATGCAAGACTGTTACTCGGCTTGGTTTAGAGTGAAGAAGCTAGCATTTGCAGTGTTGCCTGGCTCCATTTATAGTCCTCAGAGGGTGTGCTCTGTTGCATTACCCAAAGCATAGCCTGCCAAGTCACACCCTGATGGGAGAGGCTTAGTGGAATAATCTCCTTACTTTGAAATGTAACAGTTCCAACTCAGGTGGGCTGTATGTATGTGTACTTCTACAGCCAGCAAAATAAAATATTTCACCCAGGAGAGCCTGGCTTATTTTTCTTTTGATACTGGAGCCCTTTCATGTTGCTTATATTTCTTTAAACATTTGTACAAAATCAGAGTGGGGGAATAGAGGCTTCTCAACTCCTTTCTTCATTAGTTAAAAAGCCATGGGTAAATGATTGCAGTGTTCAAAATAGAAAAGCAAGTTCCTTCGTCAGAAGATCTTATTTCACTCAGTTCTCTCTGTTCCAAGCAAAATATTTAGGAATTAGTTAATTGAACACGTCCATCCTGCCATTTCTTCCCATAGGGTTCACTTATGGCCGCTTTTACTCAACTCTCTAAGGATGTCCTGAGCAAAGAAGCTCCCCTTCAAAGACTGAAAATAGTCAGGCTGACAGTCCGTCACTGACCATCCCACCTTCTTGTTCCTTGCAGTTCCTCTCTATCATATGTCTCCAAGGCATAGGAGAATGATACATTGGAGCTGATGCAGTGCAGTGAATGTGTGTGCAAAGTTATATTTTAAAAACTAAAGGGAAAGTAAAATATAAGAGAGTGGGATCCATTTAGGTTTCTCATGCTTTTTGATTTTCTCTTCTACATTCTCCTTGTTAACGATACATTAAATATTTCCTCCATGGATAAGTGAAGGAAGAACCTTGCCCAGATCCTAGACTGAAAGGAGAGGACTCATGGAACCTTGAAAAAAGCTGATTTTTGCCAACATATACTATTGGCACAGCTGAACAGTAGCTAACAGCCCCTCTCTACACATGCTCTATCTCTGTGTCATGTTCTCCACAAATACGTTAAAGATTTCCTCTTGCTATTTTTCTCCCATCACTGCACTTTTCTTAACTGCCTTTCATTTCATTTATAACTCCCCCAGATGCCATTTAAGAACAAGGTGTCAAGGAGGCTGCCTAGATTTGCTGTTGGTCTACACAGCCTGTAATCCTGCTGTGTCACTAGGAGGACCAGTCATTCCTAAACCCTAAACCTAATCCCCTTTATACCCCCCCACAAACAAGCACCCCAAAATCCTCATTCACATATAAACACAGAGAATAACACACCATGGGTTTTGCTATATCTTCCAAGAGATTTTATCGTTAGATGTACAACATAAAAATATAAAATGTGGAGCTGCTGAAAAAGCATTGTGAAGTTTTTCTATAGATTTTATATCTTTGATGCAAAACAAGGAAGAAGATTGGATATGTATGTATGCATGCACAGAACATGCACTACAGAATGTTAATAGGGAGGCTCTGATTTGTATTGTATTTTGAAGTTTGGATGGCCTTTTTTTAAGGTCCTATGGCATCAAACATTCTTGCATTTTCCCACAAGGATAAACTAGCATTACTCCTTATCCAGAATTCATACTTCTTAGTTATTCTCATATCCAAATTGAGAAGTTCATACAGATGGACTTTGCTGATAGAAGGAATAAAAGGCACATGCAAAGCTAATCCCAAAGTTTTGAGAGGCCAATTCTTGCACTGATTGGAATAAAAAGTTCTTTGGATGTGTAAAAAAGTATAGGGCTTCAAGGGCAGGCTGGCCTAAAAATAATAGTGAATTAGATATGCAGATTACTCAGCTGAATTTCTCAACCTTTGAGAAATTTTCTTTAAACTTGACTTTGAGCCTGTGTTGAATAATTTTCTTTCCTCTTTAAAAAATTCATCAGGAACTTTGCAACTTTCTGATTCTGAGATATCTATACCCCTTGCCCCATTTTAATTATTTATACATTAAACTGAGATATTAATGCTAGTATTGGACAGGGATTTTTTTTAATGTTTTCCCTTGTGACAATATTTATGGATGCACTTGCACTTGCACTTTGCATAGATAGAGAGACAGACAAAATTTAGGGAGTTTTCCTCTTAATCAAGAGCTGTATATGCCAGCCAAGCAATATTTTTTAATAACAAGAGTGAAGATTGAATTGCACATATGTGTTCCTGGCAGCCAAAACAAAAGATGGAAGTGCTGGTTCCTGAGACTAGAAACTTAAGCTCAGACTTTCTTTCTTAGGAACTGGTTTGGATCCAATAGCTTCTCTGTGTGATGGGAAAAGTAGTCCCTGTAGCCTCAGAAAGAAGTTACAGTATTGCATTGTCAGATTGGAAAAAACATGCTTCAAATGGAGATTGGCTTTGAGCCATGGAATATCAGCAAATGTGCCAGGGAAATGACTGATATTTGCAAGCATCTTGCCAGATCTATATATCACTACAGATTTGTAACTGGAAGAAGCAAGTTTAGACAAGTCATGGAAAATTATGAAAAAGTTTCCAAGAGATTTATTAGATGTGATTAATGGTTGATCCTAAAATCCATCTTATTGCTAGCCAGTTCTTCATTAATGGTAATTCTGTTGTTTGGCCTATTTTGAAACTAGCTAGGGATATTCTGACTGGATTCACACATCAATTATTTATTGAAAAAAATACAGTTGCTTGGATATGTCAACACACTGAGGAATAAACCATCATTTAAAACCACTCTTTGTGTTTTCAAATACTCTAAGCAAAAATTGGATCTTGATGGGGTTTTTTTGCCCGCCAAAAAGTTTTTGCCAATTAAAGAGTATCACATTATGTTTATTTATTCATTTTTTACATTTTGTTGTCTCTTGCTTCTTCCCTGTCACCACCACATGGATAATAATCACAAGGATACTGCCCCAATTGTTAACATCTGCAGCAGGCAACAAAATATTTGCCCATGAGGTTTTAATATTAGTTGTGTCAAAAAAGAACAAGAGTCATGAAAGCAAATAACTACTTGACAGATGAACCAGTCTATGAGTTAGTCTGATTACATTGAGACTGAGAAAATGTATGAGATAAATAAGGATATATATGATATTATATGACTAGATTGTGGGTCAGTGAGATGGAATAATTGTCTTTCATAAGGTAGTAATAGAAAATGCATACATCAGCTCTAGGAGGTAAGTAAAGAATATTGAATTCCAATACCAGGAAGCAAATTCTGTCCTATCCATATTTATATGTAATGTCACAATGAAACATGAATTTTGAAATTGTTAGTCTTAAAAACTGAGGCTATGAGTCCAACTTTCATAACTCAGGTCAGCAGATGTGTGGGATTACAATTCTCATTTTTCCAAGCGGTCATAACTAGCCAAGATGATATTTTGTCCAAATATTTCCAGTCAGCAGGCATAACTAATGAGAGTAGTTTATGAGATTTCTGTCTTAACAAAAAGTAAAAAGTAAATTTTCCATGAAAGTTCTTCCTCCCTTTGCTTGAGGAGACAGAATTTCCATTGGTGCAATAATTCCAGAAAGTAAGTAAGTAAGTCAGTCAGTCAGTCAGTAAGTCAGTCAGTCAGTCAGTTAGTCAGTCAGTCAGTCAGTCAGTTTCTCTCTCCCTCCCTCCCTGCATTTATTTTATTTATTAAATTTATATGCCACCCATCTCACCATGAAGTGACTATGGACAGCTTACAATTCATTCATTGTGTGTAAAGTTAAAATGTTTACCCTAGATAATTAACTATCTTTTTGCAATTCAATATTTTTTCAAGTATGTCACTGTTTAACTGCGTCCCAAGCTGATCATTAATACTGTATCCAGAAGGCAGTCTTCTCTTGAAAGGATAGCCTTACCTAGTGCAAGTTCAAGCAACTTTAGAATATGGGAAAACCAGAAATATCGAAATTCCCATCAGATGTCAGCATTTGGGCAGCAGACCAAAGTATCTTGTATATAAAGTACAGCATTGCTTCCTGGGAATGCCTTAAAACATATCCATTAACAAATGTACATTTCAATCTAAAACCGGATTCTCTTTTGTCTTCCTCTTTTATTTCTTTTTTTAAAAACAACAACAGCAGCAGCAATAATGAATGTTCTTAGCCCTGAAGGAACCAGAAAACACACTGTTGTTCTTGCTGCAGAAGATTAAATAGGCAATCCCATCAATGCCTTTTTGACATATATAGTAGCTGTCCACTTTGGATCACACTGATGAAAATGGATAATTTAAAATGCAACTTAACTTTCTTCAAGAGATGACCTGTTGTTGAATCTCCACCTCTTTGAGAGCGGCATGGGGTATAAATAAAGCTTTGTTTTCCTAATGGCAGTCTCTATTCTTTGAGAAAACACATTTTTTCAATGGCAGTTTCTATTCTTTGAAATGTTTTTCCACAGGAGGAACAGATAGTAAAGCCAGCGTAATCTTTTTTCACCCCTACATGAAATTAGTTCAGGCAGGAAGTAAGATATAGCAGAATCTGTCTTCCAACAGAAAGGAATGATTGAAGGGACCATAAAGGCATGGACTGCTCCTGGTTCTACTTAATGATAAAACTGAGTTAAGCTGTGATTTGTTGAAGAATAATTGAAGAATAAGCATTCATTAGAAAATGATGAAAATTAACATTGAACAAAAATTATTCTTGGAATGTAATGTAATATACAATATAGCTTGGGCGGGAGATCAGGATTTAATATCTCGTTGCCTCTTTGTGCATTACAATATTGTCAGAATGACACAACTGATAACTTCAAGTCCCTTTGTTTTTAGATTTCACTGATTAATTTTATGCAGTTTCTTTCTGTCTGACAGCTAATAGATTGTGACATCAGAAATTTAATCTATACCTAAATATCTTTTGCTTTGAATTTAATCAGTTCAGAATTACTCAGTCTCTTAATTATGACATCAGTGTCTCATACTTTGTTGTATAACTTTTGTTGGGTGGTGACCATAATAAAATTTGATTTGTTGATCGACTGGCTGATTTAAAAAATGACTATTGTAAAATAATCCCCACCTCTGTTTGAATGAATACTACTATTATTAATTAATTAATTATTTTTTCAGCATTCTATCAATGTTTCTAAGACCTTTGATTCTTGTAGCACAAGAATAATTCAAACCATCTACAGATTTAAATTGGAAACAATATTCATTGTTCCACTCAAAATGTCCAGTACATACAATTCAGTCTTCCCAGTCTGGTGTCTCAAAATATGTTGAATGTTACATCCTATTATTCCCTGGAATTGTGGTACAGATTTTTCTTAATATAAGTACTCTGAAAGTGAAAACTAGATAATAAAATTATACTGACTCAAAATACTTACATTTATAATCATAATGAAGTTACTACATCAGAAAAGGCAGATGAATTTTCTTCCCAGGCTTGAAAACAATGGCCACTAAACTTTATCTCATGGATATTTACTCCCCTTTTCCCTTTATCTAATCGCTGGTTGGATTGGATTGCTAAGAATAATTTTGCTTCTAGGATGCTAGTTCAGAATAGGAAAGGCAGTCCATGGCCTAATAGAGCAATTGCATTCAACTGACTTGTAAACTATCATGTTGGATCTATACCAATGATTGGTACAATCATTGATTTCTTCCTCCACAATTCAATTTGCAGATCGCAACATTTTGTTATTTTTTCTAGTTGTTTCTCTTCAATTTGTGCATCATCTTGTATTGCCATATCAATGAACCAAACATTTTTCTTTTCCACAATGGTGATGTCAAGAGCATTGTGGGCCGGATGTCTATCTGTTTGGATCCAAAAGTCCCACAGGATTTTGACTTGTTCATTTTAAAGAACTTTGTCAATTTGGTGTTCCCAGTAATTTTTGCTGCATTTGAATCCAAATTTCTAGCAAAACTCTATGGCATAAGTGGCATTCGCTGTTGTTACTAACATGTTGAATTTTTGCTTTCATGAAATTGGTCTGCAGGGCTTGTTCTTGGGCAGCCAAAATGAAGCCTTCAGTTTCTTTCTTCAGCACCCTGATCTCAACCATCTCCATGTTAGCTTTGTATCTGCCTTTCTTTCAATGTCCTTCAGGTATTGACTATGCATAGGGTTCTTTTTCCAGTGAGAAACTTGATGCTCAATTGTTTCCTTTCTATATCCTGCTTTCAATCTTGCGTTTTAAAGAAGTTCCCCTTGTTTACGTCCTTCAGCAGAGGCTCTTTTCCTTTTTTTAATGTAGTCATTTTAGCCATGTTTTTCCTCTTCCACAGTTTGTTTCACCTATAGGAGTCCTCTGCCACCTTGAGATCTAGGCAAGTATAATCAATCAATATCACTTTTAGGTGCAAAGCATGGAGCATTATCCTTAGTTTTCTTGTTTTTCAATGCAAGTTATCAAGTTGTAGCCAAGTTCATTCAGTTATTCCAGCTGGGTATATTACAGGCACTGCCCAGCTGATAATTGCCTTTATGATATTTCCTCCACTTAGCTTTGATCTTAAAATTTTCCAGACTCATTACGTCACCTGGTACTACAATGTCAATGTATCAGACGTTTTTCTTTTCCACAATAGTGGAATAGGAGTGTTGTGGGCCAGATATCTGCCTGTTTGGATCCAAAAGTCCCACAGGATCTTGACTTGCTAATTTTCAAGAACTTTGTCAATTTGGTGTTCTCCATAATTTTTGCTGCATTCAAATCCAAATTTCTGGCAAAGCTTCCAATGTATAATTTTGGCAACTCAATCATGACATTTAGATAATCAGTCTGTGAGATTTTGTGCAACCACTACTAAGGTGATCCACTATTTCATCTTTCTCATTGCATGCGCAACATTTTCTGTTGTTGCTGTTGTTTTCATTGTTTTTGTGGCCTCCTCCTCCTTCTTCTTCATAGATATATATATATATATATATATATATGTAATCAAGTGAAACTTTTATCTAATTTTCTCCAATACATATATTTAATATGAAAATTCCTCAAATATATGTATTTTTGTGAGAGAAAAATCTGGAGCTGAGTAAATACCATTATTTGTTCTGTGATAGATTTATTTTTAGGAATACTGTATGAATTCATTTGAAAATAAATCTGTGACAGGTTTCTTTTACATTGGTAGGTACTGAAAAGTAAGAGGGCTAGAGTGAAAGGATTGGAGATAAGGAAGTCTAGAGCTAATTAAATGACATTGAACTTTTTTGCATGTGTAAGAACTTTTTCCGGTAAGCACTGATAAAGTTGCCACACGCTTCTTGATGTCTGTTTAGTTTTCTTTCCAGGGTTTTTGTTGTTTGTCACTGTTCACTGTCTTGCTACATTTACAGTGGATGGCAATCCCTGTCTCTGTCCTCCCTAGATCTTTTTCTAACATCGTCTAGATTTTATTTCACACTGTATTGTGACATATTTCTGGTAAGTGGATGTGCTAAAGCATGATTTCACTGTTGCTAGATTGTCCAGGTTTTGCTAAGATTGTTTTAAAATAATTGCATTTCATCTCCTAAGTTTGATGAGCCATGTAAACAACATTCTTGATTTTATTCATAATTTTGACATAGATCAACTTTCGATCTTGCCAAACTGGGCCTAAATTCTTCTTTTCATTGATGGAGTTTTACAAGGTTTGGAGAGGAGAGGAAAAGCAGGATTTGGCTTGCCCTGGCATTTAGCCCTCAGATCACTTTTTAATGCCAAGGGACAGCCCTGGAACATGTGAAATGATTAATCAAGGAAAAGCTCTCACGGTAGGGATGGGCAATTCTGTTAATTTTACCTGATTTCTCATCTATCAGTCTCAGGTCTTGCTGGTTATTTTGTTTAAGAGTTCAGCAGGATGAAGTACAATATTATTATTGTTCACATAGTCCTGCTCTTTTCTAAAGGTGCATTGACAAAGAATACGTGACCACTTTTCTTAATATGCACCCTTCTTGAAAGCAATGTTTACATAAGAAAATGCATTTTGAACTATTCTTGGTTCTAATATATGTGTGTGTGTGTGTGTGTGTGTGTGTGTGTGTGTCTTTTGTTATTCGGGTTTTCTCCCACGTAAGATTGGAAGTATCTAGGCAACGTTTCGATGAAGTCTCATTCATCATCTTCAGGCTTGTGTCTTCGGCTCTGTGCTTCTCACTTCCAGGTTTCTTCTGGAAATATTAAGGAAGTCTGAAACTATTATAGTCACATAACAATTCTGACAAATCCAATTTCATATTCATTTTCATTCACAGATTTTTCAGCTTGGTTTACTTAATATTCAGATCAGAGTTTCATAGCTTTCGTAGAAAAGTTTTAGGGAACAGAGTGATACAATCAAGATCAAGGGAAGTACTAATACCACTCTATAAAGCCTTAGTAAGACCACACCTAGAGTACTGCATCCAGTTTTGGTCACCACATTATAAAAAAGATGTTGAGACTCTAGAAAAAGTACAGAGAAGAGCAACCAGGGTGATTAGGGGACTGGAGGCTAAAACATACAACGAACGGTTGCAGGAAATGGGCTTGGCTAGTCTAGTAAAGAGAAGGACCAGGGGAGACATGGTAGCGGTTTTCCAATTTTTGAGGGGCTGCCACAGGGAGGAAGGGGTCAAGCAATTTTCTAAAGTGCCTGTAGGCCAGACAAGGAATAATGAATGGAAACTGAACAAGGAGAGATTTAACCTGGAACTAAGGAGAAACTTTCTGACAGTGAAAATAATCAACCAATGGAACAGCTTGCCCTTGGAAGTTGTGGAAGCGCCATCACTTGAGACTTTCAAGAAGAGATTGGACTGCCATTTGTCAGAAATGGTGTAGGGTCTCCCGCTTGGGTGGGGGGGTTGGACTAGATGACCTACAAGGTCCCTTCCAACTCTGATTTTCTGTTATCTGTTAAAGTCCCCAGAGTGAGACTCTACCCTCTCTTAAGGATTTTGTCTTGGTTTATAATATTGATCTATGTGCACTAATGACAATGTTTTATTGAGTATGTGCATTGTTGCATTGTTTTATGGGAGGGGTGACAATACGTTCATATAGGCAGCCATATAAATGGAATGAATGCATGAACTTTAAACATGGAAATAATTACATTTGGCTATCTCAAGTTTGTTCATATTCACATCCCACCCCACCCCCACCCTCAATAACATAGTTAACACTGCAAAAGATCCCTTGTCTTTGGTTGAGATAATTATGAGAAGCCGTTCATGCTAGGCATCTTTCTGGAACAAAACTTAATGGAAAAGGTACCAGGGACCTTTCTAAAAGTCCATTTTATCAGTGTTCAAACAAGCATTTACTGTAGCTCAAATTCATACCAGTCCAGAAACCTTGCAATTTAATAATTGAGAAGCACATAAACAATTTTATATCAATAGGTCAAAATCCCTTGTTGAGTTTGATCTCCCCCTTTCTCCCGAATTCTATTGCCAACCCCTCCCCCTCCCCAAAAATCTAAAATTGTTTAAGAGAAAGTCTTTTTTTTCTGATTTTCCACCTCTCATCTGCTAGTTTCACTGCTTCCAATCCCCAGAATCCATCAGCCATTTCTGGGCACCTCATCCCATTATACCTTCTATTCTTAAAGTATACTCTCCAATTATTTTCATGCTTTTATCCCTCCTTTTGTTTAACTACACTCACTGCATCTTTTGAGGTAATAAATAGGATAATGGGCTAGACCTAATGACCTTTCTCTGGCAGGATCAGATATGCATTCATTCTCATTGTCTGCACAGTCAAAGAATTCGTTGCAATAATAGCTGAACCTATGATACAATCATGATTCACCAGATTTAAAAAAATATTTAAACAGTGTCTTGGATTATTCTGTTGTAGAATGAAATTGGAATAAATACTTGTGATTGAACATACAAGTACATGCAGGCATGTTGAACTAGTTTTTAAAATGATTTGATATAAATCTGGATTCATTTGTTCTGGAAAAATATATCTTCTAAAGAAATAATTTCAGCAGAAAACTAAGAAGAATGTTTGTTGGTTGAATTGGTTCAACATTGCTGAGATGCTGAACCAGGATATTGATATTTCTCCTTTGTTTTACAGTCTCCTGGTTTCACAGGCTCCCAAAGGAAGACAGTAAGAAAAATACCTCTTACTGGGTTTTCCCCCCAATTCATTTGCTATTGGTCATGGCTAAGGGGGACTCCTAATTGCTTTCTCCTGGAAAATAATCAGTTTCCCTGACCACAAATTTGGTGGAACATTTATATCCAGCATCCTGCTTCTTTCCCCAATTCCATCGTTACTTTCTTCCCTTTCAATTCTACCTACTTCCTTCATAACTTTACCCAGATAACTTTCTTACAGTTTCCTTTTTGTTCTCCCTCCTAACTTCTATTTTGGAAGGTAAACCAAAGAACACCAAACAATCTCCCCACTCCCTATTTTTGCCTGTTGAAAAATTGTGCAGACTAGTGCTACTGTTGTAAAACAGGTCACACAGATCAAACATTGTTGAATGCTATTCTGCACATGAGCATGTGCAGAAGTTAGGAAGTAAGTTACTCGCATGGGTCAACATATGTCTACCAACTTGTGTTAGATGCTGCCACCTTGGCTTTGCTGACATGCCAAGAATATCCATTGGGATGCAATCAGTGGTGGGATTCAAATATTGTTGCCACCGGTTTGGTGGGCGTGGCTTGGTGGGTACGCTTTGCATGTGCCAAACGCACACTTTGAGCAGGCACAGAGGTGTTCTAACTCGTCTCCTGCAAGCCTGCATGATCCTGGTTGCTTCAACAGTTGCCACATGGCACTATTCTGTGCCACGCAAAGCAGCTGCGCTTCAAATTCAGCGGATAAAGGTGAATATGGGAGCCCATGCGGACAGGTGGGCCCAACAGCAGAGCCATTAGAGCAACAGAGAGAACCGGTTCAGTCTCCACTGCTCATTACTTCTAGCGGCTCTCCAGAACAGGGCAGAACTGGTCAAATACCACCACTGGATGCAATAAGCACATTAGATTTAAATCTATCATAAGGAAAATGAGGTATCAATGTTCTTTATCACTCTTGAATTAGCCACTAATGTAATAGTACAGGGGTGTCAAACTCAAGGCCTGCAGGCCAAATCAGGCCTGCAATGTGTTTGGGTCTGGGCCGTGTGGCCATCCTGGAAACTGTGAGGGGCTGGCCCTTGTCGCTGCATGCATGCACACAGGAGGCAGCATGCACATACATGCACAGGCCCTGTTCAAGGAGGCATTGGACCAGCATTGCCTGGCCCACCCCATCTCGCGTGATTGCTGCAGGCTGGAGTTACAGCTGGAAGCCATTCCCCCTGCACATAAAGGGCAGCGAGTGTGTGATGGCCGATGGTTTCTGGCTGTAGAAGCCCTAACCCCTGCCTCCCCTCCCCTCATCCCATGGGATGAGACTTCTGCCCACCGTGCCACCCACTGAAGATCCCTGGATTTCCGCTCAACCTCACCCAGCCCCCACAGGCATCACCCATGCGAGTAACATCAAGCTGGCCAAGCCCCTGAACCATGCCCAGTCAGCCACAACCATTCCAGCCATGCCCCTCCTCCCCCTGGGCCTGGGAGAACAACCACAATGCTGAACTGGCCCTCAATGAAATAGATCCCCTGCAATAGGAGATTGATGGCAAATATTTGCTGTTTACATAGCTCATGTGCCCCAGTCAACTTTTTAAAAAAAAGTTGTAAAAACTGACTGTGATCTTCAAAGTTAGTTAGCATACAATGCTAAATTATAATGTTATAATAGTTTTGGCTTAGCATCTTATATAAATCGATATTCAACACAATTAACTGACCAGCAAATACGTAGATGATTCAATAATATTAGCAAAAGCATAATTGCTTGATCTATACAATTTTTAGGATTTGAGACATTCATACTGAGTTCACAGACTATGGAAAGCATTCGGATTAGTTTTGTACATATTCAGGTTATAGTTTCTCAGAGTCTTGCAGCACATCCCTAATCTAATTTAGTGCTAATATATCATATTAATTTGTTTGCGTCATAGAGCAGTCAAAAGCTTTCTTTGATGATTCATTGCTTGCTACCAGGTGAAATCATTGCTTGGTTTCATGAATTCAACTGTGCTGCAATGTTAAATTGAGGTGTACATCTTTTGCAGAACTATTATGATCTTTGGTTGCTTTTGCTAACTTTCTAATGGTCTGCTTATCACTAAATATTCCTTTTACCTTTTTAAGAGTATCACACAGTTTGTTTCTGTCCTTAACAGCATATTAAGCCTTCAAAGATTAAGATTTTGACATCTGAAAATTTGTTTTCAATGAAAACAATACATCACATCATCATCATGGCTACTGTAATATCCTTGATATGTGACTACCCATGGAAAGTATTCAGAAATTGCAATTTATGCAAAATGTGGCAGCTAGACTGCCTACCATGCATGTATAAAAATTATATGATGTCTGTACTAAAAATATGGACTGGCTACTGATTGCTTGTTGGATACAGTTTAATAATTATTGTGTTGACCTTTAAAATCCTAAATTGCTTTGGGTCTGATTAACAGTCTCCCTCATTATGAAACTGCCCTGTTATTCATTCAGATCAGTAGGAAGGACTCATCTGAAGATCTCTACTACAGCTGCTAGAAAGTGGGGAAGAGCATACAAGAAAGATTTGTTGTGAATAGATACAGAGATAGCTTTGAAGAAGATATTCAACAACTATTACATTAGCAGAAGCTTATCCCTGGAAGAGAGGAAAGAATATTCAAGAATACTCAAGGCTACTCTTTTTGATTTCTTTTTATCAAAGAGCAGCAGAGAGAATCTCTGTCAGGCTTTCAAGATTTTGTTATTTAAAATAATGTTCCAATAGTTTTGTGATGCTTGACCTTAAATGGCTGATACCTATATGTCTCTCAAGCTCTGGAATACATTCACTGAGGTTTGACTTCTGCTCCCCCAGTGTTATGGAAGATGGTAAAAACACATGCAAAGATAATAATGTGTCATTTAAATGTATTTTTGTAATATCCTAAGTTATATTTTTGGAGTAAATATGTATAAATATTGACTCTGAAATAAAATTTATTATTTAAGGATGCCTGTATTAATTGCATGCCTTTTGTTGCAGTTTATAGCCAATTTGTTATGATGTAAGCTTCCTTGAACATTGGAATAAATATTTAAAAAATGAAGTAAAGGTGGGTATAGATTCCACAAACAATTCAAGCCATCCAGCAGTCAATTTTAATGAAGTGTATAAGATTGAAGATGCTAAGTCTTAAAGTGTGCTAAATGCTGAAATTAGGAGCAAGTTAATTACCCTCATGAAAATCCTATTCTTGGTTGTTGGTATGGTTGGATCTTGTTTGAACTGTTATTTTGATTGGATTTTATCTGACAGAGGTAATGCCTAAATAGCTAAAATAGCTATTATCATACTAAAATAGGTAGATCAGAACTATGTTTTAAGTCCTGTGGAGTTCAGTAGAACAAAACCTTTCAATTTAATTTAATTCAATTCAACTAGCCTAAGTGAAGCTAGAGGTGATTTTCTCTCAGAAATTATTATTTATGCTTTTCAGATTATTTCTTTCATCCCACAGCCATGTTTTATGCTTTCATCCTGACCTCCATATACCCCAAACTATATAATTAGCCCTTGAACTACATTCCTGAACTCTCCCTAATGGAAACATGGAACAATCTCAAAACTTTTGTATTTCCATGACTTAATATATACTAGAATACTCACATGCATTCACTAGAACAGCAAATAATCTTCTTGCCAACCTACCCAATTGTTATAAATTGTGTAAAAACAGTTACACACGAGGAAGAAGTACACCTACATTGCCATTATGTATCCTGCTAATACAGTATTTTCCTAAGATTAAAATAAACATGACATTTTAAAATTAGTGGGAGATTAAATTAAGTTAAAATAGTGGTTTTAGAAATGTTCAAAGGGTAGTAGCAGCTTGTAGGGCATTTTAGGATGAGTTTCCACTCAGACATTGAAAAAGGAAAGATTGGAAAAACATCTGATAGAATTTGGGTAATTTTGCCTAAATTAGAGTTTCTCCATACAGACTTACATTGGGTGTAGATATATCTTAAATTTTTCACTGATGCTGGCAAATGCATTTTTTTCTTAAGATTTTTTTTGCTGGCTAGAACAAATAATACATCAGTGTATACATCACTCCATGTCATGTCCAGAAGCTGTCTGAGCTAGCAGTTTATTTCATCAATACCAAGAGTGGAACACAATCTTGCGCTGCTGCAGAGAAAGCCTCATTTTTATGTAAGAATAATCTCTAGGACTTGACAGTAAATATGCTGATAATACTGTGCCTATATAGAGATGGAAAGTATTCTGATCAAGCATGATATAATAATCTCAGTGGATTGCAGAGGTCAATCCAGGCTCCAGGTATCTCATACTCTGCAACATCATGACTTGATCCTTGATGCCATCAACTATCCTTGGGCCATGCTTGGCAGGTGTGGCAAGAAGGTATATTATATAGTACTCCCCTCTTGTGTGTTTGTAATGATGTATAGAATGATGTGTCTCAGCCCTGGGAGAGGAGATAGCATGGCATTTTTAAAAAGGAACGTTTCATAGTTTTCCTGAGAATAAAAGGAAGGGAGAAATACTTTCTGTCTTGCAAGATTCTGTTAATGTAACCTTACAATAAAAGTAGAACTAATATTCCTGTTTCTGCCTCTTGTCTGGAATACCTTGCAGGACTAATAATGTCTGCCATTGAATTCCCTTTCTAGTTGTGATCTGATTCAGTAGATTAACATCGAACATTGATTCCCCATGCCCCAGAAGTTACATGCACAGAAGCCATCAGTCCAGTGTGCATGTATGTGTATAGGTCTGTATGGGAGTGTTTTCTGCTCAAAATGCTCATGTCTAATAACATGGATCTTGTCATCCAGGAATGATGAGGATCATAATACAAAAACTGGATGAAATTGGATTAGGAAAGTTGAGGTTTTACATGGTACATGAAGAATCCATCCAGCTACACTCTCCCTCCCCAACCCACTCTTCAGACTCAAAGAGTTTATTGCTAGAAATAAGTCTCCATTTATAATTTGCAAGACCCAAAAGAACTTTATTAGACAGTAGAAACTCCACAAAGAAAAGCAAAAGCAAGAACAACGAAGTCAAACTGTTACATGATCTCCAGCCACCAAGTATAAGTGCTTAAGAAACTACTGCTGTGTGAAATTCTACATTTCCATCTCTTGATGATGGCATCTACCCATTGAAATCTGTGTATTTAGTATTTGTGTATAACATAGAGGGTGTTCTTCAAGGCTTCTTATCAGTAAATGCTTTGTCTATAACAAAACAAGGAAGAAATGAAGATTTATTAGGCTCAAATTATATATTGATAAACCAATTGTACTTGAAGGAAAGAACATAATTTATTGGAGCATCTCTCAAAAGCTGCTTCTGTTCTGAAGCATGTCCTGGAATGATCAGTGAACATGCAATACCTCATTATACTTCCTAGCCTTTCTATGAATAAGTCTGCCTCTATGCCACTGTAACAAGGGGACTGCAAGATATCTGTTACTTATCTCTGGTTCTGGCCAACCTGCATGGACTCTTAATGGAATTTGTACTTTTACTGCATTTTATTTTATTGCATTATGATTATTGTTTTTCAATGCAAAAGACAGAAATGGCATTGGAACTGGCCCCAGATGGAAATATGATTTAATTTATCTTGTCTAATTTCTAGAATAGCGATTTGGCAATTTTCAGATGTATGCCCACTGCTAAAATTCCCCAGACACTGGATTGAAAATTATGTGAATTAAAGTCTACAAATTTTAAAGTTGGCAAGTTCTTGATTATCTCTTTTGGCAGTCATTCTCTTGAAAGTTAAAATGATAGTAGCAGTGTAGGGAATGATAAATATCTTGATACCTGTCCCAAAGGTGCTTTTTCATGTTTTGCTTCTCATCCAAGAAAATTCTTCAGCTTTGAAGTTGAAGCTGAAGAAGCTTCTTGAACGAGAAGTGAAGGTCTCCCCTAAAACTGTCACATTTTAGTGAATATTCAGACTCAAAGAATTACAGTATCAGGATTTTAAAGGGCAGGGGATGACAAGTAGTATATTTTGTAACATAATCCATCACTTCTGATATTCTTCTATCATTTCTTCTAAGGAGAATTCACAAGAGACAGTCTTCTTCCTAGGCATAGGCCAGATCTAAATTTGATTACCTTTAGCAAAATAGCTGTTCATCACGTACCATCCAGCCCATATTTAGCAAACTTAAAATTGCTTTCCACAATTTTCCCTCCCTCAAAATAACAAAACCTTACCATACGTTTGTGAGGCGTTACCTGAAAAGCTGTAGGGAGAAAAGAAAGAAAGAAAGAGTAGTTACACTCAAAATCACAACAGACAAATAAACAAACAACAGTAACCCAGTTGACTGGTGCTGTTTTTCAAACCAAGTTGAGGCATTGTGCTTTTTAAAAATGAACAAATAAACAAACAAACTATGTTCAGAATTAGTCTAACTGACAGGAAGCAAATACAAAGAAAGGGCTGTTGGGAGAATCATAAGTATTCTTCCCATACAAAAAATAATCTTGTCTCGCTCTCATCTCCACTGATTGCAACCTGTAGGTTAAGCAACTTGAATAGTGTTAAACCACCGTTCCATGCATCCTTCCAAAGCAATGGTTCTCATGACTTGCTGGAGAATTCTAAGAGTTGAAGTCCACACAGCTTAAAGTTGCCCACATTGAGAAAAATGTTATGACCCTATCCTGTTTCACCCTATATTAAGGATAGTGCTTGGTCATTGTTTTCCCATGCTTGTTGATGTTTGGTGGAAAGAGAAACAAAGTTTGGGTATCTAAAGGTTCCTTTTCTTAATTTGGTTGCAAATAATAAGGACAGCACTATTTTCCAGCCTCATTATTTTGGCAAAATAGGGATCAGCAATTTGTTTTGCTCAAGGTACAAGGCAGCTAACTATATAGCTGCAAAACAGCATATATAGTATATAGACAGATAGACACGATATAACAATTCTAAAATGAAGATGCTTAAAGCTCAATAGTAAATATATTTAGAAGCAACTTACTTGAAGTCCTGGCCATCCAAGAGCTGGCGGTAAGTCGCAATCTCTTGCTCCAGACGGGTTTTGATGTCCATCAACATCTTATAGTCGTTATTCTGCCTCTCCATGTCACTGCGGACCTCAACCAGCTGGGCTTCTATGTTACTGATCAGAGTTTGGATTTGGCAGAGCTGGGCGCCATAGCGACCTTCTGTATCCGCTAAGGTGCCTTCCAGAGCAGTTTTCTGAGAAGGAGAAGGCATTGGTGAGAAGAAAAATTCAGTGCCTTCTGAAATATATCCATGGCATCAGTTTGAAAGAAATGTCAAACATTGTTTTAAAAACTGGGGCAAGATAAGCTTAAGGAAGAGAAATTAGGTGTAAAGGGGTAAGAGTTACATTTGGTTAACTTGCACTGAGTAGCAGAAGTCCATAAGAGAACTGCTGAAATACGATACAGCATTTTTCAGAAGCATTGGTTAGATTGATTTGAAAATTTAATTATTTACTAGCTCTTTTATATCTCACAATTACTAGATATTTTTTCACTTGTTTGCTATGTGGTTGATAGTTTTTTCACTTGTTTGCTATGTGGCTTCTGGACCTTGATATAGTTAAGCTGCCTAATATTGATGGGGAAAAAAACAGAAAAAGCTGCTTTATAAAGTGTACTTTTTCTTGTTCAATACTGCCATCACCTTCTGGGTTCACACATATTTTCAGCCTTAATGCAGTTATTTTTTAATTTATGGTGTAGCATATTGATTCCAGCTCCTGTCATTTGAATATCATATTTACAGTTTAGTTTGTTATAGATCCAAGTTGCTCTGTTTTATTTAGTAGGCTGTACTTAAATAATAGCTTAATATGTAGAGTGATGAATATTTGACCAGCAATGCCTCTTCAGATCTATTGGAAATGACAGAAGTTAAACCCCTGAATGTTTAGTTGATATCTCTTTGCACTTCATATGTGTATGTGGGTGCATATACATATACATGCTTTGCTCAGGGGATAACATTAATTTACTTATTTCAGGATTCAGATATTGGACTTAATTTACTCCTACTGATCCACGTACCATGCTAAGCTGGGATTGCAGCTCTATCTCCAAACTTTGGAGAGTCCGTCTCAGGTCAGTAATTTCAGTCTTGCTGGTCTGAAGCTGTTCAGTATTGATGGCAACCTCTTTGTTCAGTTCTTCAGTCTATATATTTTTAAAGGAAGGTGACATTTATAAGTCAGATCATGATTTTGAAAACCATACCAGCCCAATTATCTCTTCCCAAATTGTTTTCTTGAAGGATATCCCCCTGTTCCATTTCATTCTCTCCCCCAGTTTTCTAGCTCACCTTGCTCGAAAACCATGCCTCCGCATCCCTTCGGTTCTTCTCAGCCAGTAGCTCATACTGGTCTCTCATGTCTGCCAGGATCTTGGTGAGATCAATGCCTGGGACAGAATCAACTTCCACACTCACTTGGCCACCCAGTTGGCCAGAAAGAGCACTCATTTCCTTTAAAATGAGAAAAAAAGACCAAATATTAATTGAGGATCTATTTGCATAACTCCCTCCTCCCTGTTTATAGATATAGGTGAGTATCCATAAGTCATCTAGGATTAATTCAGACATGATTTGAGGGTGGTTTTTTTTCAGTTAAAAACATTCAAAGAATTCAAGGCCTCTAAAAAATTATTATTTTTTCTCACCAAAACTTTCCTGCCTTCAAAAGCTGCTTTACTCTCTCTCCATCCTTTGTTTCTTGTTTTTGTTTTTAATTTTTTTATGACCAAAAAGGAGGAAAGACGGGAAAGCTTAACATCTCCTCTCACCATTTATAACAACATTGCCATTTATTAGCAGCAATCCTAACAGTTAAATTCACAAAATACTCTAGTATTAGACTAAAATCCCATCATCTCTGATTATCTCTTATCAACAGCTTTGAAAGCTGGGCCTGACTGGAATTGGAGTACTACAACATTTATAGGACTACAGTTCCCTCACATCACATTTCCAAAGTGGTTAGAAAGCATAAATCTGATTGCTCTGACAGAACTAATTTTGAAGAAATATATGAAACCCAGAACTGTATAGCTTTATGACTGATCCATTTAATTCTACATGTGGTGCAGCCAAATTCATCCTGCAGAAGTGGTGATTTCTCTATCTCTTTAATAGCTGAGAAATTAAAGTTATCATCTCCTATAAGCCATTCTGTGTATATAAACCTGCAGAATGATTTGATTTTGAACAGTTGATTGAATCCTGTAGGGGCCACTCAATTGTTATACGAGATGCTAGAAAGGTAGAGTTGTAGTGGTGCAGTGGTTAGAATGCAGAACTGCAGGCTAATTCTGCGAACTGCTGACTACCAGCCAGTAGTTCTACAGTTCGAGTTTCACCGACCCAGCCTTCCAGCCTTCCAAGGTCGGTAAAACAAGGCCCAAATTGTTGGGAGCAATATGCTGGCTCTGTAAACTGCTTAGAGAGGGATGTAAAGCACTATAAAGTGGTATATATGTCTAAGTGCTATTGCTATTGATAGAAAAAGCTTTCTGCTGACCTTAGATTTAGTGTAGCATGTTGTCTTATTGACAATGCTGAAGATTCAGCCCCTGTTGCAGTTAGCTTTTGGAAATAGAATGGAGACTGCGTAATGCTTTTCAGTGAGATCTTAAGAAGACTGAGTGATGTTCATAGAATTTAAGTGAGTTACATATAACTTCAATCTCACTCTTTGGTTTTATTTTAATCATAACAAAATGAGTTTCCAGCCCAGGAAGCACTTGGCTCTTTCTTTACCTCCTCATGGTTCTTCTTGAGATAAGCCAGTTCTTCTTTCAAGCTTTCAATTTGCATCTCCAGGTCAGTTCTAGATAAGGTCAGCTCATCCAACACTCGGCGTAAGCCATTAATATCAGCTTCCACACTCATGCGCAGGGCTTGCTCAGTCTCAAACCTGGTTAAAGAAAGAAATACCTCACTTTTCTTAGGCATAGTTTAAATGTCATGGATTCTGTTTAATTTTGTTGATCCATTTCCTAATATAGAGATGATTATAATGTTAGACTGTTTGATGAGGGGATAAAGATATAGGGATGCAGAAGACTGATATTATGCTACTTATGTGACCACTTCTTTTGTAACAGGTAACAGTGCTAAGTAAAAGATCACTCATTAATAGATCCTTTTTAGATTCCTTTTCCCATTCCCTTCAATAGTTTGCAAATGGCAAATTATCCCCCATTTCTCCCCCATTTTCTGGCCCATGAAAAATGTACTTACTTGGTTTTAAAGTCATCAGCAGCCAGCCTGGCATTATCAATCTGCAGGATCATTTTATTATTTTCAATTGTTTCAACCAGGATCTGCAAGACAAGAAGTAACACACAATTGGAGAGAGTTGTTTTTGGTCATAGCATTTTTTAAAAAAAACTACTTTGGATTCCACGTGCAGACAGTTGATGGGGTGTGTACGTGTGTCTTTAGACTTCTTGGAGTAAACTGACTTCTTCTCTAAATTGACCCACTAGACATCCATGTTGTATTTTCAATTTACCTGTTTACCTGATACAACTGTGGTTTCCCCCCCCCCCAAAAAAAAATCCAGTTGACTGTTGACTAAATCAATGGGTCTAAAATTCTTTAAATTCCTTTATTTCTAAGGATATATTTTATGACTAAATATGGCTCTTTTGTCATAGTATACAGTTTACATTATCCATTAGACTAATAAAACCAATTCGATTAATCAGACAGGTACTATTTACTAGTTTGATTGGACTATGCAGATAACAAATTGATTCACCTGAAAAATTCAATGTACACTCTTATCAGAACATTGTAGGCTGTTGACAATAAGATATTTTATCACTTACTCCTTACAATGAGACTTTTACAAAAGCTACAATGTAAATTCAACATAACAAACATTAAAATAAATAAAAGTGATAAAATGAGGTTCTACTTTGAAATTACTGGCTACATCTTAAAGCCCATCTCGTGGTTAACTTCAAGTAGCCGCAGGTATAGGATTAAGATAATTATCCAGCCAAAAATGTAGTGCTCTATCAGAGGTTTTTTATTTTATTAAAATACATTTCTTGGGTTTCTAATCCCACCTTTTCCCCAAGTGTCCAGGGTAGTTTACTCTGGGATCTACATTTTATTGTTTTTCCTGAGAGAGAGTGACTGACCCAAGGTCACTGTGGTGAATATAGTCTGGATTCCAGAAGGAGGAATTGCATTTCAGATGACAAAGAGGCAGAGAGAAGCTTGATTAGGAGAAAGACAATGAAGAAGCCTAGCAGAGTATATCTATAGTAATGGAAATTTCACTTTAGTTTGGCAAGATTTATGTCTATAAATGGGAAACAATAAAGAACACAATAAAGAAATAATTCCACCTGGTTTTTTTTTTTTGATGGTCACCTGGGAACTGAGTCTCTGATCCTAGTCCAGCACCTTAACTATTGTACCACAGTCAATGTCAAACATTCACATTGAGATTCTGTCCAACTTTACCTATCACAAAGAAGTTTTGGCATAGCTCAGCACTTTACATGCTAACTTTCTTTGTGGCTCAACTTCAACCTGTCAGATTCTTTTAAACTAACAGCCAGCTTGGAAGTTGGTAATCATTAACTGCTAAGCTGTATTGATTTCTGTATAATAAATGTTTGTTTTTCTTTTACCTTCTGTACTTTTAGGGTGTGTATGTGTTTCCTGTCCAAACAAACTGGAGGTTTAGTGATTCTGCTGTCACAAAATAAACTTTGATTGTATGTGTGTAGAAAAAAGGTTTATATAATGACTGGTTTCTTATCTTCTTTTTCCTCTTTAATAAATAGCAGAAACAAAGCCAAAGCTTTGTGGGCGAACTGAAGTTTTGAATGGGAGGTCTCTACTCAGATTTCAATTCAAGATATATAGGAGGCCTTTAGGAATATTAATGCAATGAAGGAAGGGAGGAACTTCAGAGATCTTTATCTCAAAGAATTCCAAAGGAAAATGTTTGCACTCCGTCTTCAAGGATGGAGGCTTTATGTATCATTGCAGAACAGGAAAAAAAAATACATAGCAAACAAACACATTGAACAAATAGAGATACCTATTTAATAATAAGTTGTAAAATTTAAATAGACATAGGAGATATCCTGCTGAAATGGAGAAGATTGAGATCAGATGCACTTCCTGCCAGGGCATCCTAAAGGAGAGTCTACAAAAATTAAGAGGTCCTAATGTGATCAAAAGAATCATCTTGACTTTTTTGACTCCTCTCCTCTGGATACCTCAGCTTCCCATTGTCTAAATGATCACAGTTATTAGCCTTTTTTTCCTCTTCACATATTTTCTTTTAATGTTTAAAGCGGACTTGTATTAGCAATATCCTTCAAATAAAGCATTGTCCTTGGGCAATCTTTCAAACAGGATACTTTCAAGAAGAGAGTATTTCTTAGCCCCTTCAAATACATCCTCTGTATATCCTCTGTAAAACAAAACTTACAGCATTTCTGGAAATAGCAAACTACAGCAAGTTAGCACCATATATGGTGGTGGTGGGGGGAAGTAAGGATGGGGGGTTTTTTTGTCAAACTATTCGACAAGTTGCTATTGAGAGATTTCATATGTCAAAATTTGATGTAGCTTTGAACTGATAGAAGTGCACTATTTTGATGTAAAATGGAGCAGCATATGGGATGGCCCAAGGCTGGAAACAAATATAAGAAATAAACTAGGATGCATGGGCTCCAAATTGAAACACTTTTAAAATAGAGCTGGTGAAATTAATGGGAATGATGTAAATTATGACTAATTTATATCCCATTGATTTGGTGCAACCCAATGTACACAAGATAACATGCAAATATCTACAGATTTGCTCAGAAATGCATTTAAGTCTATCTTCTCAACATACAGGCATTACAGTATTTAAAGAGCATGTAATGATTTTATCTGCAGCAATAGTGTGGGAAATAAATTAAAATGCTAATATGAACAGCTTAGAAAATACAATAGTCCAGGATTTAGCTAATATGAGAGTGGTGCTAATAGCCAAAAAAAAGTGCTAACTCAAGAATCAAGAGATACCTTAATTCTCAACAGCACATGGAACTAAATTTGGAAATGTAAGATCTTGTAGCTACATGAGAAAAGTCTGCTCAAGCATAGTGTTTAATTAATTACTAAGCATTATTCAATAAATCAATTAATCAAATATTGCTCTGAATAACATCTGACTGACACAGATGCAGCTAAACTATTGTTTATGGTACAAAAATCTGGTTTTGATTCCTATCTAATATACATAATTTCATTACCTTTATTGAGTTTCTTTAAGGTGAATTATGCCAGAATTATGCTGTGCACATACTCTTTGTGCTCTTTGTTTACAGTTTGGCAAAATGGATAGTAATTCTTAAATACATGCAATCCTTGATCTCAAACTGTTCATTTAACCATGATTCACAATTACAATAGCTTTGGAAAAAGTGCTTTACATATTGTATTTGCACTTATGAGCACTGTACCACCTCCATGGTCACATGACCACAATTCTGTGCTTGGCAACCAGCTCACATTTACAACTGATTGCAGCATCTTGTGCTCATGTGATTGCGATTAGCAACCTTTAAAAAAAGTGTTCACTGGGGAAGCTAGATTTGCTTTACAATCACTCTAAAAATGGACATAAAATCAGGTATGGTCAGGTGTGAATTTGACTTGCACTGATTTGTGACTAAAATTCAAGTCCCATTTGTGCTTATGTATCAAGGACTAACTGTATAATAAAAATGAAGTAGAAGAACTTGAATGCTTCCTGGCTAATATTGATGCTTTGCAATGAACAGTGAGCAAGAAGGTTTTGCCAACCGTGTTCAATGATTCAAGCTAAGTTACTGTTACGCTCTCTTCGCAAATGAGAACAGTGAATGTTAGGGATTTATTTTTTAAAAATTGATCAGCTCTTTTCAGAGAGATACTGGAATTTGGGTTTGTCATATTAATGCCACCATGCCATACAAGACTTTCCCCTTTGTAATAATACTTCCTTGTTTTTAAGGAAATGCAGAGCACCTATATATTCAAATGATTGCCTGTCTCACCAAGGCATGCTCAAAGCCAGAAAAAGAATTGCAGGGGTTGAACTTAAGAGAAATCTGTGGCTGTTAGTGCCTGATCTCTAATTCCTATCTAGCATGGTCAATGGCAGGGTATGTTGGAAGTTGCAATTTAGTTTTTTCTTCAAGGTCAGAGCCCTTTGCCATTTTAGGAACTTCTGAAGTATAAGGAAGTTTTCAAACATAGAACAGACTAAGTTTACACTTTGTGCTAAGTTATGGTTCCTTATGCATTACCTACAATTGGCTGAGTTGAACAGTATATAAAGCTATAATCCACGATGTACAAAGCAAAAATTGCACACTATATTAATCTAGTGATTAATTAAACCTTTTCATAGTATAGCATGATCTGTGATAACTAGTCACTGGCTGTCCAAAAACTGTTATTGCTAGATCCCACATATTACAAATGAAAAACCTTTCATAAGAGGCTGGAACATGAATAAACCCCTCAGGATTCAATTTCTCCAAGTCCAAAGTCCTACCTTGTCCCGAAGTTCTTCAATGGTCTTGTAATATGGGCTGTAATCGCGGGTCGCAGTCGGTCCCTGCTTCTGGTACCACTCTCGAATTTTAACCTCTAGTTCAGTATTTGCCTCCTCCAAGGCACGCACTTTGTCCAGATAGTTTGCCAGGCGGTCATTTAAATTCTGCATAGTTATCTTTTCATTTCCCGAAAGGAGGCCATCACTGACATTTAGGTTCCCGCCAAAGGCACCTCCAGTCCCACCAGCTCCACCAAAGCAGCCACTCCCATAGCTAAAACTTCCACCACCAAGGCCACTACCTAGGCCTCCTCCCAACCCTGCAGAGCCTAATCTAGCAGAAGAGACAGAGATGCCATAGCCACCAGATCCCCCATGGATGCTTGGAGTTCTGAAGGAGGAAGAACCACCCAAACCTCCACCACTAATGGTAGAAGAAGATTGCCTAAAGCTGTAGGTGTTCATGATGAAGGGATATCTCAGACCAGCTCTTGGCAACCAAGTTTGTGAGCAGTTCTCCCCTCTCCCTGTCTCTTTTATTCTGTACTGTTGTGGGAGTTGTCCATCCAACCTGCTGATATGTGAGCCCTCTGGAATGGACCAAACCCTTTGCCAGCATGCAGATTCTTCTCATTGGTCAGTCAGAAAGAAATGGGCTGTTTCTTTTCCAAATATTTGCTTAGAAATATTTTCCTCCCCTCCCCTTGTCTGACAATGTGCCCCCCTCCTCCTTTTTAGAACAAAAGTTGTGATTCACAGTAGGTGGCTTTATGCTGAAAAGCAAGACATTGATAAATGCTAGGTGATCATTTCCTTAAGCCTCTGCTAAAACTTTGAGCACACATACCTGCCCTGACACACACTGGTTCTTTTGTGAAAAGGGTGGGGGGGGGAGGGAAACAACTTGGAGCAGAAAGCCAGCAGTTGAAGCAGATAATAGATTACAGTGAAACTGAGACAGGAATTCATGCCCCCCACTCCACCTCTGCAAGGTTCATCTTCTTATTAAAGGGCTGTGAACATAGACCCAGAATATCTCAGTTGCTCCCAGTTGCTGTAAAAACAGGTTTCTTTGAAAGAAGAAGGTAAAAAACTGACTCTAGCCACATGTATAAATTCTCAAATACATAAATGTGTAAATCCTTAATATCTCAAAAAAGTATTTTACCTGGGGAGGGAAACTCTAGCATACAAGTGCTTCTTTTCTATATGGAAAACAGGAAATTCTTGAGGCTGTTTCCTCACGTGAATGAGCCCTTTCATGCATAGCTAACCTGTGTGATTTCTCCCATGTTGCACCTTAATGCTGCAATTTAAGCCAAAGATTGTGTATCATGTTTGTTCGTATAATATGTTAATTTAGAGAAAAAGTGGGAATCTAGGGTGAAGCTGTTCAGTAGCCAACATTCAAGTTGGTTTGGCATTTTAAAAATGAGACTCTCCATACACCAAAAGCCCCAAGATTGGCAAGGTGCATTGATCACTGCAAACCTTCTGGCCTGCTGTGATTTTAAAGATATGTCACCCAATGATTTGAATGCAGTATCTCCCAACACTTTTAAGTGTAAAAAAATATACCTGATCTCTAATTGCCATGAATGGCTCTGAATGATGGGACTTGTAGTCCAACACTTTTGGATGAACCTGCTCAGGGAGTTCTTGTTTAGTCTTGTTTACCAATTGTTGCAGTTATGATGGTGATAAAAAAAAAACAACTTTGGGACAATCCTTGCATTTACAACCTTTGCTTGTCTATAACACAAAGGAAAGCTGAAGTACTGCCAGAGTACTTTAAAATATCTGGTGGAGAGAATTTGAATTTATTTTCTAGTAATATATATATACTAGAATATATACATATACATATGCAAGTACAATTCTAGAAACTATATATGTCCTGCTCCCAAAGCCTGTGATAACTCAGCAACCATTCCTTCTTAGGTCAACCTGCAATTTCCAGTAAGCTACTCAAAAGTGATTGACTTGAAGTTGTTTACAGTGAGGCTAATAACAATAATTCAGAATACTAATCAACTGATCTAACCTACTGTTTCTCAATCTTGGCAACTTTAAGCTGGGTGGATTTCTACTTCCAGAAATACCCAGTCACCATGATAATTTAAAGTTGCCAAGTTGAGAAACACTGATCTAACCTAACCAAGGCCAGCTTTAGCAGCAGATACTCTGCGTGTAAAAAGGAAAGTTCTCAGAACATTTTTGATAGTCCAGATGTTAGGAATATACTTTTTCTCAGGAGATATGAGTTCCAAAGGGTAGGGAGGCCATTAAGACAACTTGTTGTCAAGCTAAGCTCCCTCCCGCCCATTGCATGAGACCTGCATGTGAAGGGCACTGAAAGAGCACATTGATTTTAAATAAATAGGAATATAAAATATGAAAAAACTGTTCATTAATAAATAAAGAATAATTCCCAGAATTGCAGTAATGAAAGGGCTAAATGTATATCATGACATTTGGGGACTGCAGGCAGTCCTTGACGTACGACCACAGTTTGAACCCTAATTTCCATTGCTAAGCAAGAAATTGTTAAGTAATGCCTGATTTTATGACACAGTTATTAAGTGAATAACTGCAGTTATTAAGTTAATCATGCAGTTGTTAAGCAAATCCAGCTTTCTCCATCAACTTTTCTTGTTGAGAGCCAAGTGAGAAGCTTACATTTGGCAATCACATGGCCACGAGAAATGCAATTTTCGCAAATACATGCCAGTTGCCAAGATCCCAAATTTTGATCTTGTAACCACAGGGAATTCTATAATGGTCAGAAGTTTGAGAGTTGTAAGTTGTAAGTTACTTTCTTCAGTGCTGCTGTAACTTCAAACAGTAGCTAAACAAATGGTTATAACTTGAGGAGTACTTATACTGTCAAAAGTCCTGTCTGGGGGTGGGGCAGTATAAGCTTCAAGAACTTTTTTTTTTTATTGCTGGTTAGAGGCAGAACTAAAAAAGCTTCTGCACAAGCCTTTTGGAGTCCTGTTTGAGATGTTTCTTATGGAGGCTACTGAAGGCTTATGGCATATTTGCAATGTATAGTTTATTTAAATGTGCAATACGGGACACACACAACTGGATGTTTGCAGTTTCAATGTAAGATACATTTCCCAAAGATACATTTCCCTTTATTTTCTCTCTTCTCTTCTCTTCTCTTCTCTTCTCTTCTCTTCTCTTCTCTTCTCTTCTCTTCTCTTCTCTTCTCTTCTCTTCTCTTCTCTTCTC
>NW_020769505.1:545026-574436 GCF_900518735.1 Pseudonaja textilis
TCTTCTCTTCTCTTCTCTTCTCTTCTCTTCTCTTCTCTTCTCTTCTCCTCTCCTCTCCTCTCCTCTCCCCTCCCCTTCCCTTCCCTTCTCCCTTTTCCCTTTTTCTCCCTCTCCAATTTCCCTCCTACATATACTTCCTCTCTTCCTTCCTTCTTTCTCTCTCTTTTTAGTATATTTTTATTAAAACATTTGACATAATTAAAAGATAAATAAAAAAGTATAAAGAAATTAGAAAAAGGCAAAAGATGAAATGCTACAAACAGTACAGATAACAAATAAAATAAAAACAAAGTTGAAAAGTAGCTTCCAATCTTCTTTACAGCAGTTACAAAATAATTTCTATTATTTTTCCCTCTTCAAAATTGCATTGTATAGATTCCTTCTTCCCATATTTAACCCTTTTTAAACCAGAAAATTAAGAAATTAGTAGTTCATTTTTAAACAAGGATGGGCCAGTCTTGTAGTCCATGAAGACTTTGAAATTTCCATCCATTCCATGCTGACCTCCGCATGATCTCATTCTTAATTTGACCTGACCCATATTTTCTCACAAATCTCTTGGCTTATCATGAAATGAATCAACACCTTACCTTAGGGGAAGGTGTAGCGTAAAGCTCAATAGATTGACCAGGATAGACCTGTCCAACAAGTTACACCAACTTTGTTTTACTAGTAATCTATTTCTTTATCAAATAACAGAATCATTTTGTTAGAAAACTCTTCCAAAAGATCAGCTAGATAAAGCCAACATTTCACTAAAGTAAGAAAGTGACTGGGAATTATATTCCTTCAGATTTCAAGAGCGCCAGTTTTAGAGCACAGGGGTTTAAGGAAAGGATATAATAAATAGACCCTGTTCTCATAACTTAATACTGGCATTTTCTAAGTGAAACTGTACTGGATCGGACTGAAGACTTACTCAGTGTCCTATTTCTCACAAGGTCAACTTCATCATGTCCTCATCCATGTAGCGATTTTGACTGACTCTATGCACCAGGAAGCATAAGTGGGCATGGAATGTTGCAATTACAGTTAGGAAGAAAAAAGGCATTGAAAGAATATGTGAAGGACAGTGAAGAAGGTGAACTGAAGCAAATATACTCTGGAGGCTTACTGAATTCCACAGAGGCCAGACTAAGAAAGACCAAAGGAAAAATAATGAATAGGCATGGCAAGGAGAAGCATTACATGACTAATACACCAAATCATTAGTAGGCAAAGCAGATAGTAGCAAGACCTGGCAATAATTTAAGAGTAGAAAACTTGAAGAAAGATGCAGAATTCTGGCTGCACAAGACCAGTCCTTAAGAAGAAAAGCATACAAAGCCAGAACTGAGAAGATAGCAGTGGACGGCAAAAGCTGCTTTTGCAAAGAGGCTGAAGAAAAACAGCTAATTTTTCCAAGAAGAATGCACAGACTGACTACAAACAGCAGCATGATCAACTAGCAACAGTGGTGTATTGGAAGACTTGGCAAGAAAAACCACTTGCCTGGAAGCAAGAACTGATGGGATAACAAAATAGACAAAGTAATAGAAAATGAAGAAGCTGAAGTGCTCTGTGATCTCAGAATTGACGTAGACAAACTGCTTTCACATAACACACCACAGTTAAAAATTTTTGGTAAGAAAGCCAATGGATAGTGGAAATTTCAATTGGAAACCTGGAGACAGCAGAATGGAAGAGAAAAAAGCTAAAGCAAATCACAAAATATAATAACCTGCAAATAGAAGTAAAGTGATCGCGGCAAAGGAAAGCAAAGATAGTCTCAATAGTAATTGGCACTTTGGGTGGAAACCCAAAACATTTGGAGCACCTTCAGCATTGACAAAATAGCTATCAGTCAATTGCAAAAAGTAGTTTTATTTGGAACAGCTTGCATCCTATGATGACACATTATCCATTCAGCCATGTCCGACTCTTAGCAATTCTATGGGCCAGGTTTCTCCACATATTCCAATCTTGCACTGCTTCTTTGAGTTGTTCTATGCTTTGGCACTGTGTTCTTTGGCAACCTGGTTTCCTTTTACTGCTAACTCTTCAAAACATAATTGCTTTTTCCAGTGAATTCCTCCACATGATATAGCTAGAATAAGTAAAACACAGTTTTGTGATTTTTTAAATGATTTTTACCCTAACCCTAACCATTAACATATTCAAACAACATTTGTCTAATCCAGGTCCTTGGGAAGGACTTCATAATTGGATAAAACTGCCAAATCCAGTCTAAACATCTGGCTGGCTGTTCAACCAACCATATGTGATAGAAATTTGCAAAGTTTGAATTCTACAAGAATCTCTGCATTCTCTGTAGAGAATATCTGCAAAATTATGGTGCAAATATTCTATTTTAAATCATTACTGGTTATCAGGTCTTTTTCAATTCATCGGACAATTTTAATATGCCTTTCACATATTGCCTCATAGTCACTGGGCTTTTATTTGCATTTATTTCAGAGACATGTAAAATGTGATACAATAACAGAAAAAGGGCATTGTTCTTCTCACAGGTTAGGTGCAAATCAGTGGTGGGATTAATTTTTTTTTACTATCGGTTCTGTGGGCGTGACTTGGTGGGCATGGCTTGGCTTGGTGGGCATGGATTGGTGGGCATGGCAGGGGAAGGATACCGAAAAATCTCCATTCCCACCCCACTCCTGGGGGAAGGTTACTGCAAAATCCGATTCCTTCCCCACCCCACTAACCTGATTTCCAGATTTCCATTCTCCTGTGCAGGGTAACAAAAGAAGACCCAGCCGATCAGCTAAGACAGAGAAGGCAGAGAATAGATGGGGGCGGAGCCAATCAGAGGTGGTATTTGCTGGTTCTCTGAACTACTCAAAATTTCAGCTACTGGTTCTCCAGAACTGGTCAGAACCTGCTGAATACCACCTCTGGTACAAATATAATAGATAGAGAATATAGCAGCTCAGGCTGTAATCCCATTTCTATTTATCTGGGAATGAATCTACTGATCTAGGGACTTACTTTTGAATAGGCAAGTATATAACTATATTGGGAGTGATACGATATATGATGAATATGAAGAAAAATAAATTCATCTTAAAAGTTATGGGGTGTCTCAGAACTCAACATTCTCCCTTCTCCCACTTAACATGTACATGAAACCACTGGGTGAAGTCATCTGTGATCTGGAATTCTGTAAACATCAGTGCACTAACCATATGCAGCTTGATATCTCAAATTGGTCTGCACAGGTAAACTGTTGATCTGCTGTTTGGGTCAGGATGGGGTGGAGCAAACTTTCATTCAAAATTGACTAGTTCTGCTGATTAATCTCCCAAGGCAAGGGATAGTTCCATCAATAGTCCTAGATGGGGCTGCACTTCCCCATTCATCACTTCATCAAAAGTAGGTGCTTCTGCTAGACTAATAGCTATTGCAAAGAGCAGGTGGCAGTAGTGGCCAGGAGGGCCTTTGCACAGGTTCATCATGTGAATCATCTGCACTCCTTCCTGGGTGTCCTTGAAACTATAGCCGGTACAAAATGCAGCAGCATGAACAATAACAGGCACTTATTGATCTGTCCATGTGTTATTGCTGCTATGCAGACTGCGTTGGTTGCCATTTGTCTTCTAGGTGCAATTTAAGATATCATTTGATACCCATAAAGCTCTATATGGCTTATGGTCTGGATGTCTGAGGGACCTCTGTTTCCAATTGTTTCTGCCTGCCTGGTACATTCCAATAGAGTGGATTCATTCCAGATCCCTTCTATAAACCTAGTCATCTTGTGGGGCCAAAGAAGTGTGCCTTCTCTCCCATGTCCCTGCCCCCTCCCCAAGATTTGGATGGGTTCTGAAAAGCTCTGAAGACCTGACTTTAGTTTTAGGCCTGGGATTAATGTGTTTTTGGGGGCCTGGTGTATTGTTCTATTGTTATTAGGATTGTTTTGGACCAGACTTGTCATGTGTTTTATACTTTCAAATGTTTTTATTGGTTTTTGGGGGGAGGGGGTTTGTGTAAAATGTCCAGATTCTACTGGAATGGGTGGCTATAACTAACATATAAATCAATGAACACATCAATACAAAACAGCTGATTTAGAAGACAAGAATTGTGGCAGATTAGACAGTGAAGAAATTATTACAGCATAGCACCTATGATTTCATTTAAAAGATGAATGCATTTTCTTGCCAAAAGTATAAACAACTCACTCCAAAGAATAGTAATAGAATGCTTAAACAGATGTGATACAGTGTGTTCAAGGATGAGCAGACTTCAGGCCTTCAGATTGGAACCTCCCAGACTGACACAAAAGGTGAATAGTTAAAATTACACAATTCTGAAACCAGGAATTTGTTTTCTATGACAGAATTCAATTAAAAAGCCACTTTTTTTTGCACCTGTCTTTACTTCAGTAGCATGATTTAGGCTGGAAGGTGCATTTTTCTAATAGTTGTTTAAAAAATGGAAGCCAGAAAATTTTGCTGACTGTGCAAATTACTGTAAATTATTTGGGATATCCGGGGCTGTTTTTTATTTGTTCTCCTTTCTTCATATCAGGAAAGCATGTTTTTAAGTGGAATTTGGGATTGTTCCATTTATTATGGGAACAGTCAATGGCTGCTCCAATTATTATGAAAACGAATAACTGAAAATAAGACCCTGTAGCCCAATATTTTTCTGATAGAGAAGAAGATTCAAAAATTGAACTAGTTGAGTTGAATTGATTCAGGGCTGAATTGTGGGATCTGGAACGGAGAGGCTTTGTTCATAGTCTCATGCCTTATCTACTTCCCAACTGGATTAGTGGGACATGCTTTATATGGAACAACTCTTAAAGCCATCTGGAAGTTAAAACTAGTTCAGAATGTAGTGGCACCTGCACTTCTGGCTATAATTGCTCTTATTATGTGAGCTGCATTGGCTCCCACCTTCCTTCTGGGTGCAATTCAAAATGTTATATTTTACCTTTAAAGCCCTATGGGGCACAAGAAACAGATTGTCCTGATCCTGAGGGTATCTATCCATCCTACTGCAAGTCTCTTTCCTTAAATGTTGCCACCTTGAAGATACTTAGCAATGGGACTTTTTCATTACAGTCCCTGCCTTGTGAAACATCCCCCACACCCTGGAAGTGAGGGAAGACCTTCCTCTTTCAATCTTCATAGCTCTTCCCCATAATCTGGGAAAGGGTGAATTCAGAACAGGATGATATCATGAATCTGTGGCTGTAGCACCAATCTTCTCTATTTTTCTTGTTTTGGTTTTCTTGCTTTTTTAAAAAAACTGTACGTATTGGGTTGTAAGCAATCCAGAATTTGGTTTTAAGATGGGCGATATACAAAAGTTATAAATAAGTAACTGCTACCTCAGGGGCCTTCTCTGTAACTATCCCATGCCTGAGAAACAAACGTTCTCCTGAGATTTAGAAGACCTTTTTTATTTCTGAAATGTGATAAAGATCTTCCCCCAAGGGAAGAACTAGGATGGGGAGAAGCCAATAGATATACAAATTGATGGGTGCTCTCTGGAGAATGTGCTGTTCCATGTGACTGTTTTGTTTTACTGATTTTACTGATTTTGTTCTGAGCTGCCTAAGATTATTGTATATGAGAGATTTTGTGAATGTATGTATGTATGAATGAATGAATGAATGAATGAATAAATGAATGATGTTAGATTCCTTTCATTAGCATTTTAAACAAAAGCTAGATAGCCAGTCATCAGGAAGATTTTACTATCAGGTTTCCTACATTAGCAGAGAGTTGATCAAATGACTTTTGAGTTGGGTCTACTTCTGTAGTCCTCTGTGCAGTTCAATAGACATACAATAATCATGCACAGAAAGGTCTTCTGGTTACTGGGCTTCCACAAAAAAACCTGAAGCTAAGCAAGACAACACCTTTGATCCATGCCTTCAAAGTGAAGGCTGCATTGCTTTACAAGTGGATTCTGCTTGGAACACAGTTGAAGTGAAACATCCCTCAGAGGCTTTGCACAGGCTTCATGGGAAATGTCCCATCTGAAAGATATGCAATGGTGTTCCTTGATAGATAATGAGATTGTTCTTACTTCTATGTACTGTCCTTTCCCATGACAAGGAAAACCTGCTGAACAAGTCATTCATCTGAAGTTTCTCAAGAAAGTGGAAAGTCTGCATTCCATTTTTCTTCTGGACAGCAATAATTAAAGTACTACTAAAAATTATCAAAAGAGAAAAGAAGGTTCAACTATCAGCTATAGTTATAAAGGTAATAATGACAGAGATAGAGATAGAGATAGGGAGAGGGAGAGGGAGAGGGAGAGGGAGAGGGAGAGGGAGAGGGAGAGAGAGGTAGTCCTTGACTTACAATGATACAGGTAGTCCTTGACTTACAATGATTCACTTAATGAGTGTTCAAAGTTACACCAGCAATGCAAAAAGTGACATGACCATATTTCACACTTACAACCATTGCAGCATCCCCTTGGTCAAATGATCAACTGATTCATATTTATGACGGTTGCAGTGTCCTGAGGTCAGTCATGTGATCCCCTGTTGTGACTTTCTAGCAAGCAGTCAATGGTGAAGCCAGATTCACATAACAACCGCATTAGTATTTTAACTGCTGCAATGATTCATTTAACAACTGTGGCGTAAAATGGGGAAAATGTACTTAACAACTGTCTCACTTAGCAACAGAAATTTTGGGCTCAATTGTGGTCATCAGTCAGGGACTACCTGTACTTGTTGCAAACATTTATTGATTCCAATAAACAGACTCTAAAATTTTTGCCTTAAGAAAATGCCATGTGGCATCTATTTCTTTTTCTTTTTCATGAGCATATACAAACAAAAAGTAATGTTATGTAATGTGATAAGGTGTATGAACTTTAGTTCATATGCCTTATCACATTACACAACTTTGTTTGTTTATTTATTTATCAATTTTTGAAACCACCCTTCTCCCTCACAGAGGGAGTAGTTAAAGAATATTATTTGGAAGCAATTTGGGTAAGCTTGTTTTACTCCTGAAACTAAAAAGCAAACATTAATGAATCGACCAGTATCAACAAATGACAAGTTTTCTCAAAAGAAAAATTTTCTTAGAATCTCTGGAACAACAGTGGTTCTCAGACTGACCATCTACCCAACTCTGCATCCACATCTTTCTGTACTATTCCCTCCCTTTTGTCCCATATCCTCTACAGCAGGGGTCCTCAACTCCCAGACTGTGAGTCCAATACTGGCCTGCGGCCTGCTTGAAAATAGGCTGTGCATACAGTGGGTGAGAGAGTAAAGCTTCATCTATGTATGTGCAGGATCTAATAGACAAAATCACCCCACCCACCCATGATCCATGGAAAAATTGTCTGGTCTCCAGTGCCAGAAAGGTTGAGGTCGGCTGCTCTACAGTATCCTGTATCTTCTATGTTTTATTTTTTACATTCTCATTTTTATATTTGTTCTTGTTATAACCTATTCTCTAGCCCAGGGGTCTGCAAACTGTGGCTCTGGAGCCACATATGGCTCTTTCGGTCTTCTGCTGCAGCTCCCTGTTGGCTGATCCCACCACTGGCTGGTCCCTCCCTTCCCCATCACTCCATATTCCAGAGCAGGAGGTGACTGGGTGGGAGTGAGTGACATTGAGTTGGCCACACCTACCTAGTCACACCGTTTGCTAAATTATTGGCTCCCGGGCTTTCTTTTCTGTGGGAAACGGATCCAAATGGTTCTTTGAGTGTTTAAGGTTGCATACTCCTGCTCTAGCCTAATCCACCCCTTCCTTTTGTTTTCAGTAAAGAAGCCACGTGAAGCTTGGGGCTCTGCTAGATGGTTGTCCTTAGGAACTGCGCTACTATGCAGATTAACTGCATGTTGCTTGTCTGTGATTGTCCTGGGCTAGTTCCATGACTTGACCTGTAGCTGAATGAAGGTGTAGTAGTCTAGGAATCTGTAGCCCTGTCTTTTCACTCCCATACATGGGGCTGTTGTTCCTTCTGGATCGTGGCTTCTGGGTACGTACCTAAGTGAAGCTGCTAGTCCTCTGAGCTTTGTCCAAACAAGATGATAGCATCCTGCATTTCCCTCCAACAAATGCTCACACTTGAAGCTTTGATGGAATGGATGACAGTGGTCTGGGGAACACTCCTGGACTGAAAAGACCAACTTCTGTGCATAGACACAGCTCTTTTCCCCTGTTTAAAATCAACTTTCTATATACTACAGACTTAACTCTCTTTCAAAAAAACAACACTGAACCCATCTAAGGTAATTTTACAAAAAATTACATTTACAACAATAAAAACAATACAAACCAAACAAAATTAAGGAATAAAAAGAAAAGGTAGAAAATGTATAAAATAAAAAATAAGGAAAAAATAAGAATATAGTAACTAAATATTATACACAGAGAGAGAGAGACAGACAAACAGACAGACACACACAGATAATTTCCCCTTCATCACAAGTATAAACAATTTTAGTATGTTTTCACATCTTAAAATACAAGATTTCTTTATCTCATATCTCATATTTCATGTTTAACTATAAACAAATCCTTAAAACCTTGTCCTTTCTGCTCTCAATAGCAAAATCCACTAAAAGTTACCAGAGGTATCAACACATCTATTTTAACCTTAACCAAACAAACCAATTTCATATTTCTCCCTTTTACTTTTAACAATCTTGTTCTTTAGTTCCTTCAAATAAATTCTTTTTCATTTTTTCTTTTTGTTTCTTCTCCCAAAATTCTTCAAAGCTTTAACAACCCTCTTTTGTAAATCCAATGCAGGAAAATTATCCAAGTCACTCCCTTGGTTTGTTACTTGTATATCCTTGTGAACTATCAAGGCACCAACCAGTTTCTTTTGTATATCCAGTGTACCATCTTTTCCTGTATCATTCTTGTAGGCTCTCATTTTTAAATTCACTTTTAGATCACTTTCGGTCTTCAGAAATCAGGTATAACATACCCAGATGCCTTTGCAGAAACCAGATGCCTAGTTTATTCTACACATAAGCCAAAATGACCATAGGAACTAAAGGATGGGGGTAAGGAGAATCTACTTCAGTCAAATGTGTCCAGTAGAAGTTGGGCAGATCCTGCTGAAATGCATTGGAGATTATGAAGTCAATAGTGTTTATTTTATTAACAGTAAAAAAAAACAGTCAAAAACAGGAGACATGAAAAAATACAACATTCATATTGGGAAAAGCTAAATATAACTTTAAGATGTGGCTTGGGGATCAACCAAGAGCAATATTATAAGTATATATCATGCAGAAACAGTTACTGGAGCTTGTTTATATCATGGTTTGAAGGCTATGAGGAGAATTCCTTAATTTATACACTGTGCAAGCATACAGATCAGTTGGTCACAAGCTTCTCTATTATGTAAAGGTATATTTCTCTCTCTCTCTCAATCTGTGTGTGTGTGTGTGTGTGTGTGTGTGTGTGTATGGTATTCTGCCGTAAGTACCCACGAAAACTTAAGAAAAAACACACACACACATATATATTTTCTTAAGTTTTCGCGGGTACTTACATGTATGGTATTCAGTTTTCTTCGGGTAATTTCCCACATCATTATAGTTGTACTTTTAATGTTGTAGTAACGTTATGGCAGAATCTCATCTGCTATCATCAGGCTTCTGTATTGTGTTCATCAGTGAGTCAGACTTTCACAGCCGTTTCTGTTTTAAATTTGGTGCTAGTCTACTGCTGTGCCAGAGTGTTTTTTTCTTCATCCTGATTGGTTGGGAGTCATGGTCTGTGTTTATTGGTCTTGGAATTTGGTGTGTTCTGCTTGATTGGTGTTTCTAATATCTTCTGTCTGTTTTGTAACTTTTTTTGGTCTTGATTGGCTGGCAAAATTGTGTTTCCTGTTTTGGAGGCTTTTAGTGCGGCCTGGCTCCAAGTAAACGGACAGCTATCATTTATTAGGAAGCTAGGTTTCATCTGGGTGCCTGGTTGGGGTGTGTTTGCACTGAAGGTATTGTGGGGGGGGGGGTGTCTGTTTGTGCCCAGGTGTTTGCCTGGCTAGTGGTGTGGAGATTTTTTTGTTTGTGAGTGCAGGCTTCCAAATAATTGACAGTCTGGTGGAGTCATCTCTTCTATTCATGCTTTCAGGTCTTTTTTCAATCTCTATGGCTTTTCTGATAATTGAATAAGCTGGAACACACTTCCTCACTAGTCCAACACATGAAAGCCACAGGTCATGGCATCAACTTCAATGGCACCGAAACCCTAGCCACTATAGAAAACCCCAGCTACAGAATTATCAGAGAAGCCATAGAGATTGAAAAAAGACCTGAAAGCATGGGGAAGGAAAATAAGGGGGGGAATTGTGCCTCTGCCTACCAGCATCCATTGGTATTCATCTGGCAAGTGTCCTGTCAGTGTATGAGAGAGTTCAGGGCTGTTTGGAAACTGAAACAGTATTTGTTTTGTGAGCAAGGAGACAGCAAGGAGCCTGGGTGTGGCTTAGCTGAACTGCAGTTGGGAGATATTTCCTTTTAGGTGGGGAGGGGGAGTAGAACTCCTTAGCATCAGTATGTGTATTAATAATATAGGAAATACTAATGCTCTGATGGTCATTTTGAAAAATCCTTTGTTAACAAGCACCCGGAAGCCAAGAGGAACATATGTGCCAAACTTCAAGTTTGTAGGCTTTACGGTTCTGAAGATTTCGTGAAGATGTGTGAGTGGTATTTTGCTTTTAGATATATAGATTCAACAACAGTTGTCCATCTCATTATCATCATCCTGTCTGGCTGTCCTGGAAATAGCGAAGGACTGGCCTGCGGTGCCTCTGCCAGCAAAATGGAGTTTGGGAGGGCTGCATGCAGCCCTCCTGAGCTCTGCTTTTGCTAGCAGAGAATTTTAGGAGGCCATCGCAGCCAAAAATGGAGCTTGCTAGGACTGGGGGAAGCCCTTCTGAGCTCGGTTTTCACTAGCAGTGTGGCTCAGGCCACCACAGGCACCCCTGACATGAATGATGTTGAGCTGGCCATGCTCCCCCTGGCCAAACCCACTCCTCACTCCTCCAAGGTCAAACACAACTCTGATACAGTCCTCAGTGAAATCAAGTTTGACACCCCTGTCATACTGTGTTTAGGTTGAATTGGAAGAACCGGTCTGTTGGATTCTACAAACTTTTGTTTCAAGCTGCTGATTTTGAAGAGAACTGGTAAGTTTTGAATCCTGCTGTAGCAATCAGGGAATCTTGATCTCATATCTGTTTGTCTGTCTGTCTGTCTGTCTGTCTGTCTGTCTTTCTTCCCCCCATCTCTCACAGGGCTATCAAACTCCTGGTCCATGGGCCGGATGCATCATGTGCTGGCCTCGCCCACACTCAGTTTAGCAAAAGAGAAAAAAGTCCCGATATGTCATGTGATGCCAAAGTGAGTTTGACACCCCTGATCTATCTAATCCAGGGGTGTCAAACTTAATTTCATCGATGATGCATCAGGGGTGTGTTTGACCTCGGGTGGCTACAGTGGGTGTGGACGGGGTAGATGCGGCCATCTCAACATCATTCATGCAGGGTGTGTGTGCCTGTGGTGGCCCGAGCGCTCAGCCAGTGAAAACGGGTTCCCAGACTCTGTTTTCAGCTGCGATGGCCTCCTGCAACCCTCCCTCCTGAGCTCCATTTTCACTGGCAGAGGCACTGCAGGCCAGTCCTTTGCTGTTTCCAAAGTGGGCCCTGGGCTTTGAGTTTGTCACCCATGATCTAATCTCACTGTTGTCTTCTTCAGTTCAGCCTTCCAAAGTAGTGGGACCACAAGTCCTAGGATTTTTGGTCAGCATTACTTTTCCTGAGAGCTCCAATTGTGTAAATTAAGGCACAAGAAATGTTATTTAATCCTGATCAACATATTTGCAAGGATCCACTTCCACCTCCCACTCTTTCTCCATCACCATCACTATTGCTGCTTGTGATATTATCTTTAGAAAAGCAATCTTATTAGCCTTGCTAGATTATCAAATGGAAAAACTGTGTGTTCTGTGGTGTACAGTATAGCATCCATCATATTTGACTAGACTGCACAAGAAAAGTAGCTGCTCCAAGGTGCTTACCATCCAAATCAACATTTGGGAAATGTCTCTTCAGGATAATCTCCTTGAGGTTTCTGAGATGCATATCCTATAATTAATCTGGCACCTAGAAATCCCTGGGGGGTTAGCTTCCACCGGATATTCAGGCAGAGGTGCCAACAACAATAATAATCATAAAAAAGACAGGAATGTAAGGATAACTCAACAGACAGGTCTCAACATATAAAGCATACAGCCTGGGAAAAATGATGCTTTGCCTTGTTCAAAAGTATGAGTAGTAAATTGAGCATGTGCATCTCTCTCTCTGTGTAGAGTAATCTTAATAGGATTAGGCTAGTAATCCTCAATCTTTTCAGTCTCTGGACGCACCTTTAACCACATCCTGCAATATCGAACCTGCTGTTGATTTTTTAAATCTCATTTCCATGGTGCTCTTTTTAAAATAGAAAATGAAATGGCCACAGAAATGCCACTGATGCAATACGTTTAGGTAAGGGCATCTTTTGGTTGTAATCTACAATGATCCGTCAGCTGCACCAACCTCAACCATAGGCTTTCTACAGCCAGTACAAGTTGGAAGGACCTCATGAAAACATCATGTTGTACATGAACTTTCCCTTCATTTCCTGCAAATTTTCAAATGAGTCAGGACGACCCACAGAATGTCATACTCAGGATTAGGAGTTCCTACTAAGGAATTAACTCTGCATACCAGGCATATAATGAAACAACCCACTTACATAATCACACCTTTTATCTCTTTAAACCACATTTTCCCAAAAGATAAGTAATTATATATTTGAAGGAAAAATTTTTTTTAGATGGCTAGATAATTTCAGTAAATATATAATTCTTTAAGAAATTGAGCAGAAGGAGTTTTCTGAACATAGAAAACTGTGGTAACCAGCAGTCTTATTTATCCATTTCCAAGTAGCAATGTTATTATAAAAGTCACTGGTAACAATGTGAGTTTAGGATAGTATAGTCTCTCCAAAAATTGTTCTTTATTAATCTATTTTTCTTTCGATACATTCAGTACAATATAATGTAACTATTTCCTTTAGATTTTTTAATCCTGTTTTTATTGTTTTTATAAATAACTCAATACCTAATATTCTTTCATCCTCTTATTTTTCTCACAACAAGAAGTCTGTGTGAGATGGATTGGGCTAAGAGAGAGTGACTGGACCAAGGTCACCCAGCCAACAAACTATAATGTCTGTTACATTTCTGGATTTAATTTCATTTTCTTTTGAGAAAAAATATATTTAATAAATTTCTTAAATACTTATAAAAGTAGCTAGCTATTTTTTTTAAAAAAAACACATTTTCCCTTAAAATATACATTTCTCAACCAATCTTTTTGAAAAATACATTATAAAGTGATATTTTGATCTGTTCTGTGAACTAAGAATATTATAATCTAATTTTTTTATCTTATAACTAACCCTCTTCTGTTTCTGAATATTTACCTTTTCATCACCAAACCTCTGACTTAAATATTTATTCATTTAATTAATTTAGCTGATTTGCACAACTACTCAAGTCATACATAGGCACTTGGGATGCCTTACATGTAGAAAAAAACATAAAAAGTAGATATCCCATCACCCAAGATTCTCACAAAATCCCATACAGGTTTTTCACTCCAAACTACGATTTATTGCAGTGGAAGTTATTTGAGGATATGCTCACTCAATGCTGTGGCCCAAGAGGAAAAAAAAGAAGTTCTCAAGAACTTACTGAAAGCCATAGATTGGGATCAATTGAATCTTAAGCATAGCATGGATAAGTTTGTGCAGTGATGTATCATTCAGAGTAACACCCAGATATGTTGCCAGGAAAGTATGGAAAGATGCAATCTGCCTTTATTGGTAAAGGAATTCAACATTGCCAAAGGGAAGAGGAGAAGTAATGAAGGTGTGGTCGTAACAACATTGCTTAAAGTAAATTTTCCTTGTAGGCATCAGTGGAAAAATATGGAACTGGGCTTTGTAATACAGCAAAGGATGAGGATTTCCTTTGGTTGTAATACGAATGGCAGTGGTCACACCTACAGCTGTAGCTGCCCCTATCTAGCATTGGATAGAATGAGGTGTGGGATTAGAGGTCTCACATGCATGATCTTATTGTGTATAAGCCAATGGGCCTTGGTTTGCACTGATTTATTTCCTGGTTGATTTTATCACACCAGGTAACTACAAAGGCTAATGACATTCTTTGTTTTCCATTCAGTTTGGTTGTGTCTATATGGATACATCTCATAACACTACTAATTAAAAGATATCCTACAACCATGCTTTTTTTTTCCAGATTGACATTTCTGGTAAGAAAAAAGAAAAACATACAGGAGTCAGAAAAAAGAAGACACAATGATTCCTGGAAAATTCCATGGAGGAAGTAGAACAATTATACAGTCAAACTGATGCCTGGAAGCATTCTTGAGGAAACCTTTGTTTCTATTTCTATTTATGCTTACCTGGTAAAATAACTTTCCCTAGGATATGCTTTCTAAATATAACCTTTAAAAAATCACTAAATTTGCTCCCTAGGTTGTTTTTCTTTTTAATTTTCCATATCTTCAAGGGAGAATTTTCCCACAATCTACTGCAAAAGAGCTTAATCTGTTCCATAATATGGTTCTGGCTCTTCACTATGCCCCCAACTTATTATTTTTTCATATCAGATCCTTCTTTCATGATGACTCAGATAATCCAATACTTGAACAATACCTAAAAAAAAAAAATCCCTAAAGGGATTTGCTGAGACTAGTGATTTTAATTAAATGCCAAATTACGAAAGCGAAGGAACTCTTCTGTCCCACAAGTCAAGTTCAGGCAAGCTTTCTGCTGAGAGGCCAACTGCCAAGTAAATGTCAAACCTGTCTCCTGCTATATGGAATCCTATAATAAGTTTGCATATTGCTGGTGTCAGATATGGATGAGTTCTTCCACAGCCAAATTTAGCAATCAGGCAGCTGGCACATTTGGAAAAAAAAAACTATGGGGTTTCTCATCATTTTAAGGGCTTCTCTCAACATCATCTCATCATCTTTTGTTAAGACATTCTGACAATTGCAAGCTTGCCAAATAAAAACCAACTCCCTCCCCCTTCCCTCCCTTGCTTCCCTCCTTCCCTCCTTCCCTTTTCCAACTGACCAAAACCTGAAAGATGCCCTTTGTTTCAATGTTAGGTATATACTAAAAGTTTTATGAGAAGGATTGGCTTTTATGGGGTTTTTTTCAGATGGAGCAATTACTGGGTTTGAATATCTTTCATCTTTTTTTCTTTATCCTCTTGCAAAGTAAACAGCTGTGGGATAAAACATTTCTACAATATTACAAGAGTGTGATCTACAAGAGAAAATTTGAAAACTGAGAAGAAAGAAGCACACTCGCCATGGATCTCAGAGAAAATAAATCAGACCCAGAGTTTCTTATGAACAGTGGTGGAGATCAGAAATATCAGATTTCATCATACAATCTACTCAAATCAATCCTCAATAATTCTTGTTACTATGGCTTGTTCTTTCATAGCTTTTTTTTTTGCTCTATCAGCCACTATTCCCATTTAGAAAACTGTTATCACAGCCTAGTACTTGGGAGTGAGGGGAATAAAATTAAAGTGGCTAGAACTGTAACGTAAAGCAGGCAATGCCATTCAAATGCATGGACAAAACCAGAATTTTCTTGGATTCAGCAGTTATGAGAGAGGAATGAAGTTTTTTAAAAAAGAATTTTACATTTACCCTGTTAATATTTTCCTGCCTTAGGTATAGCAGGGAACTGTAGCATCACTTTCAAAGAGAGGTGCGGAGAAGTCACAAAATAAGTCCAAGGGCCTCTGGAAATACTGATCAACACGTATAAAACATTCTTTCTGAATGTTTTTTTTTTTTTGGTCTTATCATAGTTTGTATAAAGTCTGATTAAGGCCAGCCACGTAGGGTTGCTCAACAATGATATAGGTAGCATATACTGTAAGTAAGTAAGTAAGTAAGTAAGTAAGTAAGTAAGTAAGCAAGCAAGCAAGTAAGTAAGCAAGTAATAATGTTTATTCAAATCTTCAAATTTTAAACTTCCATGAAGGTATCTCATGGCATCTTGAATGTTTGCAACAACTTTATTTTAAATTCAATATTTTATCTTCAACTTCTGAAGAAATTCTCTATTTTAATAATAGGTAGCTTGCCTACATCTTGTTCTTTTAAAAGATTAACCCACTATCTGAGACTGTCCAGTCCAAATCAACAATGAAACTAGGAAGGGTGTAAGTTTAATAATGTAGAAGATGCTTATTTGGGATTTATTACAATGATCAGTCAAGATTCTTTATCATATTCCAGTAATCATTTAAATTATTGTTGTGCAGAAAAATTATCTTGTTTACCAGTTCTGATCCAATTTAATATAAGAGAACATGTTTGAGAAATTATCTTAAAGCGTTGTTGTATCAAGGTTCCCTTAGCACTATGACCTGAGTTTCCATTTACATAAATTATAAATTTGGGCCAAGGAGATCATATACGTACTCTCCCATTTACTGGGTCATCTTTCCTCCAACTCCCCCAATTCCCTTGATTTCCTACATTTCAATTAAATTCAAAAAGAAGACTTATTTATTTATTCTATTAATTTATTAAATTTATATGCCACCTATCTCATTGTCCCTGACAATCCCTGATACCGTCACTGATTTAAGTAAACTCCTCCTCCTCCTCCTCCTCCTCCTCCTCCTCCTCCTCCTCCTGTTGCTGCTGTTTCCAGGAGCAGTGATACTAGAGGACTTCTGCTTTGAAAAAAATAATGCAGAATTTCTCCTTCACTAAAAAAAACCTCAGAGAAATCAAATATTTGATTTCTTTCCTCCAAATCAAAGGAAGCTCCTTTCATTGTCTCCATCCAGAATTTGAAATTCACTCTTTCTGTCTTTTCCTACCTTGTGAAAACCTAAGAAATGTGGCAACTTCTAATTTTTCTGAAAGCTATGATTTAATGTCTTGTTTTAATCTTTGCTGCTGTTAACTTTTGTAGTTTTCTTTTTAAAAGGGTATGGTTATGATAATGTGATGTTTGAATTCAGTCTTTCATTGCCTTCAAAATGAATGAATAAAGGAATAGGCTGCAGTGGAATTCTGTCTCTGATAACTGGTAATTTCATTTTGCTGGCAATGCTTCTCTCCCTCACCAAAGTGAAATATAAGCTCTGAGGGCACTTTCTTAACCATGGAGACTGACGTGACTGAAAAAGCATAGGAAAGCACCATTTTCTGATGAGAATTTATCTCATAAACTACTTATAGCCGTGTTTACATGTTCCCTACAGCCAGCTGCTCTACTATGCCCCTGAGCACTCGTTCCTGCCTTAGAAATAATTGTGGAATACAGTCAACATCTTACCTATCCTGAGCCATAAAATTAGATGAACTGAGCTGAGGGCTGATTCACATTGTCAGCTTGGTTGAAGCCTGCTGGTCATTTCCTGAGGGGAATGACACATATTGTCCACTTGGTGGGCAACCTCTCCTGCTCATTTTCTACCATGTGTCAAAAGTGTTATGCAAAAGTGTTATGTGAAATTTGTCCAGCTTTGTTTCTTTGCAAGAAGTTGGTTGATTATAGTGCCTAGAATAGAGGCAATAGAGATAGGATAGAGGTCAGAAATGAGACAGCAAAGATTATGACAAAGTCATTTCCACCAGCTCAAGGATTGTAAATTGTAGAGGAATAGATGATGGGGAAAGGCTTTGTGCCTCATCCTTACTTCACTACCCAAAGTTTTATTAAGAGTAAAATTGTTTTGACTTTTTTAGAAGGCAAGGAGACAGCTAGGCTAAACATTTAATACATGGAAGGAAATTATGGCCAATAAGAAGCAGCACTTATAAAATAGGTGGTTATTAAGCCAAGAAGCAGAAAAGAAAGTAAACCTTGTTTATTGTTTGTTGTAATTGGAGAGCCATGGTACCTTCAGAAAATGGTATACCTTGCAGGAATGCTGTTAGAATTGTGCATGTTTAAAGAAACTATTTATTTACTGTTCTTGAGAAGCAACTGTTAGAAATAGCACTCAGTTTCAACAGTAGCACAGTGCTGTACAAATAAAGTGGGTTAGAAGGAAGGTGGAGAGGGAAATTCTTATCTAACTAGGAGCCACTTGTTAAGAGAGTATTGAAGTAAGCATAAAAATCCACACCCAACACATAGTCATTTCTTTGCTGGAAATTTGTGTTACTACAAATTTCTTTTGCTGACTAGCCAAAGGGCAATCTGCAGCTGTGAATTTCTGCCCCCACTTATCTTATTTGATAGAAGATTTCATGGAAGCCATGCCAAACCACATTGTTATTAACAATTTGCCAGATTACTCCCTTCCAGGCAATGCTCCTTGCAAAATACTTTATCTAATCCTGGAACTCTTCAGCTTTTATTTAACTTTGCATAGTAAGTGGGCTCCTGAAAGATTTTTCAGATTTCTATTTTAGGCACTTATTTTACAATTTGTCCTGTTTAATACTCTGTGCATAAATTTTTGATAATAATAACTTGGGAAAGACTTGATAGGTGGATAAAAATGCCAAATCCCATATAAACATCTGGGTAACAAGCCAATAATAATGTAAAATTGTGATACTAAAAGAACAAGAAAAAGGGGAGTTGACTCTACCTCACTCACACTATTTTTGCCCATCTTTTTCTCCAAAGAACCAATGAACTATCTGTAGCCCTTAACTGCTCACACATCATCAGGGTTGCCTGTGGGGCATAATAAAAAAAGTCAAAATGATGGCTGATTGCCACATTAGTTCAATCAAATCTCCAATTATTTGTATATGCTTTTTGAGATAAACATTTAAAAGTGAGTAGAGATTTTATTTCACCAATCCCTCTGCCTCCTTGATTTTTTTGCTATACCCTACAGACACCCCAGTCATCACTAGACATTTTCTCAGTATCCTTGTCACATTTAGCTTTCTTTTTTTAACCTGAGATTTTAACTTTTGTATTTTGGCAAATCATCAAGGCTTAATGCGTTCATAAAGATCTTCCTTTTCATGATGCCATTTTCTCTCCCTGAGCATCGGTACTGACACTAGAATGTAAGCAGTAGTAGGAATCATATTGCTCCAGAATCCATGAAACAGACAGAAGCTTGAGCAATTAGTAGGTTGTCAATTGCACGCTTTGTTCTAAAAGTATGTCAAGCTGGTTTTGGGGTGGGTGGGTTTGAGTCTAAGAAACAAAGGCAGTTATGGTTGGTTGATACTTTTCAGTGTGTTGTTGTGAGTGTGACCCAAATTTCAGCTCAAAATTTACCTTCCATCTAGGCTAGCTGCAGAATTGTCCAATCTAAGGGGTTTCCAGACCAATCGACCTTTAACCCACTTCTCTGGCTATTGCTATTTGGACAGAGAGGAATTTTATTCATATAAACTTGAATATAAATTTATCAAATTTGTAACAGACTGTTTGAAGTATATCTTTTCTTTAAAAAACTGCAATATGTTTGCTATTTTTAAATGAATTTTGAAGAAGCAGAATAGGAAACATACAGAAGACTTCTAAGAATACTATAGAATGGAATGGAATAGAATGGAATGGAATGGAATGGAATGGAATAGAATAGAATAGAATAGAATAGAATAGAATAGAATAGAATAGAATTCTTTATTGGCCAAGTGTAACTAGGCACACAAGGAATTTGTCCTTGTGCATATGCTCTCAATGAACATAAAAGAAAATATACATTCATCAAGAGTTAAGAATCATAACGTACAACACTTAATAATAGTCATAGAGTACAATAAGCAATCAAATCATACTAGGAAACAATCAGTGTAAATCGTAAGGATACAAGCGACAAAATTACAAAGTCATACAGTCACAAGTGGGAGGGGATGGGTGATAAGGAGTGATGAGAAGATTAATAGTAATAGTAATACAGACTTCGTAAATAGTTGTACAGTGTTGAGGGAATTATTTGTTTACCAGAGTGATGGCATTTGTGAAAAAACTGTCCTTATGTCTAGTTGTTCTTGTGTGCAGTGCCCTGTAGTGTTGTTCTGAGGGTAGGAGTTGAAACAGTTTATAACCACGATGTGAGGGGTCTGTAAATATTTTCACAGCCCTCTTTTTGACTTGTGCAGTATACAGGTCTTTGATTGAAGGCAGGTTGGTGGTAGTTGTTTTTTCTGCAGTCCTAATTATCTTCTGAAGTCTCTGTCTGTCCTGTTGGGTTGCAGACCAACCAGACAGTTATAGAGGTGCAGATGACAGACTCAATAATTCCTCTGTAGAACTGTATCAGCAGCTCCTTGGGCAGTTTGAGCTTTCTGAGTTGGTGCAGAAAGAACGTTCTTTGTTGTGCTTTCTTTGATGACGTTTTTGATGTTAGGTGTCTATTTTAGGTCTTCTGATATGGTAGAACCTAGAAATCTGAAGGTTTCTACTGTTGATACTATGTTGTCTAGTATTGTAAGAGGTGGTAGTATGGGTGGGTTTCTCCTAAAATCTACCACCATTTCTACAGTTTTGAGTGTGTTCAGTTCCAGATTGTTCTGGTTATACCATGAGGCAATTTGTACAACCTCATGTCTGTATGTGGATTTGTCGTTGTCTCGAATGAGACCAATCACTGTTGTATCATCTGCAAACTTCAGTATTTTAACAGATGGATCATTTGAGATGCGGTCATTGGTATGTAGGGAGAAGAGGAGAGGAGAAAGCATACCGCCTTGGGGGCCCCTGTACTAATTGTACAGGTATCAGATGTAGACAGCCAAGAAATAAAATACAAATGGATCATACCCAGTTTTTTTTCTAGAACAGATTATTAGACTCATGTTATCCTACTTCAGACACATTATGTGAAGATCTAACTCTTTGGAGAAACTTCTAATGTTGGGAAAGGTATAAGGAAGAGAAGAACACGACCAGCAGCAAAGTGATAAATGCACATTTGGAAGAGCTGAAAGCTTAGGAACCCATCTTCATAGAGAAAATCTTTTGATGTGGTTGCTAAGAGTTGAGAATGATTTGATGGTACATAAACAATCAATCAATCACACTAGTTAAAAATCCAAACATAAAGTAATGCACAAAATGCATTATGAAAAATAAAAGTAATGCAAAACTGGCAACAAAAATGCATATGTGCAAACATACATATTTAGACTTGCAGATAAGCCAAGAATGGGTTCAGTTTATCTGTGATCCAGAGTTCATTTTTTAAAAAAAGCCTGACATGGTCTAGGAAAGAGAAGGACCAGGGGAGACATGATAGCAAAAATATCTGAAATATCTTCCAATATTTGAGGGGCTGCCACAGGGAGGAAGGAGTCAAGCTATTTTCTAAAGCTCCTGAAGGCCAGACAAGGAATAATGGATGGAAACTGAACAAGGAGAGATTTAACCTGGAAATAAGGAGAAACTTTCTGACAGTGAGAACAATCAACCAATGGAACAGCTTGCCCTCGGAAGTTGTGGGAGCGTCATCACTTGAGACTTTCAAGAAGAGCTTGGACTGCCATTTGTCAGAAATGGTGTAGGGTCTCCCGCTTGGGCAGGGGGTTGGACTAGATGACCTACAAGGTCCCTTCCAACTCTGATTATCTGTCTCTGTACTTATTAAAAAGTGATCTGGCCTTAAAATTGTTCAGTTTCCAGTTTCTTCCTATCCCTCTAGTTAAAAATTCAAGGGTTGTCTTACCCCATGATGATACCTTTTTCATGGTATTTTAATTGAAATTTTCAGGATTATTTTCCTGAGTATGGGTTTATTAATAATTATTTTATTTTTATTTATTTATTTGATTTGTCAATTGCTTACAAAATAATAAGTATAAGTATAAACATGAGTAAGAATACAGCAAAAAGGTACGATTAAATGGGGACAATAGGACAGGGATGGGAGGCACACTGGTGCACTTATGCACGCCCCTTATATATGATAGTTTAATATGAATTTTAAAAGCAATCCCTGATTAACTTAATAGACTGGCAGAAATTTGAAATTTTGCAGATTCTTAAATAGGAAAATAGAAAGAAATGGAACCATTTTGCCCTTCCTTAGATGGTTCCCAACCCTGTCAGTGAATTACCTTTTTAAACAAACAAATAAAAGCGGGGGAAAAACCACCTTTGTCTATTCTTTACTCCATCTGTTCCCTGTAGTCCCTGCCTTTTTAATCTCCTTGCTTGCCAGCCATTCAGGTTGTAGTAACACCCACAGTGTTTTTCTTAACCTAGCACAAACTGTCACTATCAATCACTTCTTTGAGTCACATTGTCAATGAAACCCCTGAAGTGGTGAGAGACTGAAACTCTGACCTTGCAAAGCCTTTTGGCATGAGTCAGTTAATGTCCCTGATTGCTATCCTAAGCTGGGGAAGTACATCTATACACTACTAAAACACTACACTTCTGTTTAGCTGTTTGAAATGGTGCATTATACTGCAACATTAAAATTAAGGGATCTAAAAATCCTTAACTTAAAGAACGGCTAAAAAACCCAGGATCCGTAACCTATGGGATTGAAAATTCCATGATATTCAGACAGTTTTATTTGCAAAGTTGTGGCTGTTGTAATGTTCCTTTGAGAAAGTCATTCCCATTCCCACTGCTTTTTTGCCTATGTTTGGTCTTTCTGTTTATCTGTTTAAATAAGTAGATATTGATTTATTCTTGAAGTTTGTTTGTAACCATAGTTATTTTTTATTTACATTATATGCTTTTCTTAGAGCATTATGGGAATGACCAGGTAAAAATAAATGGTCAGACTAACATTTAATGATCAGAGAATGACCCAATGGGCTGCAGATTTGTCTAGTTATATTTTAATGTATAACACTTTCAGTTTTCAGTGTAGACTGTTAGCACCCACCCTTCTCCTAGAAAAGTCAAATATTCTAGGAAATATTAAAAAGGCAGAATATATACCTCCATGGATGAGAAAAGGAGAAACATGCTCTTGGAAAGCAGCTCCCACCTTTGTTAATAGCCCCAGAGAGACAAAAGACGTCTTATCTACAATACAAAAGATCTTCAACTCAGGGGTGGGATTCAAATTTTTTAACAACTGGTTCTGTGGGCATGGCTTAGTTGGAGGGCATGGCTTGGTGGTCATGTGACTCAGTGAACATGGCTTGGTGGTCATGTTATTGGCTGGGTGTGACCAACTCAATAACACTCGCATCGAGGCACGCATCTCCTCGCCTGGCCACTCATGACTGTGGGGATGCTGCAACAGTCATAAGTGTGAAAAATGGTCATAAGTCATTTTTTTCAGTGCCATTGTAACTTTGAATGGTCACTCCACACAAGCAAAGTACCAGCAAAGGAGGGAAAAAAACCTCCAGAGACGTTCCTGAGACAGGAAGTCTAGTCCTGCTAAGAACGTAATAAGGGTTAATGGAGAGGCAGTTTCTGTAAGCAACACCAGGATGTTTCCTTCCTGCCTTCCTTACAGGATTAGGCCAGTAATTTCTTCTAACAACCGGTTCTCCGAACTGCTTAGAATGTTAACAACCGGTTCTAGCGAATAGGTGCAAACTGGTAGAATCCCAACCCTGCTTCAGCTCCAGGGTAATAGGATTAGCTGTCACTCAGATCCAAACAAGGACAAAGCCATTAAACATAAGAGTAATCCAATCAAGCTTGGGACTCAAGACAAACCTACAAAGTTGCCCCTGCATAGCTCAATCAAGATACCTTTCTTGCCACAGGAACAGGAAGCAAGTTCAAAGCTCAGAAGAGGTTATAAATCTCTCTCCCTCTCTCACCCATGTGCTTTTTTTGCCCAGGATCTCTATCCACCATTAAACCATCTTTCCAAACAGTCACCATGTTTCCAGTGTCTTTCTTCCCACTTGGAACTGAATCCAGATGGACATTTCTTCCAACATCAGTTTTAGCATTCTGAAAATCATGATTCATTTGGAACAGATTTGAGGACCTTTCTGGTCCATTAGAGTCCGCATCAGCACTTACAAAGAGCTACATAATCAAGAGATTAGTTTGAAAGTCTAGAAAACAGAAAGAGTGATCTAGAGGTGGACTAGCCCATCTTTCTCGAATCTGCTGCCTTCCAGAAGTGCTGGAGTTCAATTTCTGCTATTCCTTGTCAACATATCTATGCTGGTTGTAAATCATGGATGCTGTGGCCTGGCACATCTGGAAATCAACAGTTTGGAGAAGATAGAACTAGAGCCAGGGCGCAGAGGCTGAAACCTTCTTTTAATTTTCTAGCTTTGATTCAAGTTGAGAAAAATAGGAGACATTTAACAAATTCTTTCAGTTATACAAAAATGGAGGATACAAACTGACATTGATTTATATACATGTTATAATTCTAAAATTGCACACTGTTTTGTTAAGTTTGGGAAAAGAGAGGCTGAACCAGAGCATGAGTGCAACAATACTTTATTATAGCAATAAAGGACTGACCGTGCTTGCCAAGCCTGGAACTGGCTCGCAACGATCAGCAACTGGTTGGACCCCGCAGCCTGCTTTTATAGCTGGCTGCTGGGGAGAACCAACCAATGAGTGAAGGGGAAGAACGCCCCCGCAAAGCGAATGGACCTGAGTGAGAACTCCTAGAGTTCCCAGGACATAACACCCCTTCCCCCCAGATGCGAACACGCATAGTCTTTGAGGTAGGCAGGAGGTTTATGTTGGCGCCCGGAACGGCACAGCTCTGGAATGCTGTCTGTCCGTTCAGGGTCTGTCTGAGAAGACAGCGCCGGTAAAGTGTCACCAACGTGCCCCTCGGTTCGGGCAGGCCCGGGACTCGTAGGGTTGGTCACTGGGGACGAGCTCCCGTTGACTGGATCAGACTGGTCAGCCGTCTGGACGCCGCTGTCCGTATTCGGGCTTTCTGGAATGGCTGCTGGTGTAAGCTGGTCGCTGGAATCGATGTTGATGTGGGGTTGATGCTGAGGCCTCCCTCCGTTTTGTAAATCTGGGTCCCTGCTAGCGAGGGTGCTGTGACGCCTACGCAGCTGGTCCAGGTGCCTTCTCCAGACACGGCCGTCCTCCAGTCTGACTCGATACGACCTGGGTCCCGTGATGGCCACGATCTCGCCCGGGATCCACAGGGGGTCTCCAGTGAAGTTCCTCATGAATACGGGCTCCTGTAAGATAAAATGTCTAACCCCTGATGTGGAAGCGAGGGGAAAGTCAGGGCAGTATTGTGGGTGCAGTCTGTCCAATACAGTCCTCAGGCGCCTGCCCATCAGGAGCTCAGCTGGGGACTTATTGGTGACTGAGCATGGAGTTGAGTGCTGGGTCATCAGGAAACGCGAGAGTTTGTGGTGCCAATCATCCTTGCTGAACCTAGCCAGGGCTTCTTTAGTGGTCCTGACGGCTCTTTCAGCCAATCCGTTACTGGCAGGATGAAATGGGGGTGTGAAAATGTGGTGGATGCCCAGGTTGGCAGCAAAACGGCTGAACTCGGTTGAAGCGAACTGTGGGCCATTGTCAGAGACAATGGAGTCAGGCAGCCCGTGTGTTACAAACAGGCGAGTTAATACTTTGGTAATTGCTTGTGTGGTGGTCGTGGATAGCTGTGCTACGTCTATCCATTTAGAATAGGAGTCCACGACCACTAGGAACATTTTCCCATGCAATGGGCCAGCCAGGTCGATGTGAATTCTGGACCACGGAGCGCTGGCGCTCTCCCACTTAGTAGGGGTGGCAATAGGAGGAGCTGGACAGGATTCCTGACAGATGTTGCAGGAGCTTACCCATCTGACGATGTCCTCGTCGAGGCCTGGCCACCATACGTAGCTGCGTGCTAATGCCTTCATTCTGACGATGCCAGGGTGTCCCTCGTGCAACGCCTCCAGAACTCGGGTACGCAGTGAGGTCGGGATGACCACTCGAGTGCCCCACAGTAGACAGCCCTGCAAACTGGATAATTCCTGCAGGCGGGTCTTGAAAGGTGTGAATTTATTTTCAACATTACCACCCGGCCACCCCCTCCTCACCCAGTCCAGCACCTGGGCGAGTGTTTTGTCTGCCTTGGTTTTAGCAGCAATGTCAAGGGCAGTGATGGGGAGGTCCAATTGGGTGACCTCAAAAATAGCGTGGACAGGAGCAGGGTCTTCCGCTGGAGCCGGCAAGGGACAGCGGCTGAGAGCGTCAGCGTGGGACAATGTTTTACCTGGGCGGTGTATGAGTCTGTAGGAGTAGGCCGCTAGGAAGAGGGTCCATCTCGTCATTCTAGGAGAAAGGACTTGAGGGGTCTGTTTGTCCCCAGCTAGTAGACCCAGGAGGGGCTTGTGGTCCGTGACCAGCTCAAAAAAGTGGCCAAAGAGAAATTCGTGAAATTTCTTCACTGCTGCAACAGCTGCTAGAGCTTCCTTATCGATCTGGCTGTAATTACGCTCTGTTGCAGAGAGCGTCCTGGAGAAAAAAGCAATGGGAGCCTCGGAGCCATTGGGAAGCCTGTGACTTAATACTGCCCCGATTCCAAAGGGGGATGCGTCTGCTGCCAGCACTAATGGAAGGTTGGGGTCGAACTGAATAAGTACCGCCTCTGACGTGAGTAGTGATTTGACGGCGTGAAAAGCAGAGTCTTCTTTGTGACCCCAGTGCCAAGGTGATTTTTTATCCAATAATCTGTGTAGGGGTTCTGCCACTGATGCTTTATGGGGCAAGAAGGACGCGTAAAAGTTCAATAGCCCCAAGAAGGCCTGTAGTTCAGTTTTGGAGGTTGGAGTGGGTGCCTCGTGAATTGCCTTAACCTTGGACTCCAGGGGGTGAATGCCTGAGGCGTCAATTTTATAACCCAGAAAGTCCACCTGTCTAGTGGCAATGGCACATTTTTCTTTTTTCAATTTGAGGCCATGCTGTCTGAACCTCTCTAACACTGCTCGAACTCTCTGGAAGAGTTGGGGTCTGTCCCTGGCCGAGACTAAGATGTCGTCGAAGTAGGGCACTACACCAGAGAGGCCCTGCAAAATCCGCTCCATGAGGGATTGAAAAATGCCTGGGGCAACACTTACGCCAAATTGGAGACGCTTGCATCGGAAAGCACCCCTGTGAGTGACAATGGTCTGGAGTTCCGCTGTTTGGTTGTCAACAGGGAACTGTTGATACTCTTGAGACATGTCCAATTTGGCAAAAATGCTGCCAGGTTCAAAAGTGTGTAATAAATGCTGAATGACGGGCACTGGGTAAGCGCTAACTTGTAGAAACTTATTGATTGTGGTCTTGTAGTCCGAGCAAATTCTCAGGCTACCGTCTTTTTTGAGGGGTGTGACAATGGGCGTCTCCCATTTGGCGAAATCTGTTGGCTCAATGACCCCTTGTTTTAACAGTTTATCCAATTCCGCATCTAGTTTTGGTCGAATAGCGAATGGGACCCTACGCGGTTTTAGCCTGATTGGGACTGCCTGGGGGTCGACTGAGAATGAGATAGGGGTACCGTTATAACACCCCAGCTCATCGCTGAATACATCTGAGTAATCAGCGAATAAGGAGTCAGTGTCAGAGGTTGAGACAGCATGGACTCCTGTTAGCCCTAGGCCGAGATGGGGAAACCAATCGAGCCCCAATAATGTGGGGAGATTGCCGTTAACTACCACTAGAGGTAGGTGACCTTTAAAAGCTTTAAAATTGACAAGGAACTTGCCTCTGCCGATTACGGGAATGATTCTTCCCTGGTAGTCCTTCAGGCTGAACTGGCACTTCTGGAGCCGGCTAGTTGATAGGCTGGGCTGAAGCCTCTTGAGGGTGTTCCACGAGATAATTGAGAGCGCTGACCCTGTGTCAACCTCCATGCGGCACGGTTTACCTTCTAACAAAACGGAGAGAGAGATTTTACTAACAGTATGGCAAGTGTGCTTGGCATGGTGGTGAGTGCGACAGTTCAATACTTGCCTCTGCGGTCCAGAGTGAGAGAAGGGGGGGTGCCTTTGTGCTGAGTTTTGAGAGGCTTGGCAGACTCTCGCGATGTGCCCCCTTTTATGGCAGGTATTGCAGGTGGCTCCTTTGAATCTGCAGGTAGCCCTTGGATGAGGTCCACCACAGGCTAGGCACAGTGTGATGTGCTTGGGTGGACCGATGTTTTCTTGCTTGGCTCCTACCTGCGGGTGTCTGGCGGTGGAGAGGCGGTGGACGTCGTTATCATCACTAAGAGCTTCCTCTGCTACTACCTCCTCGGAGTGGACTGGAACTGTCGTTAGCTTGGAAGTCGGGCCATGGATTTCGGTGGCTGAGTGTGCTGCCAGTTCTGCTGCCAAGGCCTCCTCGACGGCTTGTGCGAGGTTGAGGTCCTTTTTAGCGAGAAGGCGCCTCTGAAGGTGGAGGTCCTTGACCCCGCAGACTAGTTGATCGAGGAGCATGTCCTCCAGGTAGGTTCCAAACCCACAATGCAGTGCTGCTGTTCTGAGGGCGGCCATGTACTGATTGATGGTCTCCTTGTCTGATTGCTTCCTCATACGGAAGGTGAATCGCCTGGCAATCTGTGAAGGCCTGGGAGAATAGTGGTTAGTGAGGATTTCAAGCAGTTCAGACCAAGGAACGTTTTTCAACTCACGTGGAGCCACGAGGGCTGTGGCAGTATCGAAGACGATGGCTCCACAGTAGATCAGGAAATACGATTTTTTCCGATGCTCCCCAGCATCCGCCAGCCCAATTGCATCGATATAATGGTTAAAGCGGTTCTTGTATGATTCCCACTTCTCCTCATCCGGTTTGAATGCTGGGAAGGCTGGATTGGAATTCATGGTGATGAAACCGGTAGAACAACCTGTGGACAAAATCTCTCTGGGGCAGCAGCAAAAGGTTCTAGTGCCTGTGGCAGGCAAGTGATTTCAGCTCTGGAGAGGCTTTTCACAATCCTCTCTCTCTCTCTGGGTTAGCACACGGGATGGCTGTCAGCCGTTGGCAGCGTTTGAATTCGTGCCTGTGTGGGCGTCAGTGACTTAACTACAGCACCGCGCTGTACCTTTTAGGTTTGAAATTCAAATGACAGCCGTTTGAATTTCGCGCCTAAACAAACGAGCGGCTGTGGCTCGCAGCGCTTCACTTTCCCTGTAGCTGGGCTAACAAGCGGCTACAGACGCTTCTCACTTTCGATTCTGACCGCTCTCTCTGGCTGCGGATCAGCGTTCGCTTCTAGTGCTTGCTGACTGCTTTCTCTGTCAGCGGATCAGCGTTTGCTCTTGCTGCTTGCTGACCGCTCTATCTGGCTGTGGATCAGCGTTGCTCTTATCGCCGTCCGATCGCTCTCTCTGGCTGCGGATCGGTGGCTAGTGACTCAGCGGTTGCATGGTGCTTCTGGTAGCCATCCCATCCTCGTCGCCAGTGTTAAGTTTGGGAAAAGAGAGGCTGAACCAGAGCATGAGTGCAGCAATACTTTATTATAGCAATAAAGGACTGACCGTGCTTGCCAAGCCT
>NW_020769506.1:0-14922 GCF_900518735.1 Pseudonaja textilis
TCGGAGGAGAAGCCGGGAGCAAGTCCGGCCCTTTGGGTTCCTCCACGCGGGGAAGCGGGAGAGGAAGCAGCGTGGCTGAAACATGTGGGCTGCTGCTTTTGCATGTTCATCCCCTCCCCGAATTTTCTTCCTCCGGGGCTGCAGGAGTTAAAACTCCTGCCTGAGATTTTCTGCTGGGAGATTTAAAAAAAATAATTCTTAAACACCCATTTTAAACACCCGCGTTCACGTCCCTCTTGATTCCTTGTGACGTGGCTGACCTGGGGTTTTCCTGGCAAGCGAGGAGCTTCGTGGGCAAAGCGGAGGATGCTTTGTGTCCCGACTAGGAGTTGGGCACCGTTTCCTCTATTAGCGTCCCCTCCCCTCCCCTTTCTGAACTAAGATCAAAGAATTGGAGCGAATGGATTTTGGGGCATTTTGCACACTGAGATACGCGTAGATCGTCTGCTATTGAGCTCATCCCTTTCCTAAGAGGTCTGTAGGGAGCGTGCATAAGCGCACCAGCATGCCTACTGTCCCTGTCCTATTGTTTTTCTTTTTCATATTCCTGTCCATTTCATGTATTCATAACCATGTTTATACTTATACCTGTTATCTAATAATCGCTTGGTAAAATAAAATAAAAAACGAATTCATAGGTGTACATGTCTGTGCTCATATGCAAGGATAAATGAGTGTATTTACCCAAGCCAAAATTTTAAGTGTAATATTATAGCACATAGCTGCTTGAAGAAGGAGCTTGGCTAGATGACCCCCAATGTCCCTTTCAACTCTATTCTGCTTGACTGATTGAAAAAGATCTTGCATCAATATTTGAATTTACATCATTAGGCTTCTGTATGCCAAATAAATCATAATATTACAGGTTAAAATAGAATTTTAGTGTTTTGTTTTATCATGCTAATATATGGGCTGGGGATTTTTTCTTTTTTGCTACTTTCACATGTCCTGCAGCCATTTTTAAGCAATAATGAAACTAACCCATTTATATTAATCTTACAGAGAGAGAGGATGCCAAGAAGAGCACGCTGGACAACAGAGAATGAGAAGCAGCATTAAAGTGCAAAATAAGCCATCATTCAAAATATTTTCCAATTCCTCTAGAACGTTTAAAAACTCTTCTTCCTCAGCAGATGAGAGACAAGGGAAAGAATAACAAGAGCAAAGTTTTGAGTGGGAAAAAATAGAGCACATAGAACTGAAAAAACCATTAAATGAGAAATCAAGGAAGATAATATTTAAATAAAGAAAAAGTGAGGAACAAGTTGAAGTCAGTAGGGAGAAGAAAAATTGGAAGGCATTAATTAAAGCCTTTGAGGAAGGAAAGAATGGCTTACCCAAACAACACACACAGGACAGAAACCGTATAAATGTGATTGTGGAAAAGGGTTCAAGCAGAGTTCTAAGCTTGTGAGACCCCAGACAACTCACCCAGGAGTAAAACCATTTCAAAGTTCAGATTGTGGGAAAAGTTTCAGTCAGAAATCCAACCTGATGATACACCAGAAGACTGACATGGGAGAGCAACCGTATAAATGTCCTGTTAATGGGAAAAGTTTCATTCGGAATTCCCACCTGGTGATAAACCAAAGAACTCACACAGGAAAAAAACCATATGAGTGTCTGGAGTGTGGGAAAAGTTTCCGTTGGAATTCCAACCTGGTGGAACACCACAGGATACACACAGGAGAGAATCCGTATAAATGTAATGATTGTGGAAGAGGTTTCAAGCAGAGTTCTAAGCTTGTAATACACCAGAGAACTCACACAGGAGTAAAACCATTTCAGTGTCCGGATTGTGGGAAAAATTTCAGTCAGAAGTCCAACCTGATGATACACCAGAGAATTCACACTGGAGAAAAACCGTATCAGTGCATGGATTGTGGGAAAAGTTTCAGTCAGAATTCTAAGCTTGTGATACACAAGAGGACTCACACGGGAAAGAAACCATATGAGTGTCCAGATTGTGGGAAAGGTTTTAATTGGAATTCTGAATTGGAACTACACCGGAGGACTCACACTGGAGAAAAACCATATGAGTGCCCGGATTGTGGGAAAAGTTTCCAGCAGAATTCTAAGCTTGTGAGGCACCAGAGGACTCACACAGGAGAGAAACCCTATGAGTGCCCAGATTGTGGGAAAAGGTTCAGTCATAATTCAAGCCTGGTGATACACCGGAGGACTCACACTGGAGAAAAACCATATGAGTGTCCAGATTGTGGGAAAGATTTCAGTACTAGGTCTAGCCTTATAAATCATGTAAGGTTACACACAGGAGAGAAACCATTCAAGTGCCCAGATTGTCGGAAGGGTTTCAATTGGAATTGCGAGTTGGAAGTACACCAGAGAAGTCACACAGGGGAGAAACCATACGAATGTCCAGATTGTGGGAAAGATTTCAGTACTAGGTCTGGCCTTATAAATCATGTAAGGTTACACACAGGGGAGAAACCATTCAAGTGTCCAGATTGTGGGAAGTGTTTCTCACAAAATTCCTCTCTTATTGCACACAAGAAATTCCATATGAAGCAAAATTTGATGTATGTAGAGGAATCTTGAATCTCATTTCTCTTCTGTCTTTGGCAGCCCAGTTGAGAAATTAACTATTTAATTTCTTGTTTTATTCTTTTTAGTCAAACATGTCTTGGTATCAAACATGAGGGAGGAGATCTGAGCTTCCTTTCTTTGGAATTGTGGTGCTGTTCCTTTTCACAGCGTCGAGGGAATTGCCATGGTTGACAGAAGAAAGTCTCTTATATCTCTATTAGGTATATTTGCCACCTTGAGTTATTTCTACATCTAATTAAGGTGGGATATGGATGTGTATGTATGTGTGTATGTATTTTTATTAAGAAATTGTGTATGGCAGCCCAACGCATTGTGACTCCAGACAACTTACAGCAATGGTGGGATTCAGCCGGTTCTAGCCAGTTCAGGCAAACCAGTGGCGGTAATTCTGCCTGGCACTCCCCGCCCTGCGCAGTCACTCCTCATCTCGTCCTGCATAGCTGCTGCTGCTGCTGCTCCCTGGCTTGCCTCAACCACACGGTCTCTTAGGGCTGCATCCCACACGGCGCTGATCTGCCTGGGTGAGTGACTGCAAGCAGCGAGGCCTGAATCCCAGCTTAGCTGCCTCCTACGTGGCCCAGCGTGCTTGCCAGCCGCCACCAGCTCATTGCCTGCACGCTGGCAAGCAATGGATGCTGCAGAGACAGATTTCCTACATACCATTCTTTGCAAAGAATTAGAACCACGGGGAGGAAAGCCACACTGATCTCTGTCTCCCTCTAGGACCGGCCTTGAAAAAGCTGGCAATCGCCATTGGGCTCCCTTTCTCCCAACGCTTGTGCGAGAACCCAAAATTTTTAAGAATTAGAACCACGGGGAGGAAAGGCACCCTGAGGCCACCGGCGGGCTTTGTTAAGGCATGCAATATGCTGCCGCTAAGCTTCAGGGTTCCTCCCACAAGCGGCCGGAGTCCAAATTGTAAGGGTAGGCTTTTCCAAGGCCGATCTGAAAGGCCGTGGCAGCACCCGCAGCTGCCTTTTCTCTTGCCGTGCAATCTTTGAGGGAGTTCCCTAAAGGTAATGGTGTTGTGGTAATGGCAGGTGGGTGGCTCTGAGGTGGAGGTAGCGAAAGGTGAAGCCTAAGCGTGCAGGAGTGAAGCACAACTTGCCTTCGCCTTGCCCATTCATGGGGGGGTGGGCGGTGCTTCATCATGGTACATTTGTGCCAGCTGGTGGCGCCCAAGGTGTGGTCTGGGGGTCATTGGCAACAGCAGAGAAGCGGGCCGCCTGTTTGGCTACCTGCCAGCCAGTCTGGCTCGAAAGTGCATTCCCTGTTGCAAGCAGCAGGATCCGCGGCAGAGGGAAGGGCGAATGGGTGGCAGCCACCTGGAGGGCTGACAGAAGCTGAGAGCTGGGCTGCCCATGACTTTGATGGCGACCTGCGCCCAGAGCATCCCCTCGCTCGGCCTAGGATGAAGTAAAAAGTCCTCGATCTTTCCACAGGGGAAGGGAAAGTTTTATCAGCGCAGGAGCATCACTCCAGCATGCCCTTCACCGCCCGTCTCTGCCTGTTCGTGGCAGGGCAACTTCTCCCTCGCTGGGCGTTAGCCAAGGGGAAGCAGTAAAATCAGTTTTTATTGCTTGGATAAAGCTGCTTCACACGTCTTCGCCCAATAGCCGAGAGGGAGAGGGACAAAGCGGCTGAAGCTCCTCTAGCATTTTCTCCGCCCTGCCCACGACCGGCTGCTTTTTGCGATTCCGCGTCCTTCACAGGCAGCTCAGCACCAGCCACGGCCCCCTTCGTGTCGGCTCAGGAAGGGAGAAGCGCCAGCGCCACCGAATGCAGGGAGGAGGGAAGAGCTCTGGCTCTCCTGTGTGGCCGGTTACGTGAGCGCACAATGGCGGCAGCAAGAGGAGGAGTTGCCATCCCCACCGCCGCCGTGATCCTGGCCCAGGAGGGTATCTACTTGTGTGTGTGTGTTTGTGTGCGCGTGTGCAAGCAAAAGAGATGATAGGAAAGGAGAGAGAAAGAAATGAGAAAATGATGAATGGAGAGAATGAGAGAGAGGAAAGAGAAATTGGGAGGGAAAAAGAGATGAGAGATATGAGAAAGAGGGAGAAAGAAAGATGAGAGAGAGAGAGATACCTGTTTAAAAGAAAATAGAAAAATGGCTCTTTGAGTGTTTAAGGTTGCAGACCCAGACTCCTGTGTTAGGCAAACATCCTGGTCATTAAGTGTACCTTGTGGTCATTAAGCAAACACTGTGGTTGTTAAACAAGTCTATTTTCCCCGGTGGGCATTTTTAACCGGAAACCAGAAGGAATTGTTGGAAACTGGCAAAAAATATAGAAAACCTCCGTCACATGACTGTGGGATGTTGTAACTGGTCATAAATTTTGCGTGTATGTGTGTGTGTGGCTGTCAAAACTCCAAAAACCGCTCAAGTAGCTCTGGGGAGGTCAGTTGTAAATTAGAACACTTGCTAAGCAACTGGGAATTAAGCGAGGACCACTTGTATTTGGTTTGGGTCCAGAGCTGTATGGAATCTGGAAGAAAGAAAAAGGAAGAAAAAAAAGGAAGGGAGAGGAAAGTGAATGACATGGATGGATGGATACATACATACATGAAGAGAGGAAGGGAGGGAGGGAGAGAAGAAAAGGAGAGGAAGGAAGAACCACAAACCCTGGCACTACATGTGGCTTCAGAAAATGCTTTGAAGCAGCACAGCAACCTAGGACTGGAGGGGACCTCTGAGGCCATCTAGTCCAACCCCCTGCTCCAACAGGAAATCTTAGCTCATCTGGATTATTTTGGTGCCTCTAACAAGAGAGGAAAATTGCCAGAAAGGAGAAGTTTACTAGGACAAGGCTGCCATGCAGAGGAAAGCAGAGATAGTCCTTGATTTATGACCGCAATTGAGCCCAAAATTCTGGTTGCTAAGCAAGAGCGTTGTTAAGTGATTTCTACCACATTTTAGAGGCATCGGGCTGTAACAGTCATGTGCAGGCTAGGGAAGGCCATCTGAAGGCATGTGTAATGTTCTAATATGCAGAAGGTATAGTTAAATGTGTGGCAGAAAGTGGACTCTGGGTGTGTTTTTCCAAACACAGTGAGGTGGACTATAGAGCTGTGTGTGTGTGTGTGTGTGTGTATACAGTATAAATAAAGTATAATATATATAGTAGATAATATATCTTTTTGTGTGCCTATACACACTATAGTATAGTATAGAGCCTATACTATGTAATACGTATGTACACATATGGCATATATACATAGGGTTAGATAGTGAATTTTGGATATTCAGTAGTAGTAAATAGACAGGGAAACTGTATCTCGTTGAGGCCTTCAAGGCAAGGAGAGGCCAAGCAAGGCATCCCTTGACATGAGTGACATCAAGTTGGCCATGCCCAGCCACACCCACCCAGTCACATGACCACCAAACCATGCCCGCAAAACTGGTAGTAACAAAAATTGGAATCCCACCAATGGCTACAGCAATACAATACAGAAAGCAATCAACCCCATATATAGCAAATAGGAAAACACAAAGCCTTGGCATTGGGCATACTCCCACACCATTGCATTCCGCACCAGACTAAAAGGGGCCCAGGTGTCTTCCTCCTACACAGCCCTTTCTCTGGATGGCAAACTCAGAGGTGCAAGCAGAGAGTAAGTGGTAGTCCTAAGCTGCCAACCTTCCACTGCCTTCTTCAGCTGCAATTAGAAAAGATCTGAATTTGCAGCGATGCCTTGAACTGCTCTGCCAGGAAAACCTCTCATGATTTTATTATGCATAGAAAACTGCTGGTGAAGGTATAAAGCCTGCCAGGATGCCAACTGTCCAGAAGGGGGGAAATTATACTTCAGCCCTCTCTTGAGAATATGGGTGGTTCTCGGGTTGCAACAGCAATTAGTGCTAATGCTGTCAACCCTGAAGCCATTTTGGGGCGTATTCAGGGCTGCTGCAGCAAGCCGGGTTGGAGCTGTGGGAATGGAACGGGGGAGTACAGATAGCTGGGGATCTGTAGCCAAAATAAAATTCTCCTGAGAACCAAGGACGTTCTCACCAGGTGCTGGGGAGGTGTGGACTGAAACCAGCTGGAATTGGGACTGTTAACCTGGTTGGTGGACTGGGGAGAAGAACTTTGATTTTTAATTTGGGTGGGGAAAACTTTGGGACCTTCAGAGTCGGGTTTTCATCAGATGTGCCAATATGACCTGTTTAATAAATCTGGATTTTGAGGAGCAGCTTGGCCTCAGAGTTTTGATTGCATTGGGTCTGTTACTTGGGACCCTGACAAGATCTGCTTTATCAGAAGGCAACTGGACTTTCTGGTTTTTCTTTGAAGAGGTTTTGCTTCTCATCCAAGAAGCTTCTTCAGCTCTGACTGGATGGTGGGGGGTGGAAGGATTCCTAGTCCTTGCAGACAGCTGGTCGTTTGCATTCTTTGAAAGAGTCCTTGAGGCCACCTGGCAGTTGATCTGTGTCCTGGGGTCACATGAGTCGTGCAAATGGATATGGAGCCTTTGTGGCCACAAGATGTTTTCTGTCCTGTGTCTCTTCACTGTTCAAGACAGGTGCAAGCCGTTAGAGGTGAGTCTTGTTGTCCGCATTTCAAACTGAAGCAAAATGCTTTCTTTAATTTTTCTGGAAAACCATTGATATCATGACTTGGCTGACTGGGAATCTCTATAGGCAATTCAGGCTAGAATTGCTATGAAGGGATGGAGCCACCAGTAGGATATCCCATGCTGGTTAGCTGAACATGGAAGGAAAAGAAACTAAAATCCCAGCAGAGACAAGGGGTCAAGCTTCAGTCTTACAGATTCTCTAAATTGCAGAGGCAGGTTTTGAGGAGATATCCTGCACACCCGCACAAACCCCAAGAAGAAAAGCTATCATGAACCAAGGGAGGTGCAGTCTTGTCTTTTCCTATTTGAACGTCAATTCTAGATCCACACCCAAAAGGGAGGATTCCTTTCATTTTAGTTGCTGCTTTTGGCAAACGAAACTTCGGGCTCGGCTCCAGGGACAGGCCATGCCCTCTTGGGGAACCTGAAAGAAAAGGTTTGGGGATGGATGGATCACCAGGGAGAAAAGCTATCAATGAGCTCGATGGGAGTCAAAGAAGACTTGGCGGTATACAAGGAAGGGCGGAACCAGGAAGAACAGCTTCAAACGCCATAGGTAAGAACGAGCGTGTTCCTTTCAACCATACGTCGCTAGATGGCGCGCTACAGAGAAGCAACAGTCACGCCTTACAAAGCCGCGACCGAGCTAGTCTAGGAAAGGGGCAGAGGCTGAGATTGAACGGGTTGAAACGATAGATTGATGGATTGCTAGAGAGGTTTGTAAAGGAGAGGCGGTGGAGGGCAGGGGAACTTCCTCTTCCGGCTCAGCCACGGAAGGATAGTGGCGTCGGCGGAGCCTCTCGTGACACTTGGAAGGTCGAAGCGGCTCCTGGGAGGTGAGTGGAGGTCAGGTCGGAGGAGAAGCCGGGAGCAAGTCCGGCCCTTTGGGTTACTCCACGGCGGGGAAGCGGGAGAGGAAGCAACGAGGGTGAAACGTGTTGGCTGCTGTTGTATATTATTTCCCTTCCCGAATTTTATTCTTCTGCACAATTTAATACTTCTGCCTGTGATTTTCTCCCTGGAGATGGCAGATTTGGGAAATTTAAAGAAATCTTTACACATTTTTCATATTTCTTAGCCACCCATCTCCATCACAGTTCACGAAACGATTCCTTGAGATTTCATCGACATGTTCTTTCTATGGCAAGCGAGGAGCTTCATGGGCAAAACAGATGCTTTAAACCAGGGGTGTCCAACCTTGGCAACTTTAAGACTTGTGGACTTCAACTCCCAGAATTCCTCAGCCAGCAAAGCTGAAGTCCACAAGTCTTAAAGTTGCCAAGGTTGGACACCCCTGCTTTAAACCTTTTAAAGAAAAACCTTTCTAAAATTAGGTCAAAAAAATTTGAGCAAAGGCATTTCTGGAACATTTTACACCCTGAAATACACATAATATCTACACATAAATTGATAAGCTTGTAGTTATGTGCTCCTATGTGTGCATGTAGCAGTGATTTACCCAAGCCGAAAAGAGAATCTTATGATTGGGTTGATATTTGAGCTTGCATCTTGCTAGTTGTCTATTTTCCAAATGAATCATAATTCATTTTAGAGGTGAAACCAGAATTTTGATTTTTTTTTTTCATGAATACACATGCTGTTTTTCATATGTTCTGCAACCATTTTTAAACAATAATAATAAACTAACCCATTAAGATGAATGCATGATTTTAACTGCTGCCTGTACTTTTCTGCTGGCACATTTGGGACATTTAAAGAAATCTTTACATATTTTTCATAATTGGTAACCACCCATCTCCTTCAGCCTTCATGTAATGATTTCTGTTATTGAGATGTTTTTTCCCTGGCAAGCGAGGAGTTTCATGGGCAAAATAGATGCTTATGATTGAGTCAATATTTGAACTTGGATCTTGTTACTTTTCTATATTCCAAATGAATCATAAGTAATATTAGAGATTAAAATAGAGTTCTGATGTTTGTTTGTTTTTGTGCTAATATATGTGGTGTTTTTTTGCTGCTTTCATATGTCCTGCAGCCATTTTTCCAACAATAATTAAACTAATCCATTTATATTAATCTTAGAGAGAGAAGATGCCAAGAAGAGTACTCTGGACAACAAAGAATGAGAAGCCGCATTAATGCGCAAAATAAATCATCATTCAAAATATTTTCCAATTCAAGTTTAAAAACTCTTCTTCCTTAGCAGATGAGAGACGAGGGAAAGAATAACAAGAACAAAGTTTTGAGTGAAAAAAAAAATAGAGCACATAGAACTGGAAATAACAAGATTAAACGAGAATTCAAAGAGAATAATCTTTAAATAAAGAAGCGAGGAACAACTTGGAGTCATTAGGAAGAAAATGGTTCCTTGTATAGCCAAAATTGCCAGGCATTAATTGAAGTCTTTGAGGTAGGAAAAAATGGCTTGAACCAAACAACCATCAGGCAAGAGATCAGAAATATTTTTCACCGCCTCAAGAATCCAAGTACATCAGTGTTGGAAAAAACCCATAGACTCCTAATGTGGGGAAAGCACAGATTGGAGATCATAGCGGATTATGCACAACAGGATCCACCCAGTGAAAAGCCATATAAATGTTTGGAGTGCGGCAAAAGCTTTTCTCGGAAAAACATCCTCATGATTCATGGAAGAACCCATACTGGAGAGAAGCTCTACCAATGTTCCCAATGTGGCAAAAGATTTAGCATTCATTCCAATCTGGTGAGACACCAAAGGACTCACACTGGGGAGAAACTTTTTGAATGTCCTGTTTGTGGGAAAAGTTTCAGTCAAAATTCCCACCTGGTGGAACACCAGACAACACACACAGGAGAGAAACCGTATAAATGTCCTGTTTGTGGGAAAAGTTTCAGTCTGAATTCCAACCTGGTGTTGCACCAGAGGACTCATACAGGAGAAAAACCATATCAGTGCCTGGATTGTGGGAAACATTTCAGGCAGAGTTCCTACCTGGTGAAACACAAGAGGACTCACACAGAAGAAAAACCCTATGAGTGCCTGGATTGTGGGAAAAGTTTCAGGCAGAATTCCCAGTTGGTGGAACACCACAGGACACACACAGGAGAGAAACCGTACAAATGTGATTGTGGAAAAAGTTTCAGTCTGAATTCCTGCCTGATTATACACCAGAGAACTCACACAGGAATAAAACCATTTCAGTGTCCAGATTGTGGGAAAAGTTTCAGGCAGAATTCCAACCTGATGATTCATCAGAGAACTCACACTGGAGAAAAACCGTATCAGTGTCTGGATTGTGGGAAAAGTTTCACTCAGAATTCCCATCTGGTGAAACACCACAGGACACACACGGGAGAGAAACCATATGAGTGCCTGGCTTGTGGGAAAAGTTTCAGTTGGAAATCCAGCCTGGTGGAACACCGCAGGACACACACGGGAGAGAAACCATATAAATGTAGTGATTGTGGAAAAAGTTTCAGTCAGAATTCCTGCCTGGTGATACACAAGAGGACTCACACGGGAGAGAAACCATATGACTGTTCAGAATGTGGGAAATGCTTCAGTTGCAAATCTGAACTTGGGCGGCACCAGAAGACTCATACGGGAGAGAAACCATATGAGTGTCTGTATTGTGGGAAAACTTTCAGTAAGAGTTCCAATTTGGTGATACACCAGAGGACTCACACAGGAGAAAAACCGTATGAATGTCTGGATTGTGGGAAAGGTTTCAGGCAGAATTCCCATCTGGTAGAACACCAGAGGACTCACACAGGAGAGAAACCGTATGAATGTCCGGATTGCGGGAAAGATTACAGTACTAAGTCTAGCCTTATAAATCACGTAAGGTTACACACAGGGGAGTAATCATTCAAACTTCCAGATTGCAAACACTTTCACACAAAGTTCACACTCATAACCTTTTAAGGCAAACTTCCATGGGTTGATTGTTCTGACTGTCTTAAAATTGCTCCTTATTTCTAGTTTGAATCTTTCTTTGATCTGTACTGTTGTTTCGTCTCTGGCCTTCGGGTGCTTTGGCAAATAGTTTGTTCCCCCCTTTTTGACAGTCTCTCAAATATTGGAAGATTGCTATCATGTCACACCTGGTTCTTGTCTTCCCTAGACGAGCCATGCTCATTTCATGTAACTGTTCTTCATATGTTTTAGCCTGCTTCTAATTTGATCTAAGCTTCCTGTCTCTTTGCTCTTCCTTTTTGTTTCTCTAATCTCATCTGAGCTTCCCTTCTCTTTTTTCTTCCTTTCTCTTTCCTTTCTCTTAATCTCATCTGAGCTTCCTTTTTTTTTGGCCCAGTGCAGTATGTCCCTTTCACAGAGTTAAGGGGATCTGCCATTTCTGGGCCAGAGAAAGCGAGCTTGGAGCTCTATTAGCTATGTTTGCTGCCTTGAATTATTTCTACATATAATACAAAGGGATATAAATATGTATGTATGTATGTATATACCACAATAGTTTAAGGTCTCTTGCTTGAGCAGGGGGTTGGACTAGAAGACCTCAAAGATCCCTTCCAACTGTGTTCTGTTCTTTATTTTGACTTAGCATGAAAACGTATATGGCAGCCCAACTAATGGTGACTCTGCATGGTTTACTGCATTAAAACCTTAATACAAAACTCAGTAAACATATATTGCAAAACCTCCCTTTTTAACATGTACTTGCCTTGCAAATGCAGCAGACTTCTATCAAAGTTGGTGGCATTTGGATGGTCTGGGAATTCCAAAAAGGTGATTCTTGCTTTTGTTCAAATCAGAGGTTAACCAGGCCTCCTGGCCTTACTAATTATGCTTCTGCCTGACGCCGTTCTTGCTCAAAACTGGTAATCTTTCTCCTTGCAAGGATGTCCCAAAGGTGCTTTTCAAGAGTTAAATTGGAGAAGCTAACCCCAGGATTAGCGGCATATAAATTTGATAATTATAGGAGTCTGTGCAACGTGAGTGCCTCAAGCAACGTGCACATGGGCAGCCTAAGCTGGGCCATTTTTGGGATTCATCCCTTCTGATTTACTTAAAATGTTTATATAGCCATCCATCCAGAGTTATAACAAACTTAAAATAAGCTTCAAATCAGTAATTAACTTAAAGACTGTATTAAGTCCATACCTAGGTACAAAATCAAGCTTCTGATTGGAAAGAGTTAAATTGGAGAAGTTAGCCGTAGGATTAGTGGCCAATAAATTTGATAATTAAATTCGTAGAGTGCCTCAAGAAACTTGGCACAAAGACAGCCAAAGCACCCCCATTTTTTAAAAAAGTTTTTTATTTTAACAACGAAACAACATAGACATACAACATAAGACATAAAAACATCATCCTTCTTCATAAATTTACAAACAGTGCATCGGTTGGTTTACCACTTTTTTTGTGTGCATCCATTTCCTAATCGCTAGTATAATTATATTACATAATAGCTCATATTATCAATCAATAATTGTATAACCTGATATCATCACTAAGAAATCATTTATCTATAATTTTATTAATTCATACTTTAACGAGATAACTATAATTTACTTAATTTATTTTACAATGAATCATAAGTTCATACCAAATCTATCTTAATAAAGTTTTATAAAAATATCAAAAAAAGAAAAAAAATTATATCCTAAGTCTAAATGTTCTATTATTATGTTTTATTATCTAACCATTGATAAAAAAGATCCCAAACTTCATAAAATTGTTTATCTTCTTGTTCTCTAATTTCAAATGTCAATTTACTAATTTCAGCACAATCCAATATTTTCTTAATAATTTCTTCCTCTGATGGAGTTTTCTCACTCTTCCAGTTTTTAAGCAAATACAATCCTAGCCGCTGTTAATACATTTACAATCAAATACTTCAAATTCTTATTATATGTATCTGGTAAAATTCCCAATAAAAATATCTCTGGTTTCAAGTCTATATGTGTCTTTATAATTTTTTCCAACCATATGCGAATTTTAGTCCAATATTTTCTAGCGTCCTCACAAGTCCACCACATATGGTAATATGAGCCAGGTATCTGATAACATTTCCAGCACTTTTCGGATTTGTTCTTGAACATTCTTGCAATTCTTGTCGGGGGAAAATGCCACCTGTAAAACATCTTATACAAGTTTTCTTTATAAGCTGTTGACATTGTCATTTTATAATGTTGGGACCACAATTTTTCCCATTTCTCCAAATCAATCCCATATCCAAAATTCTTCCCCCAAACAATCATCGTTTCTTTAACTTGTTCCTCCTCTAATATAATTTCCAACAAATAACTGTATAATGTTTTAATCACTTTTTCATCAGTACCTGTCAAGATCCTATCTAAATCAGTCAATTTATCATAAAACCCCCTCCGTTTTAGAATCTATAAGATACCTTGAATGTATTTGCGCATATGAAAACCAATTCATCTTTATGCCTTGTTCTTCTAGTTTTTGCATTGTTTTAAGTTCACTCTTTTCATCCAATATTTCCCCATATCTGACTGTTTGTTTCTTCTCATATATTATGGGATAAGAAAAGGCTTCAATAGTTGATAACCAGACTGGGATTTTCAAATAATATTTTCTCTTAATTTTCTCCCAATTCAACCATAAAGACTCCCTTATATAGTGCCTTCTAAAATAGCCCTGCGATTTAGTTCCCTTATACCACAGAAAAGCATGCCATCCCAGTAATAAATCATGTCCTTCTAATGTCAACAATCTAGTCTTTCTTAATGTTATCCATTCTTTAACCCACATTAAATTTGCAGCTTGGTAATACAACTCCCAATTCAGAAGGCCAAATCCTCCTCTAATTCTAGCATCTTGTAGGAGTTTTAATTTTATTCTGGCTTTCTTACCTTGCCATATCACAATTCACTTCAACACAATTTTATTTAATTCTTCAAAGTAATCTTTACCAAGCCTAATTGGTATGGTTTGAAACAAATATAAAATTCCGGGTAAAATATTCATCTTGATTGTTGAAATTCTACCTATCAATGACAATTGTAGGTTTTCCCATTTCTTCCAATCAGATGCTATCTGTTGTTTAAGTTTAATATAGTTATTCTCTTTCAATGTAGTACATCTTGACGTCAGATGTATCCCCAAATATATTCGTAACTTGAATTTTCAATAAGTCTGCCAGTTCATCTCTTTGTTTTAGTAACATATTCTTTGTCAAGATCTTTGTTTTATCTTTGTTTATTTTCAGACCCGCCATCTCACCATACGTCTCTATCTTTTCCAATAGTTTTAAAGCTGTTTCTAGAGGATCTTCCAGAATAAAAACCAAATCATCCGCAAAGGCTTGCAATTTAAATTCCTCCTTCTTAATTTTCATTCCTTTTATATTTGGATCCTCTCTAATATTTCTGTTCAACACTTCCAGAGTCAATACAAATAACAAAGGTGATAATGGGCATCCTTGTCTTGTGCCTTTTCTTATATTAATAGAGTCTGTAAAATCTCCCTCTATCATTACTTTTGCCGTTTGTTTATCATATATGGCTTCTATTGCTTGAGTAAATTTTCTAGCAAAGCCCATCTGTTCCAATAACAAAAACATGAATCTCCAGTTCACATTATCAAATGCCTTTTGGGCATCTAAAAACATCAAAGCCATTTGTTTTTCAGGATGCGCCTCATAATATTCCAAAGTGTCCAGAATTACCCTCATATTATCCCTAATTTGTCTCTTTCGCAGGAATCCATTCTGATCAGGATGAATAAAGTTATTTAGATATCTTTTGAGCCTTTCTGCCAAGATGGAGGCAAAAATTTTATAGTCTGCATTCAGTAAAGAAATAGGTCTATGGTTCTTAATTTGTAATGAATCGGCCCCTTCTTTTGGAATAAGT
>NW_020769506.1:19922-57426 GCF_900518735.1 Pseudonaja textilis
TCCCTTTCACGGAGTCGAGGGGAACTGCCTTGCTGGGCCAGAGAAAGTAAGCTTGGACCTCTATTAGGCATGTTTGCCACCTTGAGTTATTTCTACATATAATAAAGGGGTATATAAATATGTTTGTATGCATTTTTACTTAATTTGAAAATCCATTTGGCAGCTCAAGTCATGGTTATTCCACACGGTTTACAGCAATAAAGCCTTAATACAGAAACCAATAGACTCCATGGCCAAATGCAAAGCCTCCACATTTAACATGTATTTGCTCTGTAAATAGAAGGCCCTTCACGCAAAGTGGATGGGACTTGGATAGTCTGGAAATTCCAAAAAGGTGATTCTTGATTTTGTTTTAATTGACAAGTTAACCAGGCTTCCTGGCCTTACTAATTATGTTCATTTCTTGTGCCATTCTTCCTCAAAACTGATAATCTTTGTCCTTACAAGGAGTTAAATTAGAGAATTTAATCACAGGATTAGTAAGAATATAAATTTGATAATTAAAGAAATACATAGACCTTCCGTGCCTTGTAGATGGGCTGCTTCAGTGAGGCCATTTTTTTGGATTCATCTGATTTATTTAAAATATTTATGTATCAGCATTATGGTTGCCTTCAAAGGGCCAGTTGCTTGTAAGATTATGAGGACTCACAGCAGCCAGGTGGGCATGGCTGGGGAGAAGTGACTGGGTGGTCACAGCTGGGTTATAGGCACTAGGTAGGTTTGGCCAGGTCGGTATTGGCCTGCTCGACAACACTCACTGGGCGCAGTTGACTCTGGACAGCAGGGTCAGGATTGAGTAGGTTGCACCCGCTAACTAAAGGTGGGGGGAATTTAGTGTCTCCCCCTTTTCTGCCTCCCTATCTTCCCCTCTCCCCATTCTGTATCTCCCTCTCTCCTCTCTGTGCATGTCTCCCCCTCTATCTCTGCATCTCTCTCTCCCTCTCCCACTTCTCTCTGTATCTCTACCTCTCTCCCTATCTTCCCCTCTCTATATCTCTCCTTCTCCCCTCTGTGTGTGTCTCTTTCTGTATCTCTCCCTCTCCCTATCTCCCTGTCTCTCTCCTCTCCCCACACACCGTATCTCTCTGTTTCTCCCTCCCTCTGTATCTCTCCCTATCTTCCCCTTTCCCCCCCTCCCTCTGTATCTATGTCTCTCCCCCTCTGTCTCTATGTCTGTGTGTGTGTGTATGTATGTGTGTGTGTGTGTGTGTGTGTATATATATATATATATATATATATATATATATATATGTATACGTATACATATACATGTATGTATGTATGTATGTATGTATGTATGGTATTCAGCTTTGTTTGGGTCACATGACTCACAGACGAACACTATACAGAAGCCTGATGATGGCAGATGAGATTCTGCCGAAATGTTGCTACAACTTTAAAAGCACAACTATAATGACATGGGGAAATACCCGAACAAAGCTGAATACTATACATGTAAGTACCCGTGAAAACTTATGTATGTATGTATGTATGTATGTATGTATGTATGTATGTATGTATGTATGCATGTATATATGTATATGTCTCTTTTCTTTTGAGTAGTTTGGAGAACTAGCAAATATCACCTCTCACTGAAGATTATACAGTATCCTTCCTCTGTCACACCCTCAAAGCCATGCCCACGGAACCGGAAGTAAAACAATTTGAATGCCACCACTGGTGGGATTCCCCCACTCTCCACCCAGGTGGTCCTGTTCACCAATAAGCCAACTTTCCAAACAGCCTCCATGTTTCTAGTGTCTTTCTCCCCACTTGGAACTGTAGCAGATGGATTTTTCTTCCAACACTAAACAGGGATGGAGCACCAATAAGTAATACTGTCCATGTTAGCTAAGCACTTAAAGTAAAAGAAAATAAAATCCCAGCAGAGAGAAGGGGTCAAGCTTCAGTCTTACAGCTTCAGTTAAGTGGCAGAGGCACATTTTGAGGAGTTATCCTACACAGGCACACCCCAAGAGAAAAAACTGGAACGAAGAGAATTCTCCCCATTTGCACATCATTTCCAGCCACAAAGGGAGCTTTCCTGTAGTCTAGTTGCCACTTCTCGTAAAAGAAGCTTCGGGCTCAGCTCCAGGGACAAGGAGTGTCCTCTTGGGGGAACCTGAAAGAAAAGGTTTGGGGATGGATCCTCAGGGAGAAAAGCTACCGATGAGCTCGATGAGAGTCAAATAGGACTTGATGGCACTTAAGGAAGGCCGGAATCCGTGAGAACGCTTTAAGGGTAGAGAACGAGCGTGTTTTTCCCCTCTATGTCGCTAGATGGCGATCTAACAGAGAAGCAACACCGGCGCCTAGCAAGCAGGTATTGTACAGCTGCAGCGGGAAGGGAGAGAGGGTGAGCTAGAACGAGTTGTGAAACCATAGATTATTTGATTGCTAGAGGGGTTGTGGAGGCGAAGGAAAGGTAGAGGAATTTCCTCTTCCGGCACAGCCACGGGAGGATAATGGCGTCGGCGGAGCTACTTGTGCTGTTTGAAAGATCGAAGCGGCTCCTGGGAGGTGAGTGGAGGGCAGGTCGGAGGAGAAGCCCGGAGCAAGTCCGGCCCCCGCGGCAAGGAAGCAGCGAAGGGACAAGGCTGAAGTATGCGGGCTGCTGCTGCTGCATATTCTTTCCCTCCCGAAATGTTTTTTTATCCTTTTGCTAAATGATTTAAATCTGCTGCCTGTGATTTTCTGTTGGCAGATTTGGGAGATTTAAAAATTATTTATGTTTCATATTTCATAGCCTCCCAAATCGCTCAGCTTTCACATAACCCTTGATTATTTTATTGACATGTTGTTTTCCTGGCAAGCGAGGAGTTTCCTGGGCAAAACGGATGTTTTGTATCTTGCCTAGGATTTGGGCACCATGTGTTAGTGTCCCCACCTTTCTAAATTTGGATCAAAATAATTGAGTCAGTGCACTTCTGAGGCATTTTGCAGACTGAAATATACATGATTGTTTACATAAATAAATTCTAAGGAGTGTACATCAGTGTCAATAGGCACGCATATACAGTGCATTCAGATAGTATTCAGTATTCCTCTGGGGCTGCGTGATTTAAAACTGCTGCCTGTGATTTTCTGTTGGCAAATTTGGAACATTTGAAGAAATCTTTATATACTTTTCATATTTCTTGACCGCCCAATCTCCCTCACCCTTCACGAAACACTTGATTCCTTGTGATTTTATTGACATGTTGTTTTCCTGCCAAGTGAGTTTCCTGAGGAAAATGGATGTTTTAAATTTTGCAGTAGGATTTGGTCACCATTTCATCTGTTAGCGTCCCCAGATTTCTGAACTTGGATGAAAAATATGAGCAAATGCAGTTCTGGGACATTTTGCACATGAAGATACACATAGATTATTTACATACGTAAAGGTGTAGGTGTGGATTTCTGTGTGCCTGGGTATGAGTGCATGAGTGATTACCCTGTAATGATACATCCTGCTTCAGCAGGGGGCTGGATTAGAAGATTTCCTAGGTCCTTTCCAACTCTATTCTGATTGATTGATTGATTTGATTGATATATTGATTGATATATTGATTGAAAAAGAATCTTTTGATCAAGTCAATATTTGAACTTGGATCTTGCTAATCTATATGCCAAGTGAACCATAATATTAGATATTAAACTAGAATTTTGGTGTTTGTTTTTTCCTGCTAATGTATGGGTTTTTTTCCCCCTGCTTTCACAGGTCCTGCAGCCACTTTTTAAACAATCATGAAACTAGCCCATTGCTGTGACTCTTACAGACAAAGAGGATGCCAAGAAGGATGCCACTCTGGACAACAGAGAATGAGAAGCAGCATTAAAATCCAAAATGAACCGTCAAAATCTTTTTTCAATACCACTTGAAAGTGTAAAAAGTCTTCTTCCTCAGAAAATGAGAGAGAAGGCACAGAAAAACAAGAACAAAGTTTTGAGTTGGGAAAAATAGACTATATGGAACTCAGGAAGACATTACATGAGCAGTCTAGGAGGAAAATGTCCAAATAAAAAGTGGGAAACACCTGAAAGTCAGTGGGAAGAAAAAGGTGCAGATGGCCAAAATAGGCAGCTATTAATGAAAGCCTTTGACGAAGGAAAGAGTGGCTTGAATCAAAAAAACTTAACGTAAGAGATCAGAAATATTTCTGGCCTTTTTGAAAATTCAAGAATATCAGTGTTGGAAAAACCCCAGAGATTGCCTATTGTGAGAAAAATACAGATTGTAAATCACATCTGATTATGTGCAACATGATTCACCCAGTGAAAAGCCATGCAAATGTTTAGAGTGCAGTAAAAACTTTACTCGGAAAACCTTCTTCATAATTCATGGAAGGACCCATACAGAAGAGAAACTCTACTAGTGCTCCCCATCTGACAAAAGATTAAGCATGAACACCAATGTAGTGAGACACAATAGGGTTCACACTGGGGAGAAACTTTTTGAATGTCCTGATTGTGGGAAAAGCTTCTCTCAGAATTCTGACCTGGTGATACATCAGAGGACTCACATGGGAGACAAACGATATGAATGTCTGGATTGTGGAAAAAGTTTCAAGGAGAATTTCAAGCTCATGATACATCGGAGGATTCACACAGGAGAAAAACCGTATGAGTGCCCAGATTGTGGGAAAGGTTTCAATTGGAATTCCGAGTTGGAAGTACACCAGAGGACTCACACTGGAGAGAAACCTTATGAATGTCCTGATTGTGGGAAGGGTTTCTCTCGGAAATCAAACCTGGTAAAACATCAGAAAACACATACAGAAGAAAAACCATTTAAATGTAGTGATTGTGGGAAAAGTTTCAGTCATAATTCATACCTGGTGATACATCAGAGGACCCACACGGGAGAGAAACCATATACATGTGTGGATTGTGGGAAACATTTCACTCGGAATTCTGATATGGTAAAACATCAGAAGACACATACAGAGGAGAAACCGTATAAATGTGATTGTGGGAAAAGTTTCAGTCAGAATTCCTACCTGGTGAAACACCAGAGGACTCACACGGGAGAGAAACCATATGAGTGTCTATATTGTGACAAGCGTTTCACTCGGAATTCTGACAGGGTGATACACCAGAGGACTCACACAAGAGAGAAGCCATATAAGTGTGCTGATTGTGGGAAATATTTTGCTCGGAATTCTGACATGGTGAAACATCAGAAGACACATACAGAAGAGAAACCATATAAATGTTGTGATTGTGGGAAAAGTTTTAGTCAGAATTCCTACCTGGTGAAACACCAGAGGACTCACATGGGAGAGAAACCATATAAGTGTGCAGATTGTGAGGAAAGCTTCCATCGGAATTCTCATCTGGTGGTACACCAGAGAATTCACACGGGGGACAAACTGTATCAATGTCCGGATTGTGGTAAAAGTTTCACTCGGAATTCTAACCTGGTGATACACCAGTTGACTCACACAGGAGAAAAATTATATGAATGTCTGTTTTGTGGGAAAGGTTTCTTTCGGAATTCCAATTTGGTGATTCACCAGAGGACTCACACGGGAGAGAAACCCTATGAGTGTCCTGATTGTGGAAAAACTTTCACTCAGACTTCTCACCTGGTGAGACACCAGAAAACTCACGTGGGAGAAAAACCCTATGAGTGCCTGGATTGTGGTAAAAAATTCATTTGGAATTTTCACTTGGTGATACACCAGAAGACTCACACAGGAAAGAAATTGAATGAGTGTCCAGAGTGTGGGAAAAATTTCAGTTGCAAGTCTGAACTGATAAGACACCAAAAAACTCACAGAGAAAAGAGACGATATGAGTGTCTGGATTGTGGGAAAAGTTTCACTCAGAATTCCAAGCTGGTGATACACCAGAGGAGTCACACAGGAGAAAAACCATATGAGTGTCTCGAGTGTGGGAAATGCTTCTGTCGGAATTATGACTTAGTGATACATCGAAGGACTCACACAGGAGAGAAACCATATGAGTGTCCAGATTGTGGGAAAGATTTCAGTACTAGGACTAGCCTTCTAAATCATGTTAGGTTACACATAGGAGAGTAACCATTTATGTACCCAGATTGTGGACAAGTGTTTTGCTCAAGGTTCCTCCCTTATCACGCAAGAAACTCAATTTGAGGCAAAATTTGATGTGTGTAGAGGGCTCTTGAATTTCGTTTCTTGTCTCTTACGCAAGCTCACATTGTAGGTGGGCTGCTTCAGTGGGTCCATTTTTTTTATTCATCTGTTTTTCCTCTGGTCTATTTAAAATATTTATGTAGCCATCCATGTTATAACAATCTCAGAGCAGCTCCCAATCAATCATTAGCTTTTAAACCATATTAAAACTAAATGCATATAAACAGACACCTGGTTCCAAATCAAGTTACTGATGGGCAGGCACCTTTTCTTATCCCAGTGCTTAGTGGAAAAGCTACATCTTCCATGCTTTACGGAAGACCAGGAGGATAAAGGCCTGCCAAACTCCAGGGGGAAGAGTGTCTCACAGGGCAGGAGCTGCAACCGAAAAAACTTCCTACCTCCTATCCAATAGCAATATTTAAAGGGCTAGTGCGCCTACCCTATCTGATCTAGCAGAAGATATGGACGCAATAATAATAAAGGTAGGGCAATAATGACAGGTGCCCTGGTGGCTCAGTGGTTCAAATGCAGTTTTACCGGCTGACTCTGCCCACAGCCTGCAATCTGATCCTGACGGGGGCTCGCGATTGACTCAGCCTTCCATCTTGAGATCAATAAAACGAGAACACAAGATTGTTGGGGGCAATATGCTGATTATGTAAACCACAGATGTCAAACTCAATTCCGTTGAGGACTGTATCAGCATTATGGTTGCCTTCAAAGGGCCAGTTGCTTGTAAGATTATGAGGACTCAACACCAGCCAGGTGGGCATGGCTGGGGAGAAGTGGCTGGGTGGTCACAGCTGGGTTATAGGCACTAGGTAGGCGTGGCCAGGTCCGTGTAGCCTGCTCGACAATGCTCACTGGGCGCAGTTGACTCCGAACAGCAGCGTCAGGATTGAGTAAGTTGCACCGGCTAACTCAAAATGGGGACAATTTGGTGTCGCATAAGTTCCCAAAACTGCTGGCAGCCAAGCGTGCATTCACAAACACACCCCTTTCTATGTATGGAGAGTTTTATCCACAGAGGAAGGAGAAGGCCTTCTTCCCCAAGCCCAGGCATGATTGGCAGTCTGCAAGCTTGGATGTGGATAATAGGCTCCAAATTTGGAGTGTGTGTGTGTGTGTGAGCACAGCATGCCAAAAGAGATGTACTTTTCCCAATGCCAGACATCGTTGGTGTTTCCTGTCCTGTGCCCCCTCCCAGCAAAGCAGGCGGCAGAGGACAACATTGCTGCGTGGGGAAGCTCAAGAGTTGAAAATGTGCAGGAAGTGGTTTTCTCCCGGACCAACTTCTGCCTTGACAGATCTCTGGAGAGCAAGAGGAGGCGGCGGGGTAGCAGCACTCCCTGGCCCCGCATGAGGGAAGCTGGCCCTTCCGGAAAGGGAATCCCCATTTCCAATCGTGTAGTAAGGATGCCGGCTTGTTAGGGCAGCCTTCACTCATGCAACCCCCTCCACCATCCCATCCTCCTTTCCAGAGATCTGTCGAGGGAGAAGTTGGGACTGTGAGGAAACTGTTTCCTGCAAACTTTCTCTTCTGCGCTTCCACGTGCAGCTGGGTTGTCCTCCGCTTCTTGGGGGTAGGGCAGGCCAGACTGGGAGGGGAGAATCTGGAGGTCTCCAGTGGAGGAAGGTGAAACCAGGGTGAGCACCAAAGCCTTGTCCCCGCCCGCCCCCATAGGAGCCTCACCGTCCCTCTCAGGCCATGCAGAGGACTCCCACATGCCAGCGTGGACTGCCGGTACCTCTGGGCAGCATGGCAATCGCCCAGTCTGGCCCAATAGCTCCTGGGGTCTCGGGACTCCTCAGCCGAACCCGGCCCTCCTTCCTCAAAGGGGAAGCGTTCGGCCACGCTTACCTCAAGAGCGCAGCTGCTGTGCTCGCTGTCCTCGGCCAGGTTGCTGATTGTGGGTACGGGAGGGCAAAGCGCATGAGTCAAAAGAGGAGGATCCACACCCTCTCCATGGGAGGAGACCTGGCTTTGTAAGTCAAGCATCCTCAGCGATAGGATGGGAGACCACCGGGACAGGACAGGAGGAGAGGGCAAGCGGGTGGCAAGAAGGCAGCAGGGCTGGCAGCCAAGTGCTAAGGCGGGACTTCCCTCAGATCCTTCCTCTCATTTCCACTTTCCTCCATCCCTCCTTCCCCCTCTTTCTTTCCCTGCCTCCCTCCTTCTCATTTCCATCTTTCCTTCCCCCCTTCCCTTCCCTCCCTCTTTCTCATTCCCATCTCCTTCCTTCCCCCTTTCCTTCCCTCCTTCCTTCTCCTTCCCATCTCCTTCCTTCCCTCCCTCCTCCTCATTCCCATCTCCTTCCTTCCCCCTTTCCTTCCCTCCCTCCTCATTCCCATCTCCTTCCTTCCCCCTTTCCTTCCCTCCCTCCTCCTCATTCCCATCTCCTTCCTTCCCCCTTTCCTTCCCTCCCTCCTTCTCATTCCCATCTCCTTCCTTCCCCCTTTCCTTCCCTCCCTCCTCCTCATTCCCATTTCCTTCCTTCCCTCCCTCCTTTCCTCCCTCCGTCCCTCCTTCTCATTCCCATCTTTCCCTCCCCTTCCCTCCCTCCCCCCATGCCCAGGAAGAGACGACAGGAGGTGGAGTGGGTAGCAGCCCTGCCTGCGGCCATGGCTTTCCCTGCAGCGGCAGGGGGTGGGATATCGGGCAGGGCTGGGAAGCACTTGCGGGCTGCAGGAGCCTCAGGTGAGGTCCAGGCCGGCGAGCTGGCCATGGAGGGCGGTGGAGATGCCGGTGGCTGGCGCAGCAGCAATGCTGTTGGGGATCTATGTGGCGATCTACGACGACTTGGTGACAGTCACCGGAGGCCAGAACACAATCAGCCTGTTTTTAGCCCCAGCAGCAGCAGCAGCACCACGCCCACCAATCAGCGCCTCCACCACCTCAGCCCACTCACCCGCTGGCCCCGCAGCCCAGGAGCACTTCCCTAGATTGCCAGTGGAACCGAGCAGTTGTCCCGTCCTCAAAACACTCCAGAAGGATATCATGGTCAAATGATCTTGAAACTAGGCCTACAAGGCACATAATCACTGTACGTCTTCTATCTCAAACCCTCCAAAAGTCCATGAGGATTGCAACCAATGCCATTTTGGCGATGTGTCCCGGCCTGAAGCCAGACTGAGAAGGACCCAGGTGTCTTTCCTCCTGCACAGCCCTTTCTCCAGGTGGCAACCTCAGAGCCGCAAGCAGAGGGCGAGTTGAAGTCCCAGGCTGCCAACCTTTCATTGCTCTCTTCAGCTGGCAAAATTAGAAAAGATCTGAATCTGCAGCAATGCCTCGAACTGCTCTGCCAGGAAAACCTCTCGTGATTTTCTCATGCATTACAAACTGCTGTTGATGAAGGCATCAAGCCAGCCAGGATGCTAACTGTCCAGAAGGGAGGGAATGACTCGTTCCACTCCTGAAGTTGGAAAAGAAATACGGATGGCTCTAAGGTTGGGACAAGCAATTGGTGCCAAACTTTCCATTGTTAAGCAGGGATGGGGCACCAATAGGAAACATTGTGTGCTTGTTAGCTAAACATTTAAAGGGAAAGAAAAGAAAATCCCAGCAGAGACAAGAGGCCAAGCTTTCGTCTTACAGCTTTAGTTAAGTTTCAAGGAGTTATCCTGCAACACTCCCCACACCCACCCCCAAGGAAAAATCACCTGGAAACAAGGGAGGTGCACTTTCTCGTTTCCTATTTGCACGTCATTCCACCCCCCCCCCTCTCCCAAAGGGAGCTTTCCTTTGGCTTCGTTGCAGCTTCTTGCAGACGAAGCTTCAGGCGCAGCTCCAGGGACAAGGAGTGTCCTCTTGAGGGACCTGAAAGAAAATAAAGGTTTGGGATTGTAGAGTTGTAATTGCAGGAATGTTCCAATCTCATCGGATGGCAAACCTCAGATAAAGAATGTTTCCAAGCAAATACAACTCAGGCAAACAAAGTCACTAATCTAAAGGAGGATTAGAGAGAGGAAGTAAACATATGTTAGACTTTAACTAGAGATAATTAATTGTATGGATTACTGTGCTAAACAGTAACAAAAGTTAAGCGGTAACCAAAGTTAACCAGTGATGGAGGATAACTAAAAATGTGTATAAATGCAACACTAGACTCCAATAAAGACCATCATGATTCAGTTGTTTATGATCAAACAACTCGACGTCATTACAACATGGGGTGGATCCTCAGGGAGAAAAGCTATCAATGGGAGACAAAAAAGACTTGATGGCACTCATTCTGATTGATTCATTGTATTGTTGAAAGGCTGCTTAAAATGCCTTTCTTCTGAGGGCTTGATTTTCCTGCTGGGAGAGCTCCAGTGAAGGACACAGACAACTGCTTGGAAGCTGGTTCTTTTTATTTTTCAGGAAGGCAAGAGATAGCAAGAAGTCTGCGTTCCTGGGGCTAGCTGGCTTTGTATAATAAACCCCTGATTTTTATACTTTTTTCTCCTTTTGTGTGTGAGTGCTTGTGTTTGTTTTTCTTAATGTTTTAAATCCTGTCAGGGGTTGTCTTCATTTCCGCCGGAGGGTAAACTCCGTGGGGTGGTTTGATTGGATTATCAGTTTCGTCCTAATGTTTTCTTATATTTGTTTTGTGGCAATCTCCTGTCTGCTATGGAATTTATTTCGTGTCTTTTGTCTATTTGTTTTGCTGATTTGGCATGACCTGTTGTTTGTAAGGGATTTCTTTTTCTTGTTTCCCTAGCTTTCTTAATTACTTGGCTTTTGTCTAGGGGGCTTCTTTCAATACCTTTTATTAAATCTCTTTTCCTATGCAAGTTTGTTTTATGGCTGGCCTGATGTTCCCTTTGGGCTTTTCCTGCTTGGGTGTCACCACTGTCCTCATGAAGTTCCCTTTCCATAGTATGAAGGAAGGAAGGAAGGAAGGAAGGAAGGAATGAGAACCTCTTCAAACGCCTTAGGTTAAAACGAGCGTGTTATTCCGCCTTATGACACTAGATGGTGCTCTACGGAGAAGCAACACTCGCGCCTAGAAAGCAAGTACTTGTATAGCCGCAGCATAGCTACCTGTTCTAGGGAAAGGGGAGAGACTGAGCTTGAACGAGTTGAAACGATAGAGTATTGGATTGCTAGAGGGGTCGTGGAGGCGAAGGACAGAGAAACTTCCTCTTCCGCGCTCACCCGCGGGAGGCTGATGGCGTCAGCGGAGCCTTTTGTGCTGCTTGGAGGGGCCGAAGCGGCTCCTGGGAGGTGAGTGGAGGGCAGGTCGGAGGAGAAGCCGGGAGCAAGTCCGGCCCTTTGGGTTCGTCCACGGCGGGGTGGAAGAAGCGAAGGCACAAGAATGAAAGATATGGGCTGCTGCTGCTGCTGTTGCTGCATATTCTTCCTCTATCTCAAACCCTTTTGCTGCATGATTTTAAAAAGCTGCCTGTGATTTTTCTGCTGGCAGATTTGGGGGATTGAAAGAAATATTTGTATATTGGTCATATTTCTCTTCATGTCCCTCAACCCTTCCATTTTATTGACATGTTGTTTTCCTGGCAAAGCGAGGAGTTTCATGGGCAGAACGGATGCTTAAATGTTGCATGGGATTTGGACACCATCTCATCTGTTAGGATCCCCACCGTTCTCAACAGAGAAAAAAAATATATGAGCCGAATGCACTTCTAGGACATTTTGTACGCTGAAATGCACTTAGATTGTCTACGTAAATAAATGGATAGGTCTGTATCTCTGTGCTGATATGCATGCATATAAGAAGGGATTTACCCAAGCCAAAAAGAGAATCTTATGATTGAGTCGATATTTGAACTTGGATCTTACTAGTCTTCTATATGCCAAATAAATCATAATTAATGCTAGAGGTTAGGGAGAAAATGGGCCTCCCTCAGTTCCAGAAAGTTTTTCCTTTGAGGGTGGGGGGTGCAGGAGAACTCTTCAAAACCTGTCCCTACAACTTAGCACACCTGAAAGACTGAAGTTTGACCTCTTGTCTCCCCTGAGATTTTATTTTATTTACATAAAATCATAGTCTTCTATATGCCAAGTTAATGATAATTATCTTCATTTAATGACCCCATAATCCCTTGAGGGGTGGAGTCTGAGCAACTGAATGAAACTAGCAGAGTGTTTTAATGGCCGGATGCCCTTCCTGTCGCCAGTGTGGAGTTTTGTTCAGCAGATATATTCTTGGTGTGCCCAGAAAGAGAATATCTGCCTCTACCTAGGATCGAACTCACAGCCTCCTGATTGTGAGGCGAGAGCTCCACCTCTAGGGCACCCTACCACTCCTCAAATGAATGATAATTAAAGTTGGAGGTTAAGTTCGAATGTTGGTGTTTGTTTATTCGTGGTATATGGGGATTTATTTATTTATTGCTGCTTTCACATGTTCTCCAATTCTTTAAACAATAATGAAACTAACCCATTAATATAAATCTTACAGAAAAAGAGGATGCCAAGAAGAGCACTCTGGACAACAGAATGAGAAGCTGCACTAAAATGCAAAACAAACCATCAATCAAAATATTTTCCATTTCCTCCAGAAAATAGAAAAAACACTTTCCTTTCCTCAGCAGAGAGACAAGGGAGAGAATAACAAGGCATTGAGCTGGAAAACAGACTATGTGGAACTCGGAACCATTACATAAAAAGTTAAGTGGGATAATTTCCAAATTCAGAAAAAGTAGGACATTGCTGGAAGTCAGTGGGAAGGAAAAGATCCCTTGGATGGCCAAAAAGGGCAGGCATTAATGAAAGCCATTGAAGAAGGAAAGAGTGACTTGAACCAAACAAACACCAAGTAAGAGAGCAGAAATATTTCTGGCCACCTCAAGAATCCAAGAATATCAGTGTTGGAAAAACACCACAGACTGCCTAATGTGGGGAAAAATAGATTGCAGATCACCATTTATGATTTATGCATGTCAATCCATCCCATGAAAAGCCAGACAAATGTTTGGAGTGCGGCAAAAGCTTTACTGAGAACAGGTCACTCATGATTCATGGAAGGACTCATACTGAAGAGAAATTCTATCAGTGTGCCCCATGTGGCAAAAAAGTTAACATGCAAATCAATCTGGTGAGACACCAGAGGACTCACACAGGAGAGAAACCCTTTAAATGTCCTGACTGTGGGAAAAATTTTAGTCAAAAATCCAACCTGGTGATACATCAGAAAAACCACACAGGAGAGAAACCATATGAATGTCCAGATTGTGGGAAAAAATTCCAGCATAATTCCAAGTTGGTGATACACCAGAGGACACATACGGGAGAGAAACCATATCAGTGTCTGTATTGTGGGAAACATTTCAGTCAGAATTGCAACTTGGTAAAACACCAGAGAACTCATACAGGAGAAAAACCTTATGAGTGTGTGGATTGTGGGAAAAGTTTCAAACAGAATTCCAACCGGCTTGTACACCAGAGAACTCACGCAGGAGAGAAACCCTTTGAATGTCCTGATTGTGGGAAAAGTTTCAGTTATAATTCCAACCTTCTGAAACACCAGAGGACTCACACAGGAGATAAACCATATGAATGTCCAGACTGTGAGAAAGATTTCAGTTGGAACTCCGACTTGGTGAAACACCAGAAGACTCACACAGGAGAAAAGCCATATGAGTGCCTGGATTGTGGGAAAAGTTTCAGTCGGAATTCCCACCTGGTGGAACACCAGAGAATTCACACAGGAGAGAAACCATACGAATGTCCTGATTGTGGGAAAGGTTTCTCTCGCAATTCCTATCTTGTGGTACACCAGAGAAATCATACAGGAGAGAAAATGTACGAGTGTCAAGTGTGTGGGAAAAATTTCAGTTGGAAGTCTGAACTGGTGAAGCACCAGAAGACACACACAGGGGAGAAACCATTTCAGTGTCTGGATTGTGGTAAAAGTTTCAGTTGGAATTCTGCTCTGATGATACACCAGAGGACTCACACAGGAGAAAAACCATATGAGTGTCTCGAATGTGGGAAAAGTTTCATTCGAAATTTCGACCTGGTGATACACCGGAGGATTCACACAGGAGAGAAACTGTATGAGTGTCCGGATTGTGGGAAAAGTTTCAGTCAGAATTCTCACCTGATGTTACACCAGAGGACTCACACGGGAGAGAAACCATATGACTGTATCTATTGTGGGAAAAGTTTCAGTCATAATTCCAACCGGGTGAAACATCAGAGGACTCACACAGGAGAAAAAACATATGAATGTCTTGAGTGTGGGAAAAGTTTCAGTCAGAATTCATACCTGGTGAAGCATCAGAGAATTCACACAGGAGAGAAACCATATGAGTGTCTCGAGTGTGGGAAATGTTTCTATCGGAATTACGACTTGGTGATACACTGGAGGACTCACACAGGAGAAAAACCATATGAGTGTCCAGATTGTGGGAAGGATTTCAGTATTAGGTCTAACCTTATAAATCATGTTAGGTTACACACAGGGGAGAAACCATTCAAATGCCCAGATTGTGAACAGTGTTTCACACGCAATTCCTCTCTTATCGCACACAAGAAATTCCACATGAGGGAAAATTTGATGTGTGTAGAGGAATCTTGAACTTCGTTTCTCTTTTCTTATTGGAAGCCCAGCTGAGAAATTAATAATTTTAATTTCTTGCATGATTCTTTTTAGTCAAACGTGTCTTAGTATCAGACATGAGGAGGGAAATCTGAACTTCCTTTCTCTGGCCCGGGGTAGCGGTTCCCTTTCATGGAGTTGAAGGGAACTGCTGTGCTGGGCCAGAGAAAGCGAGCTTGGACCTTTATTAGGTGTGTTTGTCATCTTGAGTTATTTCTTCATATCATAAAGGGGCATATAAATATGAATGCATGTATGTTTATTACGAAAATCTATATGGCAGAGCAACTCATGGTAACTCAACAGTTTACAGCTATACAATCGTAATACAGAAACCAATAAACCCCATATATTGTAAATTGCAAAGCATTTAACATTTACTTGCCCTGCAAATATAAGGCACATCTAGCAAAGGTGATGGCATTTTTATGGTTGTGATGTCCCAGAAAGGTGTTTTTTGTTATTGTTCAATTTAGAAGTCAGCCAGGCCTCCTAGCCTTACTAACTGCGTTCAGGCCTGGTGGCATTCTTGCCCAAAACTTATCTTTCTCCTTCAAGGAGTTAAACTGGAGAAGTTAATTTCCAGGTCTATTCTGATTTAAATCTGGTATTATCCCCTCCACCAGTGCCCCATTAGAAAACACTGTTTAGTTCAGAGGTCGCCGACCTTTTGGACCTCAGGGACCACCAAACTCATAATTTTAAATCCCAGGGACCGCTAACTGGTTCTGTGGGTGTGGCCTAATTTGTGGGTGTGGCATGGTAGTCATGTGACTGACTGGGCATGGCTTGTATGTAAATATAAATATTTATATAAATATTGAATTTTTTATTAAAAAAAGAGCAGCTTTTACCCAGAATCAGGCAAAGCAGGCAGGCAGGTTGAGTTGCTCGCAGTATCACAGATTCATTCAGAAATCTTATCTATGTGCCATCCATATTGCCGTGAGTCTGCACCGAATAATAGAACCTGCAGTCCTAAGGGAGGTTCGGCTGTGCTTAAAAGCAGAGCCGAAGATCTAAAGACAAGCTAGAAAGCAAGAAATCCAACCATTTCCTGCTTCCTACCTAATCTAAATCTCCCGGCACAGCAGAACAGATGATGGTGGGAAAAAGGAAAAATAGCAATTTATCAGGCAAGTTTGCCGGGTAAGCAGTGAGTGGGCAGGGAGGGTTCCTGCAGTGCAGCCTTGTGTTTCTGCGCAGCCTGGATTAATTGCTTTGGGGTGGGGGGTGCTCTGGGGGTAAGATTTCTTTGCAGCCCCCCCCCCCAAATTTTCTCACGGTCCACCAGTGGGCCACAGGTTTAATTGTCCCTTGTGTTGTCCTAACACGAAGGGCGGGGAGAGATGCGTGAAGGGCCCTGCAATCCACCAGGGGATGCTGTTCCATCAAGCATGTCTATTGCAATGGTCTTTGGGTGCCAGCTTAACAAGAAAGAGGGACCCACAAAAAATGGAAAAGCAAAGGTTTTTATTTTATTACAGGGCTGGAAATCCTCAGGGATCTGATTGGCTGCCAAGGATTTTCCGACTTGTAATAAAATGAAAACCTTTGCTTTTCCATTGTTCTTGTAAAGCAGGTTTCAAATTGTTACAAGCCAGGATGGTTCTCTTACTTACAGTTAGGCCGCTGTCATACAAGGAGTAAATGCCCTCAAAGAACCTATTTATTTTACTGATAAAGAATTGCACCCATCTTGCAATTGTGACTTGTTTTTTCAACAAAACGACATACGGCACACAGCGACATCCCTTACAAATATCGGGCAACTGATCCAGTTGCATTTATTGGTTCTTTTTGGCAACCTCCACCAGGATTTCCAAAATGCCCGTCCAGTGATCTCAGAAACTGAGCGAGAACCTTCACGTGCCACAACTTCTTTGTAATAGGTTAACGCGACAGTATTTTACATCCCCGCAAACTAGTTTGCTTGACTTGAAAAAAACCAGCATTTTCCAACCTTGGCAGCTTGAAGACTTCAATTCCCAGAATTCCCCCCCTAGCATTACTACCTGGGGAATTCTGTACATCTGTTTTCAAGGTTGAGAAACACTGTTTAGACCAGGGGTTCTCCAACTTGGCAACTTTAAGTCTGCCAGGCTTAGTTGCCAAGGTTGGAGACCCCTGATTTAGACTACAGACTCCGGGGACCCGCTTTTTGTTATTTTTCCTGTTTAATCCTGCCTGATTCTCCGAAACAAGTCCCTGCAGATTTCTTTGCAAAGGTTTGTAGAAGTGATTTGCCATTCCCTACTTCCTGGGGCTGAGAGAAAGTGATTGGCACCCTAAGTTTATCTACAGTCAGTTGGAACTGGCTACTGTTTGATGGAGCACCATAACCACAAACGTCGCCATTGCTCTTTGCAACACCAAATCCCCCAGAGCTGCTACCACTCGGGCCCTTTATCACGTCGTTGAATCCTATCGATGCAACAGTGAAGATTAGGCTGCGGAAAGGATCAAGGCTGAGGCAATCACAGGTGTCAGCAACCTGTGGCTCTGGAGCCGTATGCGGCTCTTTGGGCCCTCTGTTGGGTGAGCTGTGGCTCTCTGTTGGGTGATCCCACCACTGGCTGACCCTGACCCTCGGCCTCCCCTCCCAATCACCCCCCCTCCTGGTCTGAGAAGGTAAAACAAAAAACAAATGAGAGGGAGGAAGGGAAGGAGAAAGAGACAGACCCATTTCCCACAGAAACCATGCAGAGCCACAAAACCTGGGTAGGTGTGGAGGGGGGGGAGGTCATGTGAGTGGGTGGGAGTGACGTTGAGTTGGCCACAGCCACCAAGGTTTTGTGGCTCCCGGTGTTTTGTTTGGTGTTTTGTTTTCTGTGGGAAACAGGTCCAAGTGGCTCTCTGAGTGTTTAAGGTTGCAGACCCCTAACCTAGCAGATCCAGGTGCCTCTTTCAGAAGCCATATTCGGATCACAGGAATCGGGGCAAGTCGAGATCCCTGATCCAGGCCAAATGATAGGATTGTGGCTTATTTGTTGGTTTGTTTGATTTTGTTGTGTTTGCAAAAACAAGAATCCTGTTTTGGAACTGCAGCTGGAAAGCAAAGGTGACCTGCGCTGCATGAGTGAGTGGAACAAGAGACGAGACCGCAAGGCTGGCTGCCTTCCTTCCTTCCTTTCTTTTTCTTTCTTTCCTTCTTTTTTTTCTTTTTCCCTCCCTCTCTTTGTCTTCTTTCTTTTTATTTTTCACGCAATCTCAGGAACGCCGGCTACTACCATTTTTCGCACAATCGGGGCTCCCGCTTACTCTGACTTGCCCATGTGGCACCACGCTCCTCCCTTCCAGATAGCACAGCCTCGCCGCAGATCTGCATCTTCCTGGAGTCGGTCTGGAGACTGCTCTAGGGAGTATAGCTCTATGGCTTTAACTTTTCTGCTTCGCCATGGCAATCTGGTTCTCAAGAATGAAATTGCCTCGTTACAGAATAAGAGTTGGACGGGGGCTTGTAGGTCATCTAGTCCAACCCCCTACCCAAGGAGAAGACCCGACACAATTTCTGACAGATGGCAGTCCAATCTCTTCTTGAAAGCTTCCAGTGATGAAGTTCCTACAACTTCTGAAGGGAAAGCTGTTCTATTGGTTGATTGTTCTGTCAGAAAGTTTCTCCTTATTTCCAGGTTGAATCTCTCCTTGTTCAGTTTCCATCCATTGTTCCTTGTCTGGCCTTCAGGTACCTTGGAAAATAGCTTGAGCCTTTCCTCTCTGTGGCAGCCCCTCAAATATTGGAAGACTGCTATCATGTCTACCCTGGTCCTTCTCTTCACTAGACTAGCCATGCCCAGTTCCTATAATCTTTCCTCATATGTTTTTGTCTCCAGTCCCCTCATCATCCTGGTTGCTCTTCCCTGCATTCTTTTTCTAGAGTCTCAGCTTCTTTTTTATGGCATGGTGACCAAAACTGGATGCAGTACTCTAGGTGTGGTCTTACGAAGGCTTTATAGCGTGGTATTAGTACCTCATGTAATCTTGAGTCAATCCTTCAGTAATACAATTTAGGATTGCATTGGCTTTTTTGGCTCCTGCCCCACATTGCTGTATGTGGCAGCAGGCAAAACCTCAAGTTCAGGAGTTTTGTAATAGGTTGTGAGAAATCTACAATCCTCCCTTATTATTGCCCTCTACTAGCCAACATTCAGAGATTCCCAGCTGCTGAAGGCTCGGAACTTGTCAAATGTATTTTTGATTCTTCATTGCAAAGTTAAGTCCACCTTGTCTCAAAAGTGCTTTCTCAAAAGGCACCTGGACTTTATTTTTCCTTGAAAATGTTCTGCTTCTTATCCAAGAACCTTGTTCAGTTCAGTACTACAGAACCGAAGCTTTTAGATGAGAAGAGAAACATCTTCAAAGAAAAACAAAGTCCAATTGCCTCTTGAAAAAGCACCTTTGGGACAACCATGACCTGGATGACTGAGAATCTCCACAGACCAGGGGTCTCCACAACCTTGGCAACTCTAAGACTTGTGGACTTCAACTCCCAGAGTTCCTCAGCCAGCTCTGGGAATTGAAGCCCACAAGTCTTAAAGTTGCCAAGGTTGGAGACCCCTGCCATAGACAGTAAGTCCACCTTGTTTTCTTGGCAATAAAAATGGAAGAGAAGCTGCGCTGAGCAATGGTGGCGCGGTGGTTAGAATGCGGTACTGCAGGCTACTTCTCCTGACTGCCGGCTGCCAGTAGTTTGGCAGGTTCAAGTCTCACCAGCTTAGGGTTGACTCAGCCTTCCATCCTTCTGAGGTCAGTAAAATGAGGATCCAGACTGTTGGGGGCAATTTGCTGACTCTATAAACTGCTTAGAGAGGGCTACAAAGCACTGTGCAGTGTTATATAAGTCTAAGTTCTATTGCTGTCCATAATGCCTCTTCTAAAAGGTTTCTTGGTGGTCTCCCATCCCAGTACTAAGCGATATCACTATGGTTAGCTTCCTAACCCAGCCAAAATCAGCCTGAACTTTCCTCTGTGGAGAATTTGCAAATTGAGGGATTCAGAGGAGACCTGGAGGGTTGTGCAAGGAAGAAAATGAATGGAACCGAAGAGGAAGAGAACAAAAGTGTGCATTTCACAATCAGCAGTGACAATTTTATTTCTATACATTCTTTTTTTCCTGCAAATAAGTGCAAAAATATTTTCCCAGCACTACATCGTGGTTCTGGGTCTGTGTCCAACATTTCTAGACATTTAGCAAGTTTTGCTCTTAAAACAAGCCCTTAAGTTTCATTTTAGAAACTTTTCAGTTTATTAGAATTTTTTTTTTCCCATGGAAAACAAGGCTGTCCATAAATAGCAAAAAAAAAAAAAAAACACAACATGGCAGGCACAACAGTGCAGTCCATGTCCTGCCTGTTTTGTAGGTGCATCTCCTATTTGTTAAGACCAGTCCTGATCACAACAAGGATCTTGCGGGGGAAGGAATCGTGTAATCAGGAAGAATCGAAGTCTGACAAAAGTCCGGTCTTAGGTCACCTCTCATTTTACCTCCAAAGCAAGGCTGTCTGAGGAATTCTGGGAACTGAAGTCCACACATCTTCAACTTGCCAAGGTTGGAACCACCGAAACTAGTTTATTGATTTAAATTGTTTTCATTTTAATTCTTATCTTGTCGACCAGTTATTGTTTTTTTAGAAGAGTAGCCATACAAATTGTGTAAACATAAAAGTATCACCAAAGAAAATTACATTTGTGTGTTGTTTGTATGCCACTTGACTCTCAGTGGCTCTGGAGGGTATTTTAACCACAGGATTAATTTACAATCACAGGAGCGAAAATCAAGCAGGTCTCAATAAAACTGTGAGGGTGAGGAATGAGTGTGGGCCTATGAGGACAATTCTAGAAAAAAAAAAAATTCCCCCTTTGGCCTTCCAAATATTTCCTACTGAATAGGTTTTGCTGTGTTAGATTGCAGCTCCTCTCTCAATATTGCAGCTCCTATAAATGTACCCAAATATATTCACAAGGCATTCCACTGCACAGACCAACATCCTTTATGGAGATCAACCAACCTCCGATCTATTTTATTTATTCATTGATTGGTATCTCATCTTTCCTATGTTTACAAATAATTCAAGGCGGCAAATATATCCAATATCCCTTCCTCCTCCTATTTTCCCCACAATAACAACAACCCTGTGAGGTGAATTACACTGAGAGAGAGTGAGTGACTGGTCCAAGGTGATCCAGCTGGCTAAGAGGGCACTAGAATTCACAATCTCCCGTACCAAGATTTGTGAGAAGGGTCATTTTTAACCTGCCTGCTATGCTAGAGGTTGAACAAAGTACTTCCGTGTGAAACAAGCGCTTCTTTACAACACTTTAATGTGTCAATATTTTAAAAAGCCATCATCCTTGTTCCTTGGGCTTCCTCCCCGTTGTCTGATGTTTCACTCCAATGCTAGTATCATTTTCACTATCTCTGAGACTGCATGGTGGACCTGAATACCAATCCTGTCCTCCAGGACGTCCCTGTTGAGTGGATTTTCCTATGTGTTATGAAGCATGAAAGAATTACAGAATATTTTCTCTCACACAGAGCACCTTTATGATTTCTCTCAGGGGGATGAATCCGCTGGCGGGCCACCATTTTCTAATGGACGTTTTCTCACCACGGAGGAACTTTATGGGACTTATTGAGCGTATGTGTGCACTACAATATGCTTCCTGAGATGCGAACTAGAAAGAAAGTTTTTTTTTCAGGTTGAGGACACCCCTGTGGTCCCTCCTGGCTGGGCTCTTGTGTAGATCCCGAGCTGTGACTGAAGATTTGCATTCTGTCTAAGCACTGATACGATGTCTATACACATCGTATTTCACCAGCCATCCTCTCTCGTTGAAGCTTTTGCTAAGGTCTAAATACTTGAGTCTCTTGCCCTTTTGTGTGTTTAAAAGATGGCAGCTGATTTGGAAACTTGGGAGCATTCATACGGCTTCTCTCCTTCGCTCGTGTTTGATGAGGGCATCGCACCCAATTTTTGGCTGAAGTTGAGAGCATTTAGGTGGCTTTTTTTTTCCCTCCTCAGGGACTTGACCAGAATGCCATTTCCCCCAAAACCTTTTCCCATGTTCAGTGCATCTGTACAGCTTATCTCAAACCGGAACTTCTCATGTTTAACCAGAGTTGATTTTGTGTTGAAACTTTCCCTGCGGTTTGAAGGTTTATGCGGCTTCCTTCCAGCTTGAATGGTCTTCAGGAGGTTTGCTTTCAAACCAAAACATTTTTCGAGCTCTGAGCAAACATGATTTTATTTTTTCTTGTTGAGGGTTTTCCTGTGGAATAAATGGGGTTTGCTGTTAATGTTCTGAAAGAGTATATATTTACGCAGTTATCCTTTACTTGCCCATTTGAACAGTGATGGTTGCACACCATCTCTGGCGCCTCTTAATTCCAGACTTTGTGCCTCGCTGAAAATTGGCTTCATTTAAACTTTGATCAGCATCTTCAGGCAGGAACGTTTCGCTGGCTTTCTTGGCTGTGTGCCTTTGTGTTCCTGGTGGATCTATCGGCTTTCCTTAATCCTGGAACCCCAGAGAAATGATCGTTTTGACTCCTTTTAATGGAATCTTCCAAAATCTATTTCTTCAGATCTTCCCACCTGGAAGATCTTCTTCTTATGAGTTGTCCCATATCCATCACATTCTGAGAGAAACAGAAAAGTATTTATGTCACATTGTCCCCCAAACAATGAATTTTATTTCAAAAAGTGTCTGGTATAAATTCCGGTGTTGATAGGTCTCCTTAAGCACCTACGGTTCTCTCTTCCAATTGACCTTGTCTCTAAGAGACCAGCTTGTCTTCTCCCTCCTCTTTGACTTAGGGAATCCCTATTTCAAACAGAATAAAAGAGTTGGGACCTTGGAGATCTTCTAGTCCAGGGGTCGCCAACCTTTTGAACCTCAGGGACCACCAAACTCATAATTTTAAATCCCGCGGACCAGAGACCCTGGGAAAATCCCCCCAAAAAGTCTGCAGGAAAATTCCCCACCCCATTTTCCTACATTCTTTATTTGGGATCGCAGGATACTGTCTCCAGCTCCATTCTCGGGGGAGGGGAGAGAGAAAGAGAGACTTTTGGCTTCATGCAAGGAAAGCAGTAGAAGCAGCAGAAGTCTTTCTTTCTCTCCCCCAAACTCCGCCAGAAATGAGTCTTTGCCGGCGCAGCCTCTTGGGACAGGATGCCTTGCAGGATCCCAAAGACTCATTTCTGGAGGAGTTTCGGGGAGAGAAAGAAAGACTTTGGCTGTTTTCCTTGCATGCAACCAAAAGCAGAAGAAGAAAGAAGTGGAAAGAAGCAGCCCGGTGGCCAGGCCACGCGAGTGGGACAAGTTTCCACCCTCCACCCTTTCCAACTCTACTCACTACCTCGTGTTATTCGCAATGCAAGCGACGCAAGCCTTGTGTTCCCGTGGGCAGCGCAGCTTTGTGTTCCTGCGCAGCCTGGATTAATTCCTTTGGGGGTGACATTTCTCTGCGGACCACCAAAATTTTCTCGCGGACCACCAGTGGTCCTGGGCCCACTGGTTGGCGACCGTTATTCTAGTTCAACCCTCTGCTCAAGCCCTACAATCATTTCAGACAAGTGGCTGTCCATTCTCTCAAGCATCCTCGTTTGATGGTTTTCCAGCATCTATGTCAAGACCTCAGCTTGGGAGACCTCCTCATCAATAAGATTCTTTTTGAAGGTAATAGTGTTCATATATCACTAAGCAGCCACTGATTTATTTTTTTAAAAAATATTTTAATGAAACACATCTAATGGGCTCATTTACCAACATTTTAAATACTGCTGGTCACCGGTGTTAGGAATATAAGTCACCTAACAGGTATTTGGGTTAGAAATATATAAACCAGGATAAACATTTTAGTACTATATCTTTAAGGGAATGCAAGAGCATGCAATTGGGTGTGGTTTCTCAAACAGCCATAAAATGGAGCCAGAAACCTGGGTTGTTTTAGTCTTAGTCTCAGAAGAAAGTCTGAGTGAGTATCACTGTTTCCTTCTGTTGGAAAGTATCGCCGTTGCTCCATTTCTTCTAACTGACTGATATTACTGGATTTAATGTAAGTCTGATACTGAACTGTTTTTGACACTGGAATTTGTCACCGAATTATCCCTGGATTGAAAACTGACTGATTTAACTTGTGAATGACTTTGGATTGCTTGTTTGGACTTTGCTTAACGTTTCTGGAAGTAAAAACCTACATTTACCGTACAGTGTATCTGTGTGCTCTGTGTGCCTTATTCCAACACTACTCTCAAATACGTCTCCCTGTATGCGCTCATTCTCCTAACGGGGAATTACCTCAACAACCGGGCCCACGCAATAATCTAAGCCAGTGGTTCTCAACCTTTTCTTCACCACGCCTCCCCGCCCCCCCTTTAAATGTCTTTTGCAGCCACGGACTGTGGGGCACGGTGAAGAAATGGTTGAGAACCACTGACTTAGAATATTGCATGGACCAAGTGACCAATGGTATTTAGAATGTTTAACATAATGTTTATTTGTGCCTTTGCAGACACCCTGTGATGACCAGAGTTTGGAAACGCACTGCTCTAAGCCAATCAAACCACCTTACAACAACGTTCAGCTTCCCTAGATGGCCACACTTCAGCTCCCAGAATCCTTCGTTCTTGATCTGTGAAATATGATAGCAATGGGCCAGAAAGGGGGAAGGCTCCCCTTTCTTATGCCCAGGCAGAAACTAGATAGGTGTGCTGGCAATGGCTGAATGTGGATTCCCACCCAGAGCCAGGATTTGGTGGGCCATAAGATCAGTGGTGGGATTCTTTTTTTTTTTTAACTACCGGTTCTGTGGGCATGGCTTGGTGAGCGTGACAGGGGAAGGATACTGTAAAATCTTCATTCCCTCCCCACTCCTGGAAGAAGGTTACTGCAAAATCCCCATTCCCTCCACACCCCACTAACCTGCTTCCCAGCTCTGTTCTCCTGCGCAGGGCAACCAAAGAAGACCCAGCCAATCAGCTGGGACTCAATGGGAGGCAGAGAATAGATGGGGGCGGGGCCAGTCAGAGGTGAGATTTGCTGGTTCTCCGAACTACTCAAAATGTCCGCTACCAGTTCTCCAGAACTGGTCAGAACCTGCTGAATTCCACCTCTGCCTAAGAGGAGAAGTATTGCATAACCAAGTTGTTCTACAAGATGTTGGCGCTTCCCAGAGTTTTCAAAAACAGAGCAGAAAACCAGCTTGGGTCAAAGCACTCCATATTTGCAATGACTGACGGTCTACCACAGGGGTGTCAAACTTGTGGTCACGCCCACCCACCCCTGTTTAAGTGAAGGGGGGAAAAAACCTTGCGAAACATCACAGGATGACGTGATGGCGCATGTTTGACACTCCTGGTCTCCATCCTTACCTAGTGAGTTGGCCTCCTCTTCATTCTCTTGCTTTATCTCCAGGGAATGCTTCACCTTCACAATCTCCAAGGCCTCTTCCTCCCATTTGGGAGATATTAGTATCGTATAATGCTGGGATTGGGATGCCTGAAAACAAAAGGAGGGAAAGTTGATTCAATTCAAAGGAGTCCTGCACCGGGCTTCCTCTCCAGTCCCTCCAAGATGAGTAAGATTCAAGCCCTACTGGAAGAGATGGGATCCAACTTTGAGATCAACCAACCAACTAACCAACCAACCAACCAATCAGAATAGAGCTAGAAGGTCTTCTAGTCCAACCCCTGTACCATTCCAGACAAGTGGCTGTCTAGTCCAGGGGTGTCCAACCTTGGCAACTTTAAGACTTGTGGACTTCAACTCCCAGAATTCTTGAGGCAGCCATGCTGGCTGAGGAATTCTGGGAGTTGAAGTCCACAAGTCTTAAAGTTGCCAAGGTTGGACACCCCTGGTCTAGTCTCTTCTTACTGCACAAAATTCCTTTTCTAGACCATTTCTGAAGTTTGAATCCCCAAATCAAATCATGTGCTCAGAATTGGAACAGGTGCAACTTGCATGCCCTTAATGAAGGTATTTCTTTTTCCTCCACACCTAATACTTTGAAGGAATGGAAACAGCGTCTGGGAGCTCCGTCCAGATGTTTGGCAGCTCCAAGATTCTTTGGGGCCACAATTTTGAAATGAGAGGAGGATGAACTGGGCCCACCCCAAAATTGGCTTGCAACTCTGAAGCGCAGCAACCAAAAGACTCTTCCCTACTTTGTCAGAAATGTTGGTTAGGAAATCAGACTGTGTGCATTTTCAACCAGGATAAAAACATCAAAACTGAAACGTTTCCTCGCTCTAAGAGTCCCAAGGAGCAATTCTTTTTCTGGTTTGCTGATTACACCCCACTCTTGCTTTTGTTCCAAGATCAGGCCTTTTGAAAAGGCCGCTGGATGAAAATCTCAGTAGTCTAGGTCTGATTGCGATTGCCCTGACGACTTGACTTCAGCCTTCCATAACTCAATTTCTGTTCTCCTTTCCTAAGTGGACGCTGTTAAACAATATGAAAAAGCTCTTTAATTCTAACCTATTTTTGTCATTAAAACGCTGTAATAATGTTTAACTCTGGTTCACTGTCAAAACTGTTTGAACGTCCATTTTAAAACTTTAGAACATTTTTTTAAAAGCTTTTGTTTAAGACTTTAGGCGGACTTGTTTTTAAGAAGTAGCCTAAATTGGAAACCACAAAATGAAAGGCCAAGCACTATGAGGAAAATCAGATGTACAGGTTTGTCTTCGGATTTCAAAAACTCGTTCGGCAATCGTTCCATGAAACGATGGCACTGAATGAGGAGGACTTACGTCTTTACTCTGAAATCCCCGTGGTAATTTGACCAGAATCCTGATTCTCGGCTCCCGATTATGACATCACAGTTGAGCCACGTCACATGACCACCTTTGCCTACCTTCCCTGCAGGCTTCCCCAAAGCAAAGTCACTAAATTGCTCCTGCCAGTTATGGTCTCAAGGAGCCATACTACCACATACAAGATCATAGGATGTTGTAGTCCAACTGGTCCCCTTTCCACCTTGGCAGCGCGAGGGGGGGAGGGGATGTGAGTGGCAGGCGCACGTGTGTGAGCAAAGCTCCACTGGTACGAACAGTGGGCACTTGCATTCATGGGGGAAGCTCCATTTGCACAAGTGGAGGGCGCCTGTGTTCACACGTGCGAAGCTCCATTAGCGCAAATAGAGCTACATGCATGAACGCAAGTTCCTTCCACTCGCCCACGCCCTCCAACTTGTACGAGGGGTGCTTCGTGCACGAACACAAGGGCCCACCACTCGTGAGTGCAGCTTCGCGCATGCTTTCCCATCGCTCACGCGGCCCAGTTTCAAGCAGACTGTGGCCCGGTAGCGAGCCGTATCCCAGAGGCTGGGGAACCCCTATTGTAGCCTGGCTCCCCACAACTAAGTACAGCTTTCAAAGGCTCAGGCTTGCAGCTCTGACAATCTATCCCATGAGGTCTGCTAACACATGAGTTACTCTCTTAAAGTCCAGTGTGACCTCCCAGTTACAACGGCAAGGAAGTCGGTTGGGTCTGCAGTTGCTAAGACACGCAGGTATGACACATCGTATTTCACAGCCACGTCATTGGACAATGGAAACTCCCGCCCCACCTGTGTTTTATTTTGAGGATTCCTTGTATTATATAAGTTCCAAAATTAGGGAATGATTATCTTGCCTTACCAACATTAAAAAAAAAAAAACACACAGTGCAGGTACTCATTTAGAAACTGCAAACAGGACTACAAACTCAGTCATTCATATAAGCAGACGTTAATTGAAACCCACAATTGGGACTATGATCTAATGCAGGGGTGGGCAAACTACGGCCCGCGGGCCACATCCGGCCTGTTGGGTCTTTTTAATCCGGCCCGCTGAAGATTGGTACAGAATTAAGGTTTGATGTGAATGAATGATTGCATTCATTTGATTTTGACTTGTAATGACAGGCATTTTGACACCAGGTGGCGCATTAGGCGCAGTGACTTGATTTTGCGGAGATTTTGGAGTTTTTTTTAATATGTATCGTATCTTGTGCTGACCTGGCCCATCTGTCCAATTTTAAAAGTCAATGAGGCCCCCGAACCAAAAAGTTTGCCCACCCCTGATTCTAATGGGTAGTTCTCCTTTAGTGACTACCTTGTTCAGTAGCCATTTGCAGTTACTGCAGTGAAGAAAAAGTAATTTTACAATCAATCCTTGCATCTACGATCTTCACAGATCGGTAAAGTAAAGGAAAGCTAAAGTAGGATCAAATGCACAGGACCTACACTTCATATTTTCTTTATAAAAATCTGACGGTTGTAAGTAGGAGGATTGTTTACTAATGCTGTTTACTAATGTTTACTAACTCGGGTTACTTAAAAAAAAAAAGCAATCACTAAACGAAAGCTACCTGTTCCAAATAGATTTTGAAACGACAGTACCTGTAAGCATCAAATTGGATATAAATCCTTGAAAATATTCATAGTTGTCTGTGTTTTCAGGAACATCGGATCCACTGGCGTAGCTGGTTGACGGCTGAGGATCTTCCGGGTTTTGCGTTCCTGTAGATGGGAAGGGTAAAAGGAAGGGAAGAGGAGCCGGAGGAGGAGTAACTTTCTTCAGCAACCCGCTCTGTTTGTTTTCTTTATCGTTCTTTTCTTTCTTTTTTCCTTCATATATTTCACGGTAACATTTTAAGATTTCACACATTTCCCAGTGTACCCTTCTAAAACGTTCCACATCCGGATCCATGCTCTCCAATTCGGATAAAATTTTGTTCACGCTCGAGAAAACACTGGCCAGTCTTCTCAGGCTGAACGTTTTGGGCCGCACCTCTACAACTTTCTTTTCTTCTTCTTTCTTCTCTTCTTTCCTCTCTTCTTTCTCCACCTCTTCTTCCACGATCTTCTGGGCTTCCAGTTCTTCCTTCAGTTCAATTAGATCTTCGTTGGAAAGCTCCCCTTCTGTATACGCCACCAAGTTTCTCACATCTTCGGCGTCGACCTCCAAATCAAGGAATCGCGTGAGCGTCAAAATTTTCCGATTGATCTCGTCCAGATTTGGGGTTCGGTGAAATAGCTCGAAGTTGCTGGCGAGAGCAACGAAACGCTTCAGACACTTTCTCCAAAACTCTTGCATGCTTTTCCCACTCACATCCTGCCAGGCGATTGCAATGTTTTCGATGCAATGCAGGATATTGTAGTTTTTCCAAAACTCACGTACTGTTACTCTATCGTATTCCACGGCAGCTAAGGCTTTAGCAAACACCGCATGCAAATAGTACATCTTGAATGCTGAGATCATCCCCATTCCCACAGGCTGTAGGAGAGCGGAGGGGTTTGGGGGCAGATAAACAACCTTTACGTCGGGGTGGAGATTCTCAGGATGTGGGGGATGTCCAGGGGCTTTGTCTAGGAGGAGGAGAATTTTAAAAGGAATCCCCTTGTGTTCACAATATTCCTTTACTTGGGGTATGAAACAATTCGTAAACCAATCCTCAAAAAGGACGGGTGTCATCCAAGCCTTCCAGTCAAACCGGTAATAAATGGGCAGCGTGTCATTGCTTATGTTTTCGAACATACAGGCGTGATCGGATTTAAGGATCAGAAATGGTGTCAGCTTGAATCCGGCCACGTTTCCACCCAAGAGTAAAGTTACTCGGTCCTTAAATGCTTTACACCCAGGCATCGCTTGGGCTTCTCTGTGTATGTAGGTCCGCTCCGGCATTCTTTTCCAATACAGTCCCGTTTCGTCCACTCTGAATATCTGTTCGGCAAAATAATTGCCTTCTGCTATGATCCCATCGAGTTCCTGCAGAAAGTGTTTGGCAGCTTCTTCGTCGGCCCTCACGGCGTCCCCTGACGGGTGCGTTTTCTGGTAATGAAACCTTTGCTGGAATCGCATAAACCAGCCATGGCTGGCCGTGAATATTTCGGTGCACTCCTCGCCCGTTTGTTCCTTCAGCATTGAGAAAATGCTGCGCGCCTTATTCTGAATGAGGAGAAGGCTCACCGGCAGCCTCTTCTGTATCCGATCTTCGATCCAGAGGATGAGGAGTTTTTCCATCTCGTGGATGAGGCCTTTCCGCTGCCTTGTGATGCTTGTGTTCATACCCGCTGCTCCTTTTAGTGCCTCTCTGATCCTCACCTTATCCTTCAAAATGGTGGAGATGGTAGAATGGGCCAGGCCGACCTCTCGCGCTATTTTAGTCACCTTCTTCCCGGCCTCGTACGCTTTGATGATCTTCATCTTCAAATTGAGATCGATGGCTTTCCTTTGCTTCTTGCTACTCGCTTCGGCTGAACCAGGGTGCTTTCTCTTGGAAGGTATCTTGGCACGGGATATAAACACACATAAAGAAAAAAAAAATAAGTGAAAATAAGAGCAGGATATATATATTGGATACTAACTGTATAGAGGTAATCCTCGGCTTACAACCACAATTGAGCCCCAAATTCCTGTTGCTAAGCGAGACAATTAAGCAGGTTTTGCCCATTTTACGACCTTTCTTTCCACAGCTGTTTAACGAATCACTGCAGTTGTTAAGTAAGGCGGTTGTTAAAGTGATTCTGGCTTCCCCATTGACCCCACTGCTTCTCAGAAGGTCACAAAAGGGGATCATATGACCCCGGGACACTGCAACTGTCATAAATATGAGCCAGTTACTAAGCATCCAAATTTGGATCACAAGACCATGGTGATTCTATAAGTTTTAAGCGCGACTTTTTTCAGTGCCGCTGTAACTTCGAGTGGGGACTAAACAAATGGTTGTAAGTTGAGGACCAGCTGTAATAGTGAAGAAGTGATTGACAGAGATGCTCTGAAACTCATACATGCACGTTTGGATAGAAAATGATTTTTTTTAAATTAGTGTCGTGTTTGCAGATGGTCGCTAACTGAGGTGATTGATAAATGAGGTGTGGCTGTACCTCATTCTGGGCAATTTGGTTAAGCCAGTTTGGTCTAGTGGTCAAAGCACCAGGAAATTACGAGTTCTAGTCCTGCCTTAAACATCAAAAATAGGCCTGGTGACTTTGGGACAGTTATTCTCTCTCAGCCGAAATCACCTCGCAGGGTCATTGTGGAGAAAATAGGGAGGAAAAAAGGAGTATTAGCTATATTTGCCGCCTTGAGTTGTTTATAAAAATAGAAAAGGTGGGATAAAAATAAATAAAAATGTATTTCACAGGCAATGGATTACTTTCCTGCTTACAAACCTTTGGCTGACTTCTCACAATATTAAATGTTTAACCCCGGTTTCACAAACCATAATAAAGCCACTTCTCCTTTTGTGGCTACATCAGTTAATGGCCGTTCTCAAGTATAGTGGTAATAAACAGTGGGGAAAAAATAACTTTATGACCAATGTGCACACTTATGACCAAATTTCTGCAGCTGACAACAGGACATCCCGGGCGTAAGAGTAACGCTGGCATTTCTGCATGAGGGGATGAGACAGCGGCATAACAATCTTTGTCGTCTCTCTCTCACTCTCTCCCCCCCCTCTTTCTCTCTCTCTCTTTCTCTCTCTCTTTCTCTTTCGAAGAGGCAGTCCCTCAAATAATCCACCCCAAGGCCCTAGGAGGGCTTTAAAGGTAAAAACCAGCACCTTGAATTGGACCCAGGAGCACACTGAAAACCAATGCAGCTCTTGAGCAGAGGTACAATGTGGCAGATTCGGTACCAACTGAAGCTTCTGGATAGTCTTTCAGGGAAAGCCCCATGTAGATTGCATTACAGTAGTCCACCTGGGAGGTGACCCAGTGCATGAGTGGCCATGAACAGAACCTCCAGACAAAAATGAGCAAATACAACACAAAAATGAGCAAATACCCTCCTTAAGCCATGATTGCCACCTGCTCTTTGAGAAGCAGTCCATCCCGTCCCCAATCTCAGGTGCCAATCCAGAAGGATACCATGACTGACAGTATCGAAGCCACTGAAAAGCAAAGTAAGGATGGATGGACAACCACCATCCTGCTCCTGTCAGAGATCATTCAAAAGTACAACTTCCACAAGCTGTGGTGTTTTAATCTACTACAGGGGTGGGGAAACTACGGTACGGGCCTTTTATGACTCGTGGACTTCAACTCCCAGAATTCTTGAGGCAGCCATGCTGGCTCAGGAATTCTGGAAGTTGAAGTCCACAAGTCTTAAACTTGCCACTTTTGAAGACCCTTGCTTTAGCTGAAGCAATGGACAAGCCACCCTCATTAGGTCAACCAAAGCAGCTTTATATTCTTTGTATATAACAAAGGTCAAGATGGCTTTTATTTTATTTTTCCTGATCATAGAATACTCAACAAAACAGAATATCTGAAAACTCTATGACCCCCACTCTGCCTTTCTATTATTTTTTCCCCTTTTAAAGACACTAATCCCTTTTCATCAGGGTGAAGTCAGGGTACCTTGCCTAATGTCTACGTGGAATTCTTTGCGCCTGAGAGAGAAATACCTGCCGCTAAAGGTAGTCCTCGACTTACGACCACAACGGAGCCCAAATTTTCTTTTGCTGAGACAGTTGTTAAGTGAGTTGTGCCTCATTTTGCGACTTTTCTTGCCACCCTTGTTCAGTGAGTCACGGCCGTTGTGAAGTTACTAACCATTATTCTTAAGTGAATCTGGCTTCCCTGTTAAATCTGCTTGTCAGAAGGTTGCAAAAGGATAATCACATGATTGCAGGGACACTGCAACTATCAGAAATATGAGTCAGAGTTGCCAAGTGTCTGAATTTTGACTACGTGACCATGGGGATGGTGCAACGGTTTCTAAGTGTGAAAAACACACATAAGTCACTTTTTTTGTAATGCCGAATGGACACTAAATGGACACTCCTCTGCTCCTCTATAATCCTCTAAATGTTCTCCAGAATTATCTGTTGCAAAACATTTCCCTCTGGGCCTTCCTCTTGATTGCCATAGACCGTGTGCGTGTGTGTGTGTGAAACTCAAGGCCTATAGCCGAATCCAGCCCATGGGGTGCTCAAATCTGGCTCACGTGGCCACCCAGGAAATAGCAAAGGACCCACCCGTGGGGCCTTTCGCAGCCCAAACAGGGCATGGCGGGAGAGGGGGGCCCTGTGGAAGGCCCACCCGTGTCCTGTTTTCGGCCCGGATGGCTTCCTGCAGCACTCTGCTGGCCAAAATGGGACACAGGGGGGCCCACGTGAGTTCCCGTACTCCATTTTGGCTGGCAGGGTGCTGCAGGAGGCGTCCCTCCTGTCTCCCCCACTTCCCCCCCCTCCCTGCCAGCCCGTGAAGAACTACAATGCTGACTAGGCCCTCAAAAAAATCCAGTTTGACACCCCCACCCCCCCGCCATAGACAAACAGAAAATCCCACAGTCTCCCGAGCAGAACCCCAGGGTTTTTATGTTGGTGAGGCTACAGGTAGTTTATGCGACTTACGACGGCAATGGGGAGCACAATTTCTGTCGCTAAGCGAGGCGGTCCTTAGGCAAAAATCATAGGACCGTATTGCTCAGCTACGTCAGTTCCGGTAGACCTAGTTGTGGTCATTAGAAGAGCTGCCGCGGCGCAGTGGTTAAGAGTGCAGTAATGGCAGGCTCCTTCTGCGGACTGCCGGCTGCCTGCTGTTTGGCAGTTCGAATCTCACCAAGGCTCAAGGTTGACTCAGCCTTCCCTCCTTCCAAGGTGGGTAAAATGAGGACCCAGATTGTTATTGGGGGCAATATGCCGACTCTGTAAACCGCTTGGTAAAGCAGTTGTGAAGCGGTATATAAGTCTAAGTGCTATTGCTATTAGACTAGGCCAGTGACATCACTAGGTGAAGACTCATGTTCCTCCTGCTCTCCCGTGCTCACCTGCGACCCCCCCAACCCACCTGTCTCACTCCGTATCTCCCCCTTTTGGTTGTCTTGCACTCCCCTGTCTACCCTTTGCGGCCGCTGACCTTCACGGCCTCCTCCCTCCTTCTGCTGTTCTGGGATCAAGGTGCTTGGGTGAGGGTGCGGCCCTGAAATGTACATGGCGACAGGACATTGGAGCCTTGTCTGCTGAAGGGAGCTTGCCGGGCCCAGCCAGGGAGGAGGCAGCGGGACCACGAGGCATGTTGCTCTCCGTTATCAGGCGAGGCCGGGGGAACAAGATGGAAGCCATGTGGGAAGTATGTTTCAGGTGGCAGCAGATCGGGAGGAAAGTGGCCTTCCTGGAAGCGCACCATGCATTCAGCACCTGGAAAACAGGCCTGCGGGCTTCAGCAAGGGGCGGAGAGCCCAGAGCTGACGGAGCCTATTTGCGGGCCTTTTCCTTACGCTTGAGCCAGCCTTCCTCCTGCAAAGCCTCACAAAGCACCAGCCGGTTCCATGTGCTGAGGTTCACTCTCTCCAGAGACATTCTGGGTGTGCGGTTAGCAGCACCTGTGAGAAGCTGCTGGCTGTTTAAGAGGCTTTGCCAGAGGAAATCTGGGCTGAAAGTGAGAAGACAGCTGGGAAGGAGGTAGGCTTTGCCACACTGGGTTGGTCTTCCCCTCTCGCAGAAGCCCTTAAGTCAGTTTCCCGGGAGCGCCGGCAACGCAAGCTGCAGAATATACACGTTGCAGATTTGATAGTCCACATCCCTCCATTTCCTCCCGACACTTTCGTCCGGGGACCTGCTTGCCAGAGTTTCTGCCTCGCCATCCTGCTGCCTCTATCCTGCCCTGGCAAGCTCCCTTTGGCAGATGAGGCTCCGCTGCCCTGCTGTGCTCAACACAGGCATTCCAGGCCTGCATCCACACCCAGACCCACTGGATCCTGGGTCACTGGCTGGAAGAAAAAAATTGGCGAAGATGAGCTGGGGACAGGGGTGTCAGTGCAGCAACGAAGGTATGTGGGGTAGTGCGGGATACCCAAAAGGGCAGAGATGTGAGGCAAGATATACAGGCGGAGTTGAAATGCCCACGTGGTCCTAAAACATGGGAAGGCTGCCAAGCCCTGAAATTTGGATCGCGTGATTGCAGGGGGGCTTAACTTCATGGACAGCTGTGACTCTTATTTTTTCAGCCCTGTTGCAACTGGATGATGGGTCACTGAATAGCAATTTAGACTTATATACTGCTTCACAATGCTTTAAGGCTCTCTCTAAGCGGTTTACACAGAGTCGGCATATTGCCCCCAACGATTTGGGTCCTCAATTTTACCCGCCTCGGAAGGATGGAAGGCTGAGTCAACCTTGAGCCTGGTGGGATTTGAACTGCCAAATTGCAGGCAGCCCGGCAGTCAGCAGAAGTTGCCTGCAGTACTGCACTCTAACGACTGAGCCACCACCACACCACCACGCTCAGTGAGGAATAACTCCACTAGGCTAATCATCATCTTTTCACAGGCAACCAACATTGAAATATAAACAGACATCTGCTGCTATAGCTGGTTAGTAACCCATTTTGCAACGTAGCCATTTTCATAGCTTTAAGCAACCTACCCTCCATGTCTGCCCACCCCACTCCTCTCCCTTTTCCGGCCTTTGGGGATTGGATACCTCCTGGTGCTGCTCAGCATCCTGGGGACCGAACTGCCTGAGCTGCAAGGGCCACTGGCTCCCCAGGTCAACTTCCTCCATAGACTCTTCCACCTTCACTTTCATGCAGAAATCCAGCTTCTCCCTGTCCATCCAAGCTTTCCCACTGAGGTTCGGATCCCTTTGGAGCATGGATTCCCCTCTGGCTTCCCCAGAACTCTCCTCTGGTGGATTTTCCTTAATTCTCCCCCAGGGGACTGGGAAACCTCTGGCATCATCATCCAATGGAGGCAGAGCTGCGGGAAGCGCTGCCACCCTTTTCAAGAATTCCTGCCATTGAAAATCCCAGCGTTGGTGGATTTCCTCCTGTGACTCCATCTTAATGTGGGATGGGCCAGCCCCGGTCAGAGAGTCCCCAATGGTCCTGACTTGGACAATGAATGGATCTCTTCCCCCATTCTCAGTTCTCTCTTCTTCTTTGATTACCACAAGCCTCTGCTCCTCCATTTTTGTTCCTCCCTGCAGTTCCAGGAGAGAAAAGGAAAGAAGGAAACAGTCGTGAGGGCCCACACAATGTGTAAGGAACAAAAAAAAGGAATTTTTACCTACATCTGTAATATGCATGACTTCTTTAAAATCGGCAAGATATTCTCCCACCGGAATAAAGATAATTTCCCTGCCTGAATAAACCAATGAATTCGATTCATCCTGAGCTGAGTTGAAGCCAGGGGTGCTGGTGCTTCAATTTTCCCAGTCTCCTCCAGTTTCTCTCGCCCTTTCCCTCTCCAAGTTTGGGGCCTTTTACTTACACAAAATTCTGTGAACCTGGAAATGAGCTCTCTTGGTCTCTGGGAGAAACTGGCCTTTCCAAAGGGCTATAAAAACCTCTTTATTTGATTAGCAATTTAGTTTAGGGCCTGCTCATTCCAGCCTACGCTTGTTTAGTTGTGAGTGAACAGCCAAGCTAATTTATTTTCTACAGAGATCGATAGGGATACACAGATAGTCCTCTCTTAGCAACCAGAGTTCAGGCTGGAGACTCAGTTGCTAGGCAGCGTGGTCGCTAAGCAGAAAATCACCACCCGTGAAAGAGTTTGTGATGTCACTTCCCCTTCAATTGTTAAGCAAAGTGGCATGGTTGCTAAGCAGAAAATCATGTGACTTGCTCCTTCTGATTTTACTGCCAGCTTCTCTATTGACTCTGCGTGTCGCAAGCCAATTGTGAAGGGAAGGAATGACGAACATGTGACTCCAAGCACACTGCAACAGTCATAAATGTGGGAATGGGTCATAAAGCACTTCTTTTTTCATTGCAACAAGCTCAAATGGTTGCGGTAGAAGTCATTAACCCCCGCCACACACACACACAAACACACCAGCCAGCCCCAGACTTTTGACTGGTCCCCAACCCACTCAGTTGTGCCAGGGGATCTTGACAATACTGTGGAGTTCTTACCGGGCTGTATTGAGATGCTCCAGTGTGAATTCTGCTGCTGGCTGGCTGCGATTTTATGCTGTTAAATTCATTTGCGGGCGAGTCCTCAACTTACGACCAGTCTCTTTGTGCCCTTACAATGGACCTTTACAACCTGCATTCAAAGCTCCACATCTGCTGCCTCGCCATAGTCACATGAACAGCCCACCATTGATAGCATCCCGCAGTCACATGATGGTGATTTATGCTTTTTTTGCCAGAAACCTTGGCATTTACTTCTGGTTTCCAGCAAAAAAAAACACCCCACCACTATTACAGACAATAGATTCCCTTAACAAGAGTGTTGCAAAATCAGATTGTAAAATCGGGTGCAGTCATGCGGTGACCCACTTAACAACCAGCATGACGTATGACCATAATTCAGGGGTTAATTGCAGTCATAAAGCGAGCGTTACCTCTATGGATAGTTTTGACAAATTTGCATATTGTTTATTTTTAATTCATTATTATTAAACATGTTGCTGAGGCGGCTCTAGGTTTAACCTCTTATTTTTAATTATTAGTTTTACTTTTTGAGAGCCACCAGAGTTGATTAGATGAGATCAGGGCCTCTACAAATCAAATATTTCATAATCACATCATTATCAGAAGAGCAATCACGAGAGAGTCACCACACAGGTCGCAAAAGAAGATTAAAGATCTTTTTTTTTTTTCAAAATGGTCGCTGCACAAATCGGTTGGTAAACGAGATATAGATTAGAGAAATAGACAGACAGAAAAATAGACAGATATAGATAGATGGAGACAGAGAGAAAGAGAAAGTAGATAGATAGATGATAGATAGATAGATAGATAGATAGACAGACAGACAGACAGACAGACAGACAGACAGAGATAGAAGACAGACAGACAGGTTATCTTAGATAGGTAGGTAGGTAGGTAGGTAGGGTGGGGGAGAGAGAGAAGACACAGAGATAGATAGATAGATAGATAGATAGATAGATAGATAGATAGATAGA
>NW_020769506.1:57436-76431 GCF_900518735.1 Pseudonaja textilis
ATAGATAGATAGATAGATAGATAGATAGATAGATAGATAGATAGATATTTGGTGGAAAAATTTATCCCACACTCTCAAGCTCAAACATTTCAAACAAAGCTATGGAAACAAAACTCTAGCAAACTGACACATACGATATTAATACAACCACTGGTTTAATTCATTTTCATTCGTTGCAAGAAATGCAACTATCAAAACTAGACTGGTGGTGAAAGCCGGTGCAGGCAGGCGCAAGACCACCGCCAGAAGTCTCAGCTGCCTCATTAGGAGGGAGACAGGCGGGCGGGGGGGGGAGTCCGAGATCTCAGGTCCACGAGGGATTTCCCCCCCTTGAACCCACCCCACCCACCCGCCCACCCACCCAAAATTAAGTGCTAAAGTGCCTCTTGAACTGCACCTGCAGCAGGGCAAAGCGCTCAGCCTCTGGGCTGCCATGCACGAGTGAACGGGAGGCGAAACCAAAAAAAAAAAAACGGGGGGGGGAAACCCCGCGGCTGCTCCGGCGGCTCCCCCGACCCACCCTACCTTCTTCTTCCCCGGGAAGCCCCGCCGCGCCTGTCTTGTTTTTCCTTCTTGCCTTCCAGCTAGCCACACTCTGGCCGCAGGAAGAGCCGCCGCCGCCGCCGCCGTCTCTCCTCTCAGCCGGCGCTCCCTCCTCCTCCTCCTCGCCCCGACCTGCCGGTCACACGCCTCCCTTCCAGCTGGGGCTCCAGCCTCGCCGCCCATCCGTTCTCCTCTCCGGACGGGAAGGGCCGAAAGACCAGCCGCGGCACCTCCTCGGCGCTGCCTCTCTAGCAGGCGGAGCTTGGTGGCTTTAACTCTTTCGCGCTTTAATTAGCGGCCGGGGCGGCTTCCCGGGGGCGGGTTTATTTTGCACCTTCAAAGCGGGGGACGGGCGGGGGGGCGGGGAGGGGAGGGGAAGTTTTGTTTTTTGGAAGGGGCGAGTGGTGGGGCACCCACAGCCCTCCCTTTGCCGCTCGCTACCAGCCGATGTTCAGAGGTGCCTGGCTGCTGAAGGTCCGTCTTGCCTTATTTCTGGAGTTCTCCAAGAACCCAAATCCCAATCAGAATAGACCCGGAAGGGCCCTTGGAGGTCTTCTAGTCCAGCCCCTGCTCAAGCAGGAGATCCTATATACCATTCCAGACGAGCGACTGTCCAGAATGTCCAGCCTCTTCTTAAAAATCTCCAGTGATCAATCAGAATAGAGCTGGAAGGGACATGGAAGGTCTTCTAGTCCAGGGGTCGCCAACCTTTTGGACCTCAGGGACCACCAAACTCATAATTTTAAATCCTGCAGACCAGAGACCCTGGGAAAAACCCCCAAAAAAGTCTGCAGGAAAATTCCCCACCCCGTTTTCCTACCAATCGATCATTCCTTATTTGGGATCGCAAGATACTATCTCCAGCTCCGTTCTCAGGGTGGGGGAGAGAGAGAGAGACTTTTGGCTTCATGCAAGGAAAGCAGCAGAAGCAGCTGAAGTCTTTCTTTCTCTCCCCCAGACTCCACCAGAAATGAGTCTTTTTGAGACTTGACACACCAGCACAGCCTCTTGGAGCAGGATACCTTGCAGGGTCCCAAAGACTCATTTCTGGCAGAGTTTGAGGGAGAGAAAGAAAGACTTTTGCTGCTTTCCTTGCGTGCAGCCAAAAGCAGAAGAAGAAAGAAGTGGAAAGAAGCAGCCCAGTGGCCAGGCGGGGTACATGGAGTGCATGGGGCAAGTTGCTCTCCTCCGCCCTTTCCCCCGCTCTCCTCACTACCCATGTTGTTTGCAATGCAAGCCTTGTGTTCCCACGGGCCCTGTGGGCAGCGCAGCTTTGTGTTCCCACGCAGCCTGGATTAATTACTTTGGGGGGGGGGACACTTCTCTTCGGACCACCAACATTTTCTCACAGACCACCAGTGGTCCCCGGCTCACTGATTGGTGACCACTGTTCTAGTCCAACCCCTGCTCAAGTAGGAGATCATATTTATACCATTTCAGACAATTGACTGTCCAGAATCAGGCGCTAATTTGGATTATTTCAGCGTGGCAGGGTTTTGTTTTGTTTTTTCAAAGATGGGCTGCAGGAAAACTGTCTAGCCAAAGATTCGGTTAGGGACAAAGCGCCTTCCTCCTTGAGGACGAGCTCAGCCCTATGGGATTTGCAGTATGACCCATATCCCAAAGGCCTGCGGACGCTTGTCAACTCTTTCACAAATGAGCTCATAAAACCAAGAGGTAGACAAGAGGAGCCTGTCAAATTCAACTTTTGTTTGTTTACGGCAAAGTAAGTCCACCTTGTACTGGGTATACGATCTCCTGCTTGAGCAAGGGGTTGGACTAGAAGACCTCCAAGGTCCCTTCCAGCTCTATTCCGAAGGTGCTTTTTTTTTTCAAGAGGCGACTGGACTTCCTTGTTTTTCCTTGAAGACGTTTCACTTCTCATCCAAGAAACTTCTTCAGCTCTGACTGGATGGTGGGGAATGGAAGGAACCATCCAGTCAGAGCTGAAGAAGCTTCTTGGATGAGAAGTGAAACGTCTTCAAAGAAAAGTTGCCTTTTGAAAAAAAGCACCTTTGTGTTCTGACCCAACCAGGTTCCAAGAGAACAAACACAGACAAAGGCAGCAGCCCCCACCTTTTAAGATTTAATCACGAATTCTGTTCCTTTACAGGTGAAAGGCAGCTTCCAACTAATTAGCTCCAACAAGAAAGAGCCTTGCCAAGTTGTTTGTCAAGGCTGCCAAAAACCCGGAGATAAGAACTAATTTACAAGATTTTCCAAACACGAACTATGATGTCCACAAGGCTGAACTTCAGAGCTTCTTTGCCTTCTGCAAAGAACGCTTTTTCAAACCTGGCTTTTATCCTTTTGAAGGAGGGGACATTACTTTGCAGCCTTACTCCCGAGTCGCCTGTGCTACTGTAATTGCTCTCTCCTACGATCAATCCTGCGCGCAAGTGTGCTTGGCACAGGCTCCTCGGGAACCTCCTCATTGCTGCTGCCAGCCCCCACAATCTCTGAAGGCAGCAGTCCACTCCCTAATGGTCCTGGCCCCTCATCTGAGTCCTCACTTTCCTCCATCATCCGCATCTGCTGCCGGCTAACCACAACACTTTGGGACAACCATGACCTGGATGACTGAGAATCTCCGTAGACGCTTCCAGCTCTATTCTGATTGTTTGACTGATTTTTTTTGACAATACAAAGGAAGAGAAGTTCTAACCATAACCCTAACTGGTTTCTTGGTGGTCTCCCATCCTCATATTCAACTTAATCGCTATGGTTATCTTCTCAATCCAGCCAAAATGAGTTTGAGCTTTCCTTTGAGGGGAATTTGCAGATTGAGGCATTCAGAAGGGATTTGGAGGGTAGCGCCAGGAAACAACTAAATGGAACTGAGAGGGAAGAGACTCAAAGTGGGTGTTTCTCCAATAAGGATAATTTTATTTTTATGCCTTCTTTTTCCTACGGACTTAGTGCAGCAAAAGGACAAAAAAAATTTGTTCAATATTTTTGAACAAGATATTTTTTTTTTGCTATATTCATGGTCCCTGGTCTATTTCCAAACATTTTAAAGTTTAACAAGTTTTGCTCTTAAAACAAACCCTTGGTTTCACTTTAGACTATTTTCAGTTTATTAGGACTGCTTACTTTTTCCATCGAAGACAGGGATGTCCGCAGAGTAGTGTGATCAACAAAGTCAAGATGGCAACCACACAGCAGTGAAGTCAAAACCCTGCCTGGTTTGTAGGTCCATCACATATTATTTGTTCAGACTCTTCCTTGTCAATCAAGATCATCCTAAAAGTTGCAAGGATCTTGTGGGGAAGGGAATCCAATTTTTAAGAATCTAATCGGGTGGAATGGAAGCACGATGAAAATTTAATCTCAGTTTACCTCTTTTTGCTTGCAAAGGCAATTTCTGGGGAATTCTGGGAGTTGAAGACCTCACCCCGTTCCTTAGAGGTCTGTAAGGGCTGTGCATAACTGCACAATCGTGCCTACCGTCCTTGTCCTATTGTCCCCAATTATTAGTTCCTATTTCTTGTATTTAAACTTTATTTTTATTCTTGTTTCTGTTATATTGCAAGCTTTTGACAAACAAACAAACAAACAAACAAATAAAACTCCACATCTTCAACTTACCGGGATTAAGAAATACTGATGTAGTTTATCAATTTAAATTGTTTTACTTAAGATTTTTTTTTCTTGTCATTCAGAGTGGTTTTCATGAGAAGAGCAATTGTAAATTCTTTAAAAATATCAGCAAATAAAGAGCATAGTTACTTATTAAATTTGTATATCATTTGCATGCCAGCTGACTCTCAATGACTCTGGATGGTATTTTAACCACAGGATTAACGTATCTAATCACAGGTGAGATAATCAAGCAGGCCTTGGTAAAACCGTGAGGGTGAGAAACGGGTCCGTACCAATGAAGGCAATTCTAGGGGGAAAAAAAAAACCCTTTTCTTTGCTACCCAAATGTTCCCTACGGAATAGATTTTACTAAAATGTGTCAGGTTGCAGCCCCTTCTCCCAAAACCTCTATGGAGGCCAAATATATTCAGCAAAGTGTCACACGGCCCAGAGCAATGTTCCCTTACAGATATCAACCAGGGGTGGGCTTGCTGGGGGTTTATAGGGGTTCAGGAGAGTCCCTAGCTAAGATTCTGTGCAGTTTGGAGACCCCCCCAAAACCCACTCCTGGCTGGCCCCACCTCCCCTCCCCTCCCAGGTGTCCCTTAGCAGTCAGTTTTGAATGCAGGTATGTATAGGGCGCGCAGGAGAGGGCAAAAAATGGGCCTCCTGGATATCTGAGAAGGCCAGAAAGGGGCCCGTTTCCAGCTTCCAGATACCCTCTGGAGCCCAGGGAGGCCATTTTCGTCATCCTGGAGGCTCAAAGAAAGCCTTGGGAACCCTGGGAGGGCAAAAATGTCCCCCCCTTGTGGTGCAGGAGGCCGACTACGCCACACCCGTCATGACCACGCCCACCCAGCAAACCGGGCAGAGAACCCAAAAATCTCGCTAAAATTTTTGAAGCCCACCCACTTGATCTGCCTATCCCAGCGGACAATAAGTACCAAGATTTGCAGAAAAGGGTCGTTTCTAACTTGCCTGCAATCCCAGGGCTTTTGAACGAAGAATTTCAATGTGAAACAAGTCCATTTTAAAAACATTTTAATGCGTCAATATTTTTTTAAAAAAACCACCAATGCCCCTCCGTGTTCGACTCTCAACTGTCTGCTAATATCATCCCTCTGAAACTACACGTTGCGTCTGAACACCAACCCTGGCCGACTAGGATCTTCCTCGTAGATGGATTTTCGTGTTTATGAAACATGGAAACACTACAGAAACTTTTTCACGCGCTGAGCGTTTGTGGGATTGTGTGAGTCTGTACGTGGACTGCCAAGTTGGATTAGGCATTCCTGCGGCTTCTCTTCTGTATGGACCCACTCATGTTTGATGAGGGGGATCCTGACCAATGCAGTTATTGCCACAGGCAGAGAGCAGTTTTGTGGCTCTTCTCTTCTGTATACCCTCGAGGGCTTGACTAGAATCCCTTTTTCCCTCAAAAGCATTTCCACGTTCACTGTATTTGTATGGCTTTTCTCCTGGATTTCTTGTGTTTAATCTGATTTTGCACTGAAACCTTTGTTGCAATTTGAATATTTGTAATTTCTCTGCTCCTGGGCTTCATAAGCTTTGTCTTCCAAGCAAAATTCCTCATACTCTGAGCAAATATAGTTTTCTCTTGCTGAGGGGTGGGGCGGGGGGGTTAAATAAAAGAGGGTTTGCTGTGAATTTTCCCCCAGGGATATTTATGCACGTTATCCTTTGGCTGCACATGTGGATTATCTGGAACATGGATGGTTGCACACCATCTTAGGCTCCTCTTAATTCCGGCCTTTTTCCCAACCTGAAAATTGTCTTCGTTTATGTCTTGATTACCTTCGCCAGACAGGAAAGCTTCGCCGGCTTTACTTCATGAGTGCCTTTGTGCTCCCACTGGATTTATTGGCTTTCCTTTAATCTCAGACCCCAGAAAAATAAACTTTTAACTCATTCCAAATTCTTGCAAATGTCTATTTCTTCAGAACTTCCCACTTCCTACTTTATCTTCCCATAAGGTCTTCTCCTTGTGTATCTGTCATATGTCATATTCTGAGAGAAATGGAAAAGCATTTAAGTCTAATTGTCCCCAGTAATAAATTCCACTTTGAACAACTTCTGCTATGAATTCTAATGTTGATGGCTTTCCTTACATGCCTAGCCTCCTCCCATTTGACCTAAGAAACCCCAAATTTAAGCACCCTCATTTGATGCCTTCCCATCATCTACCTGAAGTCTCTGGTTCGGGAAGACCCCACCATCAAGAAGACTCTTCTAGGACTTCTACTTAGAATATGTTTTTAATTGTCTGCCTAACTAAACACAATGAATGGTCTCGCCCATTAACGTTACGCAAACCATCATTGCTGGCTCCATGCAACATTCCAAGCCAATCTTAATCACATTACAGCTAAGCTCAGCCTTCCCTAGAAAACTGCAGTGCAGCAGTTTGAACGAAAGCACATTCCAACTCTTACCTTTAAAAGATTGTAACCAAAATGCTAAAATAACTAAAATACATAGAACTTCAGTTCCCAGAATCCTTCATTCCTGATCACTCTGTGCAATAAAGACAGATAAAGGCCAGAAGGTGGAAATTCCCCTTTGTTACAACCAGGCAGAAATTAAATAGTTGTGTGGGGGAGGAGCTAAATTTGGATTCCTACCCTGATCAATATTTTGGTCTTCCTGGCCTCCTCTGAATATAGGATTTGATTGTCTGTATCATGACTAAGTTACGGGTCCAATCATGGCAAAAGTCTATTTAGTGTATATAGTCACAAATACTCAATGTTGATGGCTCCTAGTCTATAAAATTACAGATAATCCTCAGCTGAAATTGAGCCCATTTTTTTGTTGCTGTTGTTAAGTGAGACGCTTATTAAGTAAGTTTTGCCCCATTTTACGACCTTTCTTCCCACGGTTATTAAGTGAATCATTGCACTTGATGTTAGTAACCTGGTTGTTAAGTGAATCTGGCTTCCTCATTGTGAGGTCACAAAAGCGGATCAGATGACCTTAGGACACCCAGGGGGGAGGGGGGGAAACAGGGTCACAGGTGACTGTAAATTACATACGCCAGAGTTGGCTTGCTGTCAGGATTCCAGCAATCGCCCTAATTAAGTCATGATTCTCAAGCCAAACTTCGGAAAACTTCAAAGGATTTATTAGAGGCGACATACTGGCACTGCCCTGGATAAAGCCAACTCTGGCATACGTAATTTACAGTCAGTCCCCTATCTCATAAAGCAGATTCTCATAAAGCAGATTCTCCAATTGAGCACCATAACAGGCTGGGTGTCATCGTTCACATTCTTCAATTAAATATATTCGCGGGCAAAAGCTCTGGTATTTCAGTTACAATCTTTTAAAGAGAAGAGTTGGAATGTGCTTTCGCTTTCAAACTGCTGCACTGCTTTTCCAGATTTCCTTCCTCCCAAACTTTTCTTTTTTAACGGCAACTACTAAAACAGACATAGGAATGTTTTATGAGTTGACACAAGGGTCATAAATATGAATCAGGGGCCCAACATCTGAATTTTTATCATATAATCATGGGAATCCTGCAAAGGTCATAACTGTGAAAAACGGCTTCTCAAGTCAGTGCCGTTGTAGCTTTGAATGGTCACTAAAGGAACTGTTGTAAGTCGAGGACTACCTGCGTTGGTTCATCTGACAGACATTAAACATGGGGATAGTTAGTCCAACATCAACTGGGGCAGGTTTTTTAGGTTTTCTAGGTTTTTCCTATCCACCGCAATCTCATCTTTTCAACCAACCATTTTAGGAATAAAAAATTCCGTAATGAAAACTGGAACTGCCTCTTTCCTCAGCTTGCTGGACCATCAGATGTGAAGGACTGCACAACCAACGACTGCGTTTCTCCGAAAATAAGGCCAGCTCTTATATTAACGTTTTCCTCCCAAAGACACATTAGGGCTTATTTTCTGGTTAGGTCTTATTTTCGGGGAATCCACCTGGCCGATAATTTTAACGGAGTTTTATATTTGAGGTAGGGCTTATATTACAAGCATCCTGAAAAATCACGCTAGGGCTTATTTTATGGTTAGGTCTTGTTTTCGGGGAAATGCGGTAGTTATGCAAGATGCTGGCACTTCCCTGGTTTCCAAAATGGAGCAGAGGAGCCTATTGGCTCAAAGCACCCCAGAAATGTTTGAAAGGATTGACACTTTGCATCCTTACCTGGTGAATTGGCCTCTCCATCAATCTCTTGCTTTATGTCCAAGGGAATCTTTACTCTCCTGATCTCAAAGGCCTCTTCTTCCAATTTGGGAGGTTTTAGTACTGTATCCTTTGGGACTCCTGGGAAAAACAAAAACAAAAGAAGGAAAGTTCATTCAATATAAAGAAGGCCTGCTTGAGTTTTACACCAGGCTTGCTCTCATTCCTTCAATGGTTTGTAGCCCTCAAAACATGTCGGAGGATATGGATCCATTCTCGACATTTCACGCACAAAACTTACTTTTTGGAGCCAATTCTGAAGTCTGAATTGCCAAATCAAATCTCGTGCTAAGTCAGACTCAGAAGAGATGCCATTTGCCTGTTCCGAATTAAAATATTTTTCTTCCTCCGCCCCTAATTAACATTAAATAAATATAGAAATAGCTTCAGGTAGCTCTGTCCGAATGATTGGCAACTCCAGATTCTTGGTGGGGGGGCTACAATTTTGAACTGAGAGGTGGATGGGGCCCCAAAGTAGACCCCCAAAAATTGGCTGCAACTCTGAAGCATAGTGATGAAGTCTCTTCCCTACTGAAACTTCTCTAGGATAGAATGGAGCTGGAAGGGACCTTGGAGGTCATCTAGTCCAGCCCCCTGCTCAAGCAGGAGACCATACGCCATTTCAGACAAGTGTCTGTCCAGTCTCTTTTTAAAAACCTCCAGCAATGAAGCGCTCACAATTTCTGAAGGCAAAGCTGTTTCACTGGTTAATTGTCCTCCCTGTTAAGGAAGTTTCTCCTTCATTCCAGCTTTTCTCCTTCATGAGTTTCCATGCACTGTTTCTTGTCCTGCCCTCTGTTGCTTTGGAAATAAATTGACCTCCTCCTCTTTATGGCAACCTCTCAAACACTGGAATATTCTCCTGGCTACAGGACTCACAAAATGCACGTCCTTAACAGCTGCCTCATATAAAGCCTTTATGGTTTACTGAGTACTCCCACTCCTCATTCTGTTCCAAGGAACAGGTAATTAAGCAAAAGGGGTGAGAATTATGGCGGACAATTTTAATTCAGACTCCCATGTTCAATTTTTGATATCCTTTCTGAAAAGGACTTTTTTTTTTAAACATTTTGCTTACCATCTAAATTTTATATACAGTTTTTATCTGGCGAGGAAGATGGGTGAATTCTAAATTTTGTGCATTCTGCTTCCCAGATCTCTTCATCAATGCTAACGTATCTTTGCGATTAAAATGCGGGTAGTCCTCGGCTTAAAACCAAAACGGAGCCCGGAATTTCTGTTATTAAGTGAGATATTTTTAAAGGGAGTTTTGTCCCATTTTATGACCTTTCTTCTCCCATTTCTTACGTGAATCGTTGAAGCGGATTAGTTAGTAACCCTGTTGTTAAGTGAATCTGGCTTCCCCATTGACTTTGCCCGTCAGAAGGTCCCAAAAGGGGATCCCAGGACTTTGGGTCACTGCAACGGTCATAAATATGAATCAGGGGCCAAGCATCTGAATTTGGATCATATAATCATGGCGATGCTACAAAGGTCATAACTGTGAAAAACAGTCATAAGTCACCTTTTTCAGTGCCACTGTAACTTCGAACAAACTGTTGTAAGCCAAGGACCACCTGTACACTACAATAATTGTTTAATTCTGTATGCAGATTTTTTTTTACAAATAATCTAAATAGAAACCGATTTGCAAATGACACAAAACCGGCAGGAAAAGCCAACACCCCAGAAGACAAGCTCAGGATCCAAAAAGAGACTTGAACCATGGGCCCCATCCAACCAAATGATTTTTTTTTACATTTTGGCAGGAAAAAAAATCAAAGGCATCAGTATAGATTAGGTGAAACCTGGCTCAAGAACAGTAACTGTGAGAGGGACCTTGGAGTCCTAGTGAATATAAGCCAGCAGTGTGCAGCCGCCGCCAAATAGCTAATACAATCCTTAGTTGCATAAACAGAGGCATAGAATCAAGATCACGTGAAGTATTAGTGCCGCTTTACAAAACCCTAGTAAGACCACACCTGGAAATACTGCATCCAGTTTTGGTACAAAAAAGATGTCGAGACTTTGGGAAAAAATTTCAGAGAAGAGCAACTAAGAGGATCAAAGGCCTGGAGACTAAAACATGTGAAGAACGGCTGCAGGTTTTGGGTTTGGCTAGGCTAAAAAAAAAAAAGAAGAATTAGGGTGACATGATGACAGTATTCCAGTATTTGAGGTGCTGCCACAAAAAAAAGAGGGGGTCAAATTATTCTCCTATGCACCAGAGGGCAGGACAAGAAACAATGGATGGAAACCAACCAAAGAGAGAGGCAGCCTGGAACCAAGAAGAAACTTCTTAACAGGAAGGACAATTAACCAGTGGAACAGCTTTGCCTGTAGAAATCATGGGCGCTCGGAGGTTTTTAAGAGACTAGACAGCCACTTATCTGAAATAGTATAGATCAGGGGTGGGATTCTACCGATTCGGACTGGTTCCATAGAACCGGTTGTTATGATTCTGCGCAGTTCAGAGAACTAGCAAATCGTGCCCCTGGCTGGCTCCTCCACTCTCCACCCGCCCTGCCCCTCCTTATCCTTATCGCGTATGCACGACATCGCTGACTATGTTCTCCCCCACTCCCAGTCACTCCTTAAGCTTAAGGTTGTTGGGTTTTTAGGCCTCTCGATGATCAGCTCTTCCAACGATCAGCTGTGCTGGGATCCCCCTCACTGTCTTACGGCTTCACCCAGGAGGTTTCCCTGAAGCCTAGGAGGGAAAGAGGGGGAGCTGTGCCTCCCCTCGCACTCCGTTCTTTGCCTTCCTGAGCCCCAGATGTTGAGACTCTAGAAAAAGTACAGAGAAGAGCAAGCAGGATGATTAGGAGATTGGAGACTAAAAACATATGAAGAACGGTTACAATAACTGGCCCTGGCTGGTCTAGTGAAGAGAAGAACCAGGGGAGACATGATAGCGGTCTTCCAATATTTGAGGGGCTGCCACAGAGAGGAAGGGGTCAAGCTATTTTCCAAGGCACCTGAAGGCCAGACAAGGAATAATGGATGGAAACTGAACAAGGAGAGATTCAACCTGGAAATAAGGAGAAACTTTCTGACAGGGAGAACAATCAACCAACGGAACAGAAGTTGCCCTCAGAAGTTGTGGGAGCACAATCGCTTGAGACCTTCAAGAAGAGATTGGACTGCCACTTGTTAGAAATGGGGAAAGGTTTCCCGGTTGGGCGGAGGGTTGGACTAGATGACCTATAAGGTCCTTTCCAACTCTGATTATCTGTTATCTGGGAGCAAAAATGCCCCCCCTCCCCCAGGAGTCTCCCGAGGCCCAGGAGGCAAAAAAAAAAAAAAAACAGGGTGCTGCCGCAAAAAAAGAAGCCACGCTCACAGTCACATGGCCACACCCACCTAACCACACCTACCTAGCCATGCCCACAGAATGGTTGTTAAAACATTTGAATCCCACTCTTGGTATAGATTCTTCTGCTTGAGCAGGACTAGAAGACCTCCAAAGGTCCCTTCCAGCTCTATTCTATTCACACAAAAAAGGTTAAACGGAAGATCAATGAGTATAAACATTTGGTTCATGGGGAGTCCTCGCATCGTGGCCACTCGAACAGTGGCCCTCCAAAGTTACGATGGTGCTGAATGAGGGGGGGGGGGGGGGGGGGGGGGGGGGGGGGGGGGGGGATTTACAACCCTGCTCAAAAGTTCCAGGTAAGTAAAGTCCTACACTTAGGCACACAGAAAAGTAAAGTCCTACACTTAGGCAAGAAAACCCAAAAGTACACATATAGACTGGGTGAAACCAGGCTCAATAGCAGGAACTGTGAGAGGGATCTTGGAGTCTTAGTGGACAACCAGCTAAATAATAGTCAGCAGTGTGCAGCAGCAGCCCAAAAAGCCAATGCAATCCTAAATTGCATTAACAGAGGGATACAATCGAGATCACGTGACGTACTAATACCATTCTATAAAGCCTCAGTAAGACCACACCTAGAATACTGCATCCAGTTTTGTTCACCACATTATAAAAAAGTTGTTGAGACTCTAGAAAAAGTACAGAGAAGAACAACCAGGATGATTAGGGGACTGGAGACTAAAACATATGAAGAACGGTTACAGAAACTGGGCTTGGCTAGTCTAGTGTAGTGAAGGACTAGGGGAGACATAATAGCAGTCTTCCAATATCTGAGGGGCTGCCACAGACAGGAAGGAGTCAAGCTATTTTCTAAAGCACTCGAAGGCCAGACAAGGAATAATGGATGGAAACTGAACAAGGAGAGATTTAACCTGGATATAAGGAGAAACTTTCTGACAGTGAGAACAATCAACCAATGGAACAGAAGTTGCCCTTGGAAGTTGTGGGAGCGCCATCACTTGAGACCTTCAAGAAGAGGTTGGACTGCCATTTGTTAGAAATGGTGTAGGGTCTCCTGCTTGGGGGGTGGGTGGACTAGATGACCTATAAGGTCCCTTCCAACTCTGATTATCTGTTATCTGTTATGAAGGTGCCACAGTGCTTGTGCAGTCAGGAGATCGTGATCTGCCGCAGATTATGACGATACAGGGAGCAGCCGTCATGTGAATGCCATGAACAACTTTACCCCGAGGGCTTCCTGTAAGCAAAGCCAGTGAAGAAGTTGGCAGGAAATTTCACAAGTCTTTCCTGTAAGTTACTCCTGACCATTTTCTTCTGAGGAACCCTGCTGCAGCTAGTCCTCGATTTACAACAGTTCATTTAGTGAGCACAACGGCACTGAAAAAAAGGAACTTGGGCTGTTTTGCACGTGACCATGGGGAATGCTGCAATGGCCATAAGTGTGAAAAACAGTCATAAGTTGCTTTTTCCAGTGCCGTTATAACTACGAACAATCCCTTCAACGAATGGTTGTATGTCAAGAACCACCTGTGGTCCTTGTTTTGCAGCAGCGTTGTGGAGCAACCATTCGATTATAATGAAAAAGTAATCTTACAGGTAATTCCTTATACTTACAACCTTTGCAGCTCTGAAAAAGGCAAAGAAAAACTGAAGTAGGATGGTACCTATCCTAAACATTTCCTTGGCTTTAAGGCAGGGGTCCCCAAATTTGGCAACTTTAAGACTTGTGGACTTCAATTCCCAGAATCTGGGAGTTGAAGTCCACAATTCTTAAAGTTGCCAAGTTTGGATGCCTCTGAATTAAGGTAAAGGTTCCCCTCGCACTTACATGCTAGTCGTTTCTGGCTCTAGGGGGCGGTGCTAATCTCCATTACAAAGCTGAAGAGCCAGCGCTGTCCAAAGACATCTCCGTGGTCATGTGGCCAGCAAAGGCACACGGAACGCTGTTACCTTCCCACCCAAGGTGGTCCCTATTTTTCTACTTGCATTTTTAACATGCTTTCAAACTGCCAGGTTGGCAGAAGCTGGGACAAGTAACAGGATTCGAGCCGCCGAACGGCTGACCTTTCTGATCTACAAGCTCGGCGTGTTAAGTCACTAAGCCACCATGTCCCTATGGATATAAAGCCACGTACTTGGCTTGACAGATCCGTAACGATAATAAATACAAGAATTGGTTGTAAAACTATTTTTTTCATCATCATTGTAACTGTGACTGTTAAATGGGGCAGTTGCTAAATGAAGATCACCACCTGAACAAATTGGATTTTACAGCTACAGTACCTGCATACATAAAATTGGATATAAATCCTTTAAAATATTCACAGTTTTCTGCATTTTCAGGAAGAGCTAATCGGCTGGCGTAGCTGGTTGACGGCTGTGGATCTTCCGGGCGTTGTACTTCTGTAGACGGGCAGGGCAAAAGGAAGGGAAGTGGAGTTGGAGAAGGAGTAACTTCCTTCCGGACGCCCCTCTGTTTGGTTTCTTTATCATTCCTTTCTTTCTTTTTCCCTTCATAGATTTCACGGTAACATTTTAAGATTTCACTCATTTCCCAATGTACCTTACTAAAACGTTCTACATCTGGATCCATACGTTTCAATTCCGATAAAACTTTGTTAACGCCCGAAAAAACACCAGCCAATCTTTTCAGACTGAACGTTTTGGGCTGAATTTCTACAACTTTTTCTTTTTCTTCTTTTTCTTTTTCTTCTTTTTCTTTTTCTTCTTTTTCTTTCTCTTTTTCTTTTTCTACTTCTTCTTCCACCACCTTTTGGGCTTCCAGTTCTTCTTTCAGCTCAATTAACTCTTCGTTCGAAAGCTCTCCCTCTGCGTAAGCTATCCATTTCTTGACTTCTTTAGCATCGACCTCTAAATCGAGGAATTTTGCGAGTGTCAAAATTTTCTTATTTATTTCGTCCACGTTTTCGTTTTGGTCAAATCCTACGGAACTGTTGACAAGAAGAGGAAAACATTTCAAGCATTTTCTCCAAAACCCTTGCATGCATTTCACATTAATGTCCTGCCAGGCTGCTACGATGTTTTCAATACAGTGCAGAATGTTGTAGCTTTTCCAAAACTCGCTCAGGGTTACCTTCTCATCTTCCACTGTGGCTAAGGCTTTGGCAAACACCGCATGCAAATAGTAGGCCTTAAATGCTGAGATAACTCCCTGGCCCACCGGCTGGGAGAGAGCGGTGGTATTTTGGGGTAGATAAACGACCTTTATATTCGGGTGGAGACTGTCGAGATGGAGGGGGTGTCCAGGGGCTTTGTCTAGGAGCAGAAGAATTTTAAACGTTATTCCCTCTTGCCAACAATATTCCTTTACTTGGGGTATGAAACAATTCGTAAACCAATCCTCAAAGAGGACATGCGTCATCCAGGCCTTACAATCAAACCGGTGATAAACGGGCAGCGTGTCATTGCTTATGTTTTCGAACATACAGGCGTGATCGGATTTAAGGATCAGGAACGGCGTCAGCTTGAATCCGGCCACGTTTCCACCCAAGAGTAAAGTTACTCTGTCCTTAAATGCTTTACACCCAGGCATTGCTTGGGCTTCTCTGTGTATGTAGGTCCGCTCCGGCATTCTTTTCCAATACAATCCCGTTTCGTCCACTCTGAATATCTGTTCGGCAAAATAATTGCCTTCTGCTACAACATTATCGAGTTCATCTGGAAACTGTCTGTCAGCTTCTCTGTCAGCTTTACCTAATCGGTGTGTTTTCTGGTAATGAAATCTTAACTGAAAGCGCATAAACCAGCCACGGCTGGCCGTGAACGTTTCGGTGCATTCCTCGCCTGCTCGTTCTTTCAGCGTCGAGAAAATGCTGCGTGCCTTATTCTGGATGAGGAAAAGGCTCACTGGAAGCCTCTTCTGTATCTGATCTTCGATCCAGAGGATGAGGAGTTTTTCCATCTCGTGGACGAGGTGTTTTTGCTTCCTTATTATGCTCGTGGTCATTCCCGATGACCCTTTCGTGGCCTCTTTGATCCGTTCCTTATCCTTCAAAATGGCGGAGATCGTAGAATGGGCCAGGCCTTCCTCTTGAGCTATATTCGTCACTTTCTTCCCGGCCTCATACGCTTTGATGATCTTCATCTTCAAATTGAGGCTGATGACTTTCCTTTGCTTCTTTTTACTTCCTTCGGTTGTACCGGAGCTTTTCCTCTTTGAAGATATCTTGGTATGGGATATAAACACACAGAAACAATTAAATAAAGTAAAATTGAGAGCAGGTTAATATGCATAATAGTGAAAACGTGATTACGAGACAGGTGCCTCAAAAGGCTTCAATAGATGTATCGGTTGCAAAAAATAATTTTCAGGTGCAGCAATTTCATCATAAAGTTATGTTTTTATACTGCTTATTATGGATGTGTTTGCAAATAGTTGCTCACCTAAGTAGCAGCCAAATGAAGAGCCACTATATTGGTGCCTGTGAAACTGGAGTTAGTCTCATATTGTGAAAAGTCAACCAAAGATTTATAAGCAAGGAGGACCACTCCCAAACAGAACAATAATAAAACAAAAACTAGTAATTTTACCACCGATGTACGCAGGTTTCTGTGCCTGATGACATACACCGGAGTGAGAGTAATGCTGGCGTTGCTGCACGAGAAAAGTTTATCTGAATGAAACAGCAGCTACCAGAGATCTTTGCAGCATCTTCTGATCACATGTTTGTTTAGCAACCATTTCGCTTCCTATTTAGAGGAGCGATGGCAGTTACTGAGCAGGAAAGGATGTTTGCGTAACTTATTGAACCCAATCATTTGAACCATATTATTTATGGCTGCATGTGATGACTTTCTTTGTGTGTAAGTTGCCAGACCAAGATGGGGTTCCTACAACATGCTCACTGAAGGAGGAGGAGGAGGAGGAGGAGGAGGAGGAGGAGGAAGGGGAGAGGTTTTGTGTTTCACCCCTCTGAGCCCTAGTCAAAAATTGAACAGGGAGAGAAAGATTTTTGATACTTCATGGCAGAATTTTCTTTTATCAATGTATTGTGTTTTGGGAAAGAATTGCTAAATCTAAAGGCAAGCCAAATGCATGCATTTTTAATGAAGAAGAAAGGAGGAGGAGGAGGAGGAGGAGGAGGAGGAGGAGGAGGAGGAGGAAGAGGAGGAGGAGGAGGAGGAGAAGGGGAGGGGGAAGGAGGGAGAAAAAGGAGGAGGAGGAGGAGAAAGAGAAGGAAAAGGAGGAGTGGGAAGAGGAGGAGGAAAGGGGGGAGGAGGAGGAGGAGAAAGAGGAGGGAAAAAAGGAGGAGGAGGAGGAAAAGGGGAGGGGGAAGAGGAGGAGAAAGAGAAGGAAAAAGAGGGAGGAGGAAAAGAAGGATGAAGAGAAGGTGAGAGAAGGAGGGGAGGGGAGGAGGAAGGAGGAGGAGGAGAAAAAGGAGGAGGAGGAGAAAGAGAAGGAAAAGGAAGAGGAGGGGGAAGAGGAGGAGGAAGGGGAGGAGGAGGAGAAAGAGGAGGAAAAGAAGGAGGAGGAGGGGAGGAGAAAGAGAAGGAAAAGGAGGAAGGAGGAAAAGAAGGAGGAGAAGGTGGGAGGAGGAGGGGAGGGGAGGAGGAAGGAGGAGAAAGAGAAAAAGGAGGAGGAGGAGGAGAAAGAGAAGGAAAAGGAGGAGGGGGGAGGAAGAGGGGGGAGGAGGGAAGAGGAGGAGAAGAAGGAGAAAGAGGAGGAGGGGGAAGGAGGAGGAGGAAACAAAAAATGTTTCTAGCAATCCATCAATGAAGTGACAGAAGTAACAGAGTTGGGGCCTTGGATGTCTTCCAGTGGAAGCCCCTGCTCAAGCAAGAAACCCTAAACTATTCCAAACAAATCCAATCTCTTCTTAAAAACCTCTAGAGTTTGAGAGAGCCCACAACCTCTGGAGGCGGTGAATGAGTCAACATCTGACAAAAGTGCAGCTCTGGGTGCAGGACATGGGAGAACCCAAAGAAATACAACAAAAACACAGCTTGGCTTAAAGGTGGTGGATAAAACTAAAAAAAAAGCTGAAATGAAAGAACGTTTAATAACAGCAGAAAATGGTGGGTGCAAAGGCAAGGAAAACCAAGACTTGGTCAGCACCAGATGAAGATGAACTGCATGGGTTTTGATTTAAACTTGTGACTGTCCTATACCCACTCGTTGCTAAACAGCTGAACAACAAACTACAAGGCAGAAAAATGAAGAAAATATCTGGTAAAACCTACCTAATAATAAAAAGGTCCAATAAACAACAGCAGCACCAGGCAACTACGGGCCAATTTACCTGTTTAACAACAACTTTCCAATCGCTAACGGGTAGGGTAGCTGATGCAGTCCACAGCATCCAGCTGAAAAATAGCCTCTTTCCAATCTCAGCAGAAAGGAAACCACCCAAACAGCCAAGAAACAAACCTCAGCTCCTAAACGACAAGACAATTCTGGAAAACTGCAAGTGAAGGAAGATCAACTTAAATGTTGATGGACTGTTTACAAGGAGGCATATGACTCCTGCCACGCCACATGATTCAAGTGTCTGGAAAATAACAAGAGTAAGTATATCAGAAGGTTTGTGCAAAGATCAACAGCGCAATGGAAGACACAGTTGCTGGCCAGCGGTAAAAGACTGAGACAGGTTAATATCAAGGCGGGAATATTTCAAGAGGACTTACGATCATCCTTTCAATGCGGTGTTTCTCATTGCATTAATTCCTCTGTCAAGAATACTGAATAAGTCAGGGCATGCCTATCAAACATCAAAAAAATCTGCCAAGCTATCCCAACAAGAGTCTAGAAACAGCAATAGCACTTAGACTTATATACCGCTTTACAGTGCTTTACGGCCCTCTCTAAGCGGTTTACAGAGTCAGCGTATTGCCCTGCACAATTTGGGTCCTCATTTTACCCACCTCAGAAGGATGGAAGGCTGAGTCAACCTTGAACCTGATATCCAAATATCCTCCAATATCCTCCAATAAGCTCACAACATCAAACACAATGAAATCAAACAGAAGGTTAGACATGGGCACATTTCTAAAGTGAAGAAGTACCATCACGGCAATTAACACCTGGGTATTTCCAGTCATTAGATGCACAGCTGGACTCAAGCTGAAGTAAAAGCCCTGGATAGGAAGATCAGAAAAATAAGGACAATGAATCATGACCTTTATCCACGCAGCAATGTTGACAGATTCTACTTATCAAGGAAAATAGGTGGGCATGGAATATTGCAAGTAGACCAAAAAGAAGAAGAAGAAGAAGAAGAAGAAGGAGAAGGAGAAGGAGAAGGAGAAGGAGAAGAAGAAGAAGAAGAAGAAGAAGAAGAAGAAGAAGAAGAAGAAG
>NW_020769506.1:76441-163872 GCF_900518735.1 Pseudonaja textilis
AAGAAGAAGAAGAAGAAGAAGAAGAAGAAGAAGAAGAAGAAGAAGAAAGAGGCATTTGGAAGTATTCCTGTAGGACACTGAAGAAAATGTACTGAATCCAGCAAACCACAAAAGGTTTGCTGATTACTGGAGAGATCAAACTCACTTATAAGACCAAATGAAGAAGGAAAAAGAGGCCAGTACATAAAAAAATTAGCAAAGCAAATAATAGTAAGATCTGATAAAGGCTAAGATAAGGGAAGTTGAACAAAGAAATGGAGGGCCTAATTCTGGCTGCCTTAAGAACAAATGCACGGAAAGCCAAAATTGAGAAAACAGCAACAGATAGCAAAACTGAAGAAACGGTGGACTACCTAGTTAGCTTCTGCAAAAAGATAGCATTGACTTCAAACAACAGCATGATAAAGTAGCAAGCAGTAACAGGCGCTATGGGTGCATTGCCAAAACACCGACAAAATCCCCATCAGTCAATTTTAAAAGGCAACTTGCTTGGAACAGCTTATAAACCGCAATGGTACCCACAATATTAAAGTACTATGTTTATCCCAGGTTCTTGGAAGGGCTGGACAAGAGGACAAAAATGCCAGATCCAGTTGAAACAGCTGGCTGGTTGTGTGATCAATCACATGCTAACTGATTAAATGTATAAGCCACCTGAGTCCCAGTGATTCAGGATGGTTAGAGTAATCAAGAATTCCCAAGCTGGGACGCTTAAAACTCCAGCCTTCACCAAACTGGCACATTTTAATCTACTGCAGGGTGAGAAAAATGAGAACATCTGGAAAGCACAGGTTGAGGAATATGCTTTGGATCGCTAAGGGAGAGGTTTGACTAGTTAAAAGCTTTTGCAGGAAAGTCTTTCTGAAGCAACCGACAAACAGCTATAAACGGAGTCACTGAAGCAGTCGGCTTGAGCTTAAATGGACTCCAGAAGATGGTAGAGGACAGGAAGGCCTGGAGGAACGCCATGGGGTTGCAAACTTCCCAACTAATTAACAACTAATTAACTATCCTTCTACAAAAGCCTGAAGGTGTATGGCTCTGCCAATTGGCCTGAGGGGGTAGCTACTAGATTGACAGCAAACCCCACTTTCTCCCCCTGCGTTCGCTGCTTCCCCTTGTCCATCTTTTAATCTCATATTACTGTATTTTCACTGTTTATTTCATTATTTGTATTATTATTTTGCTACTGTTACCCTTCATTGTTCTGTTTTTATTGCTGTAAGCCACCTAGAGTAGCAAGTGAGGCAACAAATAAATTTCACAAATAAATAAACAGGTCATCCAAAACATTGATATTCTATAACAAAGGTAAGATTGCACTTATTTATTTTTTTGTTCTGAGGCAATACTACCAAACGGGAACATCTAAAAACCCTACCATCCTCCTTTGCCTTTGCCGTCCTCTGGATCCTCTCCAAAATCATCTGCTCCATAATATTTTTCTTTGGGCAACTGTCTGATCTCCATAAATGAATAGAATCCCCCACAATCTCCTTTTTTAAAAAATCCCAGTATTTTATGCTCTGAGACTATTATCCTAATTACCTTGTTTTCATACAGGGCTCTTGCTACCAAAACTGACACCCAAACTCTGCTACTTACTGCACCCGTGTCTGGTTTGCCAATTGCACAGTGGCAGATAGGAAAGCACTCCAGAGGGTTAATGTCATTGCCTAGAAGATCATTGGTTGCCTCTTTGGAAGAGCTTTATAGCTCCCGCTGCCTTAAGAAAGTTCAAAACATTCCCAAAGATCCATCTCATCCTGGGCACCCTTTTTTTGAACTATTACCATCTGGCAGACGGTACAGAATAATAAAAACAAGGACAAATAGGCTGAAAAACAGCTTCTATCCTAGGGCAGTAACTCTATCAAATTCAACTGTACAGTGCAGTGTTGGTGCGGTGTCGGGGGTTTTCAATTCAATGTGTGGACGGTGAATGATGCGTGCTGGTGTTTATTTTCATGGTCATGATGTGCACTGAAAATGGTGTTTGATTTCGTTGTACGAGGTGCAATGACAATAAAGTAAACTAAACTAAACTACTTCAGATGGCTAGTAACACATTTCACAGCTTAGTCATTTTGATGGCTTTGGGCAACCTCCACATATTTTCCCCCACCCCACCTTTCCCTCTTTTTTCAGCCTTTGGGGATTGGATACCTCCTGGTGCTGCTCAGCCTCCTGGGGACCCAGCTGCCTGAGCTGCAGAGGCCACTGGCTCCCGAGATCAACTTCCTTCAAAGTCTCTTTCACCTTCACTTTCATGCAGAAATCCAGCTTTTCTCTACCCGTCCAAGCTTTCGCACTGATGTTCGGATCTCTTTGGAGCACGGATTCCCCTCTGGACCACCCAGAAACTTCCTGCTGTGGATTCTCCTTGTCTCTCCCCACAGAGGCCTGAGAGTCTGTGGCATTTTCCTCCAAGGGAGGCAGTGCCGCGGGAAGCACTGCCACACTTTTCAGGAATTTCTGCAAATGGAGGTCCCAGCATTGGTGGATTTCTTCCTGTGATTGCAGATTAATGTAGGATGGGCCGTTGTTGGTCAAGCAGTCCCCCGTGTTCCTGACTTGAACAATGAGCGGGTCTCTTCCTTCATTCTCAGTTCCTGCTTCTTTGGGGATCACAAGCCTCTGTTCCGCCATCGTTTTTCCTCCCTGCAGTTCCAGGAGGGGGAAAAAAAAAAGAAAAGGAAATATTAATGAGGACTACACAATGTGCCAGGAACCTAAAAGGATCTTTTTCTACATCTCTAACATTCACTGCTTCCTTTAAAACTTGCAAAATATTCTCTCATTAGAAGAAAGGTTCTAATTTTCAATTTTTAAAGTCTGCTAGCATGTATAAATAAAATAAGCCCCCCAACGGAGGCTGGTGCTTCAATTATCCCAGTTCTCCTCTAACGCCACGTGGCTTTTCTCTTTCCCCACAGTCCACGGGCCTCCCATGCTCAAGATTGGGCTCTGAAAGTTTATATTCTCCGAGCCTCAAATAAATGCCTTGTTTTTCCTCTGGGGAAAACGGGCTTTTCAAAAGGGTTCAAAAATCTCTTTATTTGATTAGCAATTTTAGTTGAAGGCCTGGTCATTCCAACCTATTCTTCTCTCTTCAAGCTGCAAGTGAACGGCCAAGTTCAATGATTTCCACGCTGAGAAAGATATACTGTAGATAAGCAGGGAGTCCTTGCTTAGCAACCACAGTTCGGCCTGGAAACTCGGTTGCTAAGCATCGGGGGCACTAAGCAGAGAGAGAGAGAGAGAGAAAGAGAGAGAGAGAGAGAGAGAGAGAAGGGGAAAAAAAACACCAACCCACATGACCTTGTCAGAGTTATGATGTCACTTCCCTTCAATTGTTAAAGAGAAGTGGCAGGGTTGCTAAGCGCAAGATCACGATTTGACTGCCGGTTTGTCCCTGGCTGGTTGGAGAAGACAGAAGGGGCCATTTACGTGATCGTGGGATGCCGCGATTAAAAGCCTCTCGTAAATGCGAGAATTAGTCACCAAAATGCAAGACCGGTCACAAAGAGTCATAACTTTGAATGGGAGCTGCCCCAGACATTATCCCCACCACCACCACCACCATCCCACCCCAAGACCTTCAATTGGTCCTGATCCTCTCTGGGCATTGAGGAAAGTCCTAAAGCCATTGCTCTGCCACCTACCCCCCCCTCCAACACCCCCCCCATTGCACATTCACTCCACGGTCTGTGATTTTCTTTTGTTTTTAAAAGGATTATGGAGGAATGAAATGGAGGGGCTGCAAATCGAATGTATTTAATACCAAATATGTGCCGGGGAGGGGGGGGGGGACATTGCAAAGATGATATAAAACGACAAGGGGGGGGGTGTTTCTTCCCCCTCCACCCCAGAATGGTCGCTGCACGAGGCAGTCGGTAAAGGAAGCATGTCATCCTCTTCTGATGGGAAACTCTGCCCCAACCGTCAGGCGCTAAAATAAAAAAATCTGGCAAATCGATATGTTTCATGGTGACTGAGCGATCGTTTTAATCAAAGGAGGGGGGAGGGACACTTCTAGGATAACAAAAGGTCCCCCTGGCTTGTCTCAGCCACCAACCAACCGGGCGGCTCGCTGCTGCCGCCGCCGCTCCGGCAGATTCCCCTCCCTCACTCGGTCCCCAAAATGCAGCTCCCCAAACGGGATCGGTGAAAAGGGGCCAGACAACAACTGCCTCGTTTCAAAAGCCACAACCGGGTCAAAGCAACCAGGGAGACCGGATAAAGAACCCGAGATCCTCGGTTCCAGGAGGGATTTCCCGCGCCCCCTTCCCCCCCCCCTCGCGATCCCCTTCCCCACCTCCCCCCAAAATAAGTGCAAAAATGCCTCTTGAATTGCACCTTGCAGGGCAAAGCGTTCAGCCTCCGAGCTGCCAGGCATGTGTGTTGGGGGGTGTTGGGCAAAACAAAATGAGATCCTCCCCGCCCCCGCAACCTCCTTCCCGGCTGTTCTAGCGGCTCCCGGATCCGGAGGAGGAGGAGGCCCTACCTTCTTCTTCTTCCCCGGGAATCCCCGAGCTCGCCTGCTTTTCTTTCCTTCCTTCCAGGCAGCCACCCTCCGCCGCGGGAAGAGCCGCCCCCTCTCCTCGAGGCCTGCGCTCCTCCTCGCCCGGATCTGCCGGCCACACGCCTCCCCCCGCTTTCCCGATGGAGCTGCAGCCTCGCCGCCCATCTCCGGACGGGAGGGGGGAAAGAGGCCAGGGCGTCTTTTGGAGGCGGAGCTCAGGTTGTCCTTGCACAGGTTAAGCTGGGGGGATCCGTGGCTTGCTAGCAACAGCAGGAGCGCACAATCGTGCCTACCGTCCCTGTCCTGTTGTCCCCAATTATTGTTCCTATTTCTTATATTTAAACTTATATTTATTCTTATTTCTATTGTAGTGCAAGCTTTTGACAAATAAATAAACAAAGAGATAGGTAGATGCCTGGCTGTCGAAGGGCCGTATCTTACCTACCTGGCATCCTACTTATTTAAGGACCGACATCATCATCATCATCATTTTAGCCATTGTCTGTCTACTGCAGGATGAAGGCCTCATCCGCATGTTTCAATCCTGACCTTTCTTTGGCCAATTGGGTCAGCAATATTTGCTGATGTTGTCCCAAAGCCAAAGGTGCCTCTTTTCAGGAGGCCACCGGATTTTCTTGTTTTGAAGAGGTTTCACTTCTCATCCAAGAAGCTTCTTCAGCTCTGACCGGATGGTGGGGAATGGAAGGATTGATATTCCTTGCAGAAAAGCTGGTCATTTGCATCCTTAGAAGCACTTGGGAGGTTTATCTGTGTGTTCTCGGGGTCACCCGGGGACAACCATGACCTGGATGACTCTCTACAGACTTTTAGCTATATAATTTGGGATGAACACACTTTGAATGGTGTGGGAGCAGGAATGGATTTCCAGAGGGGAAAAATTGCAGACTACAGGAACCAGGAGCCCCACTCAGGTGACCCTGAGAACACCGATAAACCTCCAAGTGTTTCAGCGACCTTCTAAGGATGCAAATGACCAGCTGTCTGCAAGGCATATAAATCCTTCCATTCCCCAGTATCCTGTCAGAACTGAAGAAGCTTCTTGGATGAGAAGTGAAATGTCTTCAAAATAAAAAACAAGAAAGTCCAGATGCCTCCTGAAAAAGCACCTTTGGGACAACCATGACCTGGATGACTGAGAATCTCTACAGACTATTTGCTAAGGTCGATCTATCTTGATTTAGGTCTCCTTTTGTGGACACTTTTTCCTTGAGGGCAGACTAGAGGAAGTCCTCAACTTATAGCCACAATTGAGCCCAAAATTTATGTTGTTGAGACACTTGTAACTGTAACTTTGTCGCTTGTATCATTACAATCTATATTGTTATAACCATACTGTTTCCTAGTATAATTTGATTGCTTATTGTACTCTATGACTATAATCGGGTGGGATTCTACCGGTTCTGTCCGGTTCTGTAGAACCTTTAGCACTGAAGAGCAACAGACATAGAACCGGTTCCATGTCTGCTGCTGTTTTGGCCCATCCGCCCGCCCGGGCTCTTACCTGACCTTTATTTCCTTCTTTTTCAACCTCAGCTGCCGTGCGAGGCACTGTTGCAGTTGAAAAAGCAGGAAAAAAGTGCTTTTTCAAATGCTTCTCTGCACGCAGTACTGCTCAGCTATCCAGGCAGCAAGCTGATGACGATTTACAGGCATGCGCGCAGCATGCAGGGAAGCACGTTGTAAATCACTGAACCGGTAGTTAACCCTGTTGGATCCCACCCCTGACTACATATCTAACAAAATGAAATTCAATGTAGAGAAAAGTCAAGTCTTACACTTAGGCAAGAAAAACCAAAAGTACACACATAGACTGGGTGAAACCAGGCTCAATAGCAGGAACTGTGAGAGGGATCTTGGAGTCTTAGTGGACAACCAGCTAAATTTGAGCCAGCAGTGTGCAGCAGCCACCAAAAAAGCCAATGCAAACCCTAAGTTGCATTAACAGAGGGATACAATCGAGATCAAGTGAGGTACTAATACCACTCTATAAAGCCTTAGTAAGACCACACCTAGAGTACTGCATCCAGTTTTGGTTACCACGCTATAAAAAAGATGTTGAGACTCTAGAAAAAAAATGCAGAGAAGAGCAACCAGGATGATTAGGGGACTGGAGACTAAAACATATGAAGAACGGTTACAGGAAGTGGCCATGGCTAGTTTAGTGAAGAGAAGGACCAGGAAAGACATGATAGTGGTCTTCCAATATTTGGGGGGCTGTCACAGAGAGGGGTCAAGCTATTTTCTAAAGTGCCTGTAGGCCAGACAAGGAATAATGAATGAAAACTGAACAAGGAGAGATTTAACTGGAAATAAGGAGAAACTTTCTGACAGAGAGAACAATCAACCAATGGAACAGAAGTTGCCCTCAGAAGTTGTGGGAGCGCCATCATTTGAGACCTTCAAGAAGAGATTGGACTGCCATTTGTCAGAAATGGCATAGGGTCTCCCGCTTGGGTGGGGGGGGTTGGACTAGATGACCTATAAGGTCCCTTCCAAATCTGATTATCTGTTATCTGTTATTTGCATTCTTTTGGAGAGTCAATACAATAGGCTTGGATGAAAAAAAATATTACAAAAATTTATAAATACCTATTAGAAGTAGAGTTAGAGAAATAAATTGTTATGGGATGTATGATAGCTTGGGCCTGAAACATGGGACGTAATATAAACTTAACAGAATGGGAAGGTATTTCGAACCAAAACTATAAATTAACAAGATCCTCAACACACAAAGAAAATATTTACAAGATGTTTTATCGATGGCACCTACCTCCAGCAAGACTAGCAAAAGTACATCCAAACATGAATCCAGCATGCTGGAAATGTAGAAAGAAACAAGGCACCTTTTATCACATGTGATGGTTCTGTCCAGAGGCTCAAAAATATTGATTTAACATAGAACAATGGCTGCAAGAAATTGTTAAAGAGCAAATAGAGTTGGAACTAGAACTATTTCTGTTAGGAATATTCAAAAGAACAAAGAAAAGATATTGTATTTCATATATTAACGGAGGCTAGAATATCCTATGCGCAATGCCGGAAGCACAATAGTATACCCTCCGACAAATTGGTCATTCAAAAAATTATGGACTGTGCTGAAATGGACAAATTGGCCCTAATGTTAAAAAATAGAGTCTGAATACTATAAAATGTGGGATACGTGGTATAATTGGATAGAATCTAGACAGATAGAAAATAAGGGAACTTAAGACAAGCAATTTATTGATAAATGTATATAATCATATAACAATGTATATAATTGTAAATTTGCATAAAAGATAAAAATGTACAAGACAAACGCTACAATATTGTTAATGTTATGAGTATTTTTAAAAGAAGTAAATGACTAATAAAGTTTATTAAAAAATAAATAAAAGTCAGTACATCAAGCACAAAAACCAGGTTTCTGTAGCCATTATTTCTCTTCTAGGTTCCTCTGATGGGAGGTCTCCTCACACACCTAGTTTTCCCTCTTCCAGCTGACCTTGTCTCTTAAAGGCCATCTAATCTTCCCTGCTGTTTGAGCTAAGAAACTCCAAATTCAAGGATCCTCATATGATGACCTTCAGCATCTACTAAAGATTCCAGGTTGGGGGGACCGCAACATCAAGGAGACTCTCTCCGAGAGTGAGAGAAAACGGTTGACATATCATTAAGCTGTTAAATATAAGATAGTCAAAACGTTTATTTTAATTAAACATAACTAATGGGCACACTAAATTAAACAAACCATCATTGCTGGGTCCAAGCCAACGAAACCACACTAAGGCTAAATTCAGCCTCCCTTCGATGGCCACACTTTATTTCCCAGAATCCTTCATTCCCGATCAATTTGTCCAATAGAACAAATAAAGCAGCAGTGGGATCCTACCTGTTCCATTACTGGGTCTGTGATCGCGCACGCGTGCACACACACCTAACATGGGTGCCCCTAACATACACATGCAGCTTTCCACACACCAGCTGAGGCAGCACCCTTATATTCTACCCCACACAAACAGACACTGTACCCACTTTTTCAGCCTTTGAAGCCATATCAGTTGTGCATTTTGCTGTGTTGTTCTTTGTTGAGGTCTTGTTGTTGAAGGCAGGCATTGTGGTGTTCAGCAACTCTCGCACTAATTGCTTTTTGCCACATATTCTCAAGTTGGTCTTCTCTTTCTTTCTCCCTCTCTGGTTGTCTCCTCATTCTGTGCCTTTCCCTGTCTTTCTGGAGACGTATGGCCATTTCTCCCTCTATTTCTTTTTTTTTAAACGAAGTTTTATTTGGGTTTTCACACATACAAAATACAAGTAAAACATCTTTTTTGAAAATAGCATGGTCCCAGGTTGAACTTTATACAGACACAAAAACTCAATTTCATGCTCCTTTTTGTGTTCTATTCCATATCTTATACTATCCTACATTTTCTATATAGTTTTTCCCCTCTTTTAATTTTCTCAATTTTATTTTGATTATCTCATCTCAATTCAAATCATTATATTTATACTTTTGTCTGTTCTGTTTCAATTTCATATTATCTTTTCCCATTAAACAAATTTTCTCCTGTAGTTACTAATTGGAGTATGACACCTTTATATCTTTTAATTACATCCATTCAACTCTTAGTTAAACTTCAATATATACCTTAAGGTTATGACCTTCAATATAATACATAATACATAACTTCCAATCAAGTTCTGCTTGGTACATTGTTATACTACACACTATATTCTTAAAAAAAAAAGATTATAAATATATGTAATTATAAACCCTCATTCCATTCCAATTCAGTTCCATTATTAATAATCATTAAAATCTTAACATCTTTAACCCTTTTCAATTAAATATCATACTTCCTTAAAGACACATATAATCTCCATAATTAATTTTTCCCTTATTTCTCTTCACATGTTTTGTAAACCATTAAATATTCATTTTGTTACATTCATTTATTGACAAGCATTCCACTAAATTACAATAGCTTATTTTATCAAATATTTTAATCATACATTGTTTCATATTTTCTAAAAGTATTTCTGTTTCTAATATAACAATACTATCTTATGTACCTTTGCAGAATCCCTTTTTCCATTAAGTTTTCACCCATTTTCTCTAAATAGGCCCTGTTTCTGTATATTTTGTTTCTGTCCTTTATAACTTCTTTTCCTTTCTTTCTTCCCTCTCATCTTCTCCCTCCCCTTTTTACCCCCTTGTCTCTCTACTTCTAATTCTTCTGCATTTCCCTCTTCTGTTGCTTTCTGATTTTATACTTATTTTTCACTCTATTTTGGGGGGGGGAGTTGTTTTTCCCAATCTTAAACTTTCAGTTTCCCACCCTTTCCTTCCCCCCACACCTAAGATTACTTATTCATTAAAGATGGCTTCTTCTTTGTCACAATCTTCTTGTTCTGCAGGCATTTGTTGTTGTTTCTCATACTTCCAAATCTTCATTTCTAAAAACGGAAATACGAAGCCAAAAGAACCTCTCCCTTCTTGTGCATCTTCTTTGTACTTTTTAAGTTCCATTTCAGTTCTTCTAAAAGTGGAGCCATTTTAAAGTTTTAAACAACCACCCAATTGATTCTAGTCATTCAAATACAATAACCAAAAATCCAGAAATAATCAAGTAATTCAAATAGTTCCAAGTTATTTCTTATTTCTTTTTCCACTTTCTCTTCCTGGGTTTTTTGTTGCGATATTTCAGTTAAAATGTATCTTTTGGAAGTCTTGTTGAGATTTTGCTGTAAGTTCTTTTTAATTCCAGGCAGTCTCCTCCCTTCCAGATCCTGCCCTTTTATTCTTTTTCTCTTCTTTCCTGTTTTCAAAAGCTTTTGATTATCCAGAAACCTTAATTATCCCTTTGACTTTTTATTTTCAGCATTAAATGCCTATTAATGTCAAAGTGGATTTTTTTCTAATTTCTTGCCTAAGTCTCTTAGCTGTCAGTATAGGAAAAGGAGAAAAAAAAACCCAAATCTTTTCCCTTTTCTCTTTCCTTCACAGCTTAAAAATCTTCTTAGGGAACAATGTTATTGTTTTTTTTTAATAGTTTCAATTCCAGGGTACCTTATTTGTTGCTTTTGCTGTTTGACCCAGTCAACCAAAACTTTCTCTTCTTATCTTCCTCCTGCACATTCTTTTCTGGTCGAATTCTTCTTTGTGGTGGCCATTTCTGACCACCACTACAAACGCCTTTGGGAAAGGGAGTAATGGCCAGCTGCGGAGGAGAGATGCGGCTCTCCTCAACCCTGCAGGCAGTCTCCCCTTTCTTCACCACCTCTACGGGGTGACTTAGCCCTGAAACCAGCCGGCTCAGGGTGCTCCAGCGACGAGCACGGATCGAAGCCTTGCAGAGATGAGATTTCGGTCTGTCACCGAAGAAGCTCAAAACGGAAGTCCATTTCCTCCTTTGTTTCTTGTTCTCTCCTCCTCCTTGCCGCATCCCGATGACACTTGTGGTCATCTCTTGTCCATGATGTTCGTCCTTTCTTTCCACATGGCATAATGAGGCTGACAATTTTCTTTTTACCAGAAGGCTGGATGGACCTGTAATTATCTACGAAGACTATCAATCATAAACAAGAAAATAATTATAGTGGCAAACGAACTTAAGTTGTAAATCAATAATTACTTACCTAAACGGATAAGCAGAATGACACTGTGAGGCAAACAAGCAGTGGAACAAACATTGATATAATGTCCCATTTGGTCAAACCAATCAATAAGAGTTATTTGATCGCTAACAAAATTTAAAAGAACAAAACCAGAGTGAAGCAAATACAGGTAGTCCTTGACTCACAACAGTTTGCTTAGTGACTGTTTAAACACACTCTAGACGCACTCCTCCACTCACAATAGAATTCCCTATGCCTCCAGACTCAAAATATTGGGGCTGCACCATCTGGAACTGCGCCGCCTGCGGTCCGATTTATGTATAGTTCACAAAATTGTCCACTATAACATCTTGCCCGTCAATGATTTCTTCAGCTTCAACCACAATAATACGCGGGCAGCCAATCGTACAAACTCAAGGTAAACTGCTCCAAAGTCGATTGCTGAAAATATGACTTCAGCAACAGAGTGGTCAACGCCTGGAACGCCCCACCTGACTCCATAGTTACAGCCTCAACCCCTCACAGATTCAACCTCAAACTGTACCGTGGACCTCAGCCCATTCCTAAGAGGTCTGTAAGGGGCATGCATAAGTGCACAATCCTGCCTACTGTCCCTGTCCTATTGTCCCCATTTATTCATACCTATTTCTTGTATTCTTACTCATGTTTATACTTATACCTAGTAACTTGTAAGCGACTGACATATCAAATCAAATAAATAAATAAAAATAAATGAATATCTGTTAGAACCAGAGGAATCAATCCAACTGGGAAGAATTGCATTTGGGGCCTGTAAGTTATCATCATCTTCCAGGCCCTAAACTGAATCGAAAGCATTCCTGTTTGAAGTCTTAATTCGGCATTTGATCCCCATTGGGGTGCAGCTAGAATTTATTGCAGGATTTTTATTTCCACTGTTTCCTGCAGCTCCTTCTTCAGATAGACTTCTGTTTGTCCTGTTAGGAATAACAAGGTTACCTAATGTAGTTTGGGTAAAAATAATATATATAAACTATGATTGTAAGTTTAAGTGTGTGTCACTTTAAACTGCAAAGCATGTAATTTTGGGTGCGGTGTGAAACCGCCATAAGAGGGAGCAAGAGAACCTACTGGATTCCTGACGATTCCTGACAATTGCTGGTTTGATGGATTGATGATTTGTTAACTGCGTGTTTTCCCTACTGCTGAGTTGCTGAAGGAAGAAAGGAGGTTTGACTTCTTCATATCTCTACTGCGAGGAGATATATTACTGGACTGATATTTGTAAGTTTACTGACCTCTTTTTCGACACCGGACTTTGCAACTGAATAATCCCCAGATGGACTGAATTAGTGTATGATATATGGACTGTTTGACTATGCTAAAACTCTTACTGGAATAAACTATTTAACTAGCACAGTGTATCTGTTTTACTGAGTGTAAGCTACAAAAATGTTTTATCTCACATATTTTGCCTGCCTGCCTGCCTGCCTGTCGTGCAGATTCTGCTAGGGTGTATTCCTAACATGTCCCCACAAACACACATAAAGGATTCGAGCCCATGTTTTGTCTCCACGAAGTTTTACAGCTGCAGGGACTAATTGTCCTCGCCAGTGTAAAAGAAACGCTTGATGGCATTCATCGAGGTAAGGGTTAAATATATATTTTGGGGTTTTTTGCCCTGAGCCAAACAGTGCTCCCAGAGAGTAAAAAGGCACAAACTACAGCAGGTCAATATAATTAAAATACTTCGAGGTGGTTTTTTTCACTTGAAAAATATGTGGAATGTACACCAGAACCACGTGGTGTATTCTGCTCGGTCTAACTCAAGGGGTATAAACAGACAAACCAATACTCTCAATGAGAATTTGAATAGTATACTAGACAGGCCATGATCCATTGGGTCAGCCTTTCAGAGATATGAACGGTCACCTGCTGAGACGGGAAATAAAAAAAAACACAGGGTAATCCTCAACTTACAATCGTAACTGAGCCCAAAGTTTATGTTGTAAACTGCATTTATTTGTAAAGTGAATTTTGCTCCATTTTACGACCTTTCTTGCCACAGATGTTAAGTGAGTCATTGCAGTTGTTAGGTTAGTAACATGATTGTTAAGTAAACCTTGAGACTTTCGAGAAGAGATTTGGACTCCCCTCTGTCAGAAAGGATGTAGGGTCTCCTGCTTGGGCAGGGGGTTGGACTAGAGGACCTCCAAGGTCCCTTTCAACTCTGATTATCTGTTATCTGTTCCCTGGCTTCCAACATTGTCTTTGCTTGGTGGAAGGTCACAAAAGGAGATCACATGATCCCGGGATACGGAGACCGTCATAAATATGAACCAGTTGCTAAAGCATCCAAATTTTGATGGTGTTGACATTAGAATGCTGCCACACTGTAAATGTGAAAAATGGTCATAAGTCGCTTTTTTTCGGTGCTGTTGTAACTTTGAGCGGTCACTAAACGAACTCTTGTTAAGTCGAAGACTACCTGTAAATAAATTTACTTACCTACCGTGTTTCTCATATAATAAGGCCGGGTCTTTTTTTTTTTTTTTGAGTCCTCCCAAAATGGCTAGGCTGTCTTTTCGGGGGTGACTTAATTCCCGCTCCCTTGCATCTTTGGGCGGGCGGGTGGCGACGGCTTGGATGTTGACCTCGGCGTTGGTGGGGCACTTCGTGTCGGGGTCAGCGCAGGCAGCACCATATCCGTCTGTGCAACAAAAGTACTTCCTAACGGCAAGGCCCCACCACCACCATTCCCCCCCGTTTCGCATGTTTTAATATAGGCCTTAATTTGGGGGGAGGGGCTTAATTTCATTTCATGCCTATAAAACATGCTGGGACTTCCTATTGGGGGAGGCCGTATTGTTGGAGAAACAGGGTATCACTCACGTATCCTCGCACACCATCCTGACCATTAAACATAGAAACACAGAAAACTAGCGGCAGGCAAAAAAAAAAAGAGTGGTCCATCGAGTCTGCCCTCTGAATTTTTGTTTTCTTTTTAATTAATGTCTTAATTAATTTTAATTATTATTTATTTTATTTTTAAATTTTTATTGGTGATGGACAGGTGTTTAAATTCAGTTTACTGTCGTTGATCCACTACCTCCGCTGGAAGTTGGTTCCAAGCTTCCCTTACCCTTTCTGTGAAGTAATACTTTCTAACATTACTTTTGAACTTCCCTCTTGTCAGTTTGAGGTTTAACAGAATAACAGAAATCACAGAATAGCAGAGTTGAAAGGGACCTTGGAAGTCTGCTAACCCGACCCCCTGCTCCAAGCAGGAAAGCCTGTACATTTCATACATACGGTATCATTTCATACCAGTGGCTTTCCAGTTTCTTCTTAAAAGCCTTCAGTGTTAGAACACCCACAACTTCTGAAGGCAAGTTGTTCCCCTGGTTAATTTGTTCTCCAGTTTAGGAAAATTCTCCTGAGTTCTAGTTTGGTTTTCTCCTAGATTAGTATCCATCCATTGCTTCTTGTTGTGCCTTCAGGTGCTTTGGAGAATAACTTGACTCACTCTTCTTTGTGGCAACCCCTCAAATACTGTAACATTGCTGTCATGTCACCTTATTTTCAATAAACCAAACATAATTACCCAATTCCTTCAACCGTTCCTCACGTTATTTAGCCTTCAGTCCCCAAACCACCTTGGTTATGCCCGTGTTCTGGATCTTTGCTTAATATTAATAATACTGCCGTCTAGATCCTTATTCACACCTGTTAATAAATTTAAAAGTTTCACTTTTAAATATGAATGAATAAAATTATTGTCAAATGATTGAATAATAATGATACTAGGGTATTTAATCTCTGATTGAGAATATGAGTTATTATACTATGTAACAGTAATTGATGATGATGAAATGGATGCACAAAGAAATTGTAAACCAACCGACACACTCCTTGTATATTCATGGAAGAAAGGTTGATGTTTTTATGTTTTGTTTGTTTATGTTTGTGTTTAAAAAATCAATATTTTTTTTAAAATAAATTTAAAAGTTTCAATCATGCCCCCTCTTTCCCTCCTGTTCTCCAGGCAATACATATTCAAATTCCTCCAATCTCTCCTGATAACGTTTTGTCCTTCAGACCTTCTCCCATTTTTGTTCCCCTTCTCTGGACTTACTCGGTCTTCTCTCGCAAGCCCACCTACATACCTGCACTCTCTCCCTGATCATTGCCAGCCTTCCTTGCATCCTTATACCCACTCACAATCCCACGCACCCTTCCTAACCCAGGTGGCATCTCTCATGCACCTTCCCTGATCCACACAACACCTTCCTCACACCACCGTACATTTTCCCCGACCATTGTTGCTCTCCTTGCACCCTTGCACCCAACTTCGTACACCTGTATGCTTCCCAACCCAACTGGCCTCTCCTCCAGATTGGCACATATCCCCTCAGTTTCCCTCTCTCCACCTGGAGGCAGACTCTTACCTGCCTAGGGCTTCCAACTTTTTTATAGCTTCCAACTTAAAATTGAACTAGTTGGTAGTAATACAATTGGGGCCTGCAGGTTTGGGACCTGCGAGCACAGAATGAGCTCTTTTTGTCTCTTGGGAAATCTAGCCTCTTAAAAAAGATACAAAACCCACTTTTGAGCCTAGAAACCAAGTTGTTAAAAGCAGCACAGTCGCTGAGCAGTAAAACCACATCACAGTCGTGATGTCACTTTCCCTTCCATCCTTAAGCAAAGGGTCCAGTTGCTAAGCGCAGGATCCCATGACTTCATCTTACAGCTTTACTGAGCAAAGCTCAGGCTGCATTTGCACAGGTTAAGTGTGGGAGTCTTTGTTTCTGGAGGGGTATGATGAGAAAAATCCATCTCTAGCAGGTGATATCCAGAGATGCCTGGCTGATGAAGGTGTTATGTGCGAAAGACACAGGGAAGTCAAATTAATCCTATGAAGCTGATTTATTGCTTGTGCCTCTCCACAGGAAAATTCTCAACTAACTGTTAGCACACGCTAGGACCGTGATGGCGAACCTATGGCACGCGTGCCAGAAGTGGCATGCAGAGCCACTTCTGCCAGCATGTGAGAGGTCAACCGGAAGAGCCTCACTGGGTGCCGCCCGCCCGACAGCTGATTGTTGGGTATCTGTTGTGCATGCGCAGAGGGCGGAGGTGCATGAGAGACATGAGCACATGCAAAGAGGTGCATGGTACATGGGGGATCTTGCACGCAGGTGCAGTGCACAGGGGTTGCACACACATGTGCAGGGGGCATGGGGAACCCCCCTGCCCGCATTGCCTTCTGGGTGCTGGCTCGTGAGTGCAATTTTCGGCACAGGAGCTCAAAAGGGTTAGCCACCACTGCGCTAGGAGTTAGATAACAGAATTCAAGGAAGGTTGGACTTAGTTTGCTTGTGGCGATGTAGTGATTCTAGTCTGATCCCTCTTTTAACTCCGCCCCCAGATTCTGCCATTCTTTCCCCTACAGAAGGTCCATATGGATCAGCCTATTTATCCATGGATCAACTTTTACAAGAACCTGCCAATATTTGGTACTTTCTAACATTTTTTCAGTCTCTTCAGATATCTTGGGTAGGTTAGCATTTTGTAGATAAAGCTTAATTCTTTCCTCATCAAAATCCTCCTGTTTATATAATTGTCCATAAAAGTCTTGGATAATTATCTTTTTCTCCTTATTACCATAACACATTTGACCTTGATCATCTATTAACTGTACTATTCTCCTAGATTCTTTCTCCTTTCTCAATTTGTATGCTAGCCATCTACCTGGTTTGTTTGCATCTTCAAAATAGTTCTGTTTAGCACTTCTAATTTTTTGTGCCAACTCCTCTTTCTCCGCCTGACCCATCTTATGTTTAATTATATCCATTTTGAATTTAATATCTTTTTTCTGTGGCATATTCTGCAATTCTTTTTCCAGTTTTTTATAATCATCCTCTAAAGCTTTAATAGTTTGCCTCTTCCTAATATTCTTTTTCTTTGTATAGTCCATTATTAATCCTCTCGCATATGCCTTCATTGTATCCCAAACATTCTGCATTGAAGTATCTTCTTTTTTATTTTCAATGAAAAAGAAAGCCAATTCTTTGTCCATCCATTGTGTAAAGTCTTTTTCCTTTAAGATAGCGTTGTTTAATGTCCATCTAAATCTTCTTCTTTGTCCTTTCCATTTAATTGTCATAGGGTTATGGTCTGCCCATATACCCGTTTCTATATTTATTTCTTGAATGTTAGATATTAGTTCTGATGAGGTCCAAATCATATCTATTCTGGACCATGATAAATGTCTATTTGAATAAAAAGTATATTGCTGCGTTTTACCATTTCTTTCTCTCCATATATCTTTTAAATTTAATTCATCTACCATTTTAAAAAAGGATTTAGGGAGAGTCTTTTTATTTTGTTTTAATGCTGTCGCTGTATAGTCCGATTTATTATCTACAATTCCATTAAGATCTCCCATCATAATTATATTGACATGGTCCAGTCCAATTAATTTCATATGTAACTTTCTTATGTAAAATTCTTCTTGTTTATCGTTCGGAGTGTAAATTGCAACAAGTAATATTTTTATATTGTTATTCACTATTTCAACCATTAATACTCTTCCATCTTCATCAGTATAAACCAATTTTGCTACAATAGTTTCTTTAATATACAGAACCACTCCTCTTTTCTTACAATTAGTCAAGGAAGTAAAAATTTTCCCCAGTTTTGGTCTTACCAATAATCGTTGATGTTGTTTTTTAATATGTAGATTGGAAGGCGGAGCCACGTTGCTGCGATACAGCTGCAATCTTGGGACTCTGAGATTGCAGCTGATATCTTCGCCCCTGGTTGGTCCTAATGGACCTAAACTATCCCGTAGAGACGGTGATAGTAAGGGGCGCATTCTGCTGATCCCAGGGACATCGCAAAGTCCCTGGCTGATCCAGAAGAAGCCCTTTTACCATCGGCGGAGAGGCAGCCTTTTGGCTGCTGAAGCTGTGACAGCTCTGGAAGGAAGAGGCTGAATGAGAACGTGCATCGGCTGGTGAGATTTTTTTTTTTCTCGGGAACTCAAGGACACTCTAAAGTGAGAAGAATCCTGTAAGACTTTGGACAAAAACTGATGGAACTGATTTAGCGGCGATTTCTTAAAGAGAATGTCAAATTGAGGGTTGGCTTTTTACTTTTACTTTTGCTTTCATTGAACTTCCATTGTGATCTAGTAACTGTAACTAGACTGGTTTTTCCTTTTATATTCATCTAATTTTTCTTTCTTTTTTCCCCCTTTTGATTGTTAATAGTTTTTTTTAGAATAGAGGCTCCCTTTAGTAATTTTTCTTTTTTAAAATACATATATATACATGTATATTTCCCTCTTTTTACTAGGCTTTTTTGGGAAAGAAGGGGGAGTGGATTAAAGAAACTTTGTAACACTGCCAACTAGAGGCTTGAAGATACTTTATTGAAAGTTGAAAGAGCTGTGAAGGAATCCTTTCTCAAGGACACTGGAACTTGATTAGATAGAGGGAAGAACACCGGAGAATGTTTTAACAGGTGTTCTTTGGAACTTCTATTATTGAGTACTTGAAGTTTGGCTTTGGAATTTGTGGAGAAGCCATAATAAGAGCCTTGGATAACTAAATAAGATGCAGTGTGCTTTCTTTCTTATCTTTCTTTAGCTGTTCCATCCCTCCTCCTCAACCCCACAGTATTTTGTAATATTTGTATATCTATTTTCTTTTTCTTTTGTTTGACTTTATTTTTAATTTTTAAACTTACTTTTTTTTAAAGGGAAAGCCTCAGAATAGCTTTTCTTTTTCTTTTTGCTTATTGGGATTCTTGCCTTTTCTATTTTCTATTTTCATGTTTTTTATTTATTTTTATGGTTATTTTTTTATTTTTTGAGACCCTACAATTGGACTAGGGTGTGAAGAACCTGAATAATTCTTTCTTTTTCCTTTTCTTTTTTTTTTGATCATTGCTTTTTAATATTATTGGGTCTTACTCTCTTTTTCTTTTTTACTATTCTTAATTTTTATTTTTGAATCATAATTGGCCATCTTATAATAGGATTAAGGTTTAGAAGAACCTGAAGAATCTCCTCCTTTTTTTTTTTTAATCTTCTTTTTCTCCTTCTCTTTTTAATCCTGGACTCTTTATTTTTATTGGCTTTTTTTAATGTTTTTCTTCTTCCCAATTGGATTATAATTGGCTACCCTATTGATTGGATTAAAGGAGCTTAAAGATCTTGAGTTATTCAAATGAGTAAGAAAACTTTACCTTCTGGCAGTTCAACTTCTGCTCCTGCTTCTCCATCAACTGGAGGACGACTATCAATAATGGCGAAGCAAGATAAAGTACAAATGGATCTAGCGACGATTATACAAGGAATACAAGAACTCAAAACAAGCATTGACCTAAGAACAGAGAGTATTGAACAAAGAATTGCAAAGACTGATGAAAAAATTGAAAACTTTCAACAGATGATGGCAAAACAGGAGGAGAGACTCCAAAAAATTGAGGAGAAAGATAAACAAAGAGATGAGACAATTGGAAATATTGTTAGCAAATTAACAACGGTGCAACAAGATATAACTGGGATGTTGAAGTGGGAGATGGATAGGTCAGAATTTTATCTCAGATTTCAAAATATTGAGGAAGAAAAAGGACAGGATTTGGCGGCTGTAATGATAGAAATTCTGGCTGTTTTCACAAGATATGCAATGAGGAATAAGCTACCAAAGGAGATCCATGTCAGATTTACTAAAAAGACTATTAAAACACAAATATTACAAGTCGCAAGAGATAAGGGGCTGAAATATAAAGGTAAAGAGATTATGGTTTTAAAACAAGTCCCCAGAAGAGTGAGAGAGATGAGAAGAGAATATCGATTCTTGACCAAAAAATTATTGGGAAAAGACGTGAATTATAGATGGTTGATCCCAGAAGGATTAATGTTTATATGGCAAGAACAGAGACACAGAATCGACTCAATTGAGAAAGCAGAAATATTCCACAACGAATTTTTTGGAAGAAGAGAAATAGAGACAGAAAAAGAGACCTTTGCAATTGAGCCTCAAGAAGACCAGATGAGACCGGGGAAAGAAGAAGGTGCGGTAGGTGGACAAATGGAGACCAAAGAACAACGTGAAGTAAGATCCACAAGAACTGTTAGACCTAAATATAAAACATAACCATGGAGGAAAAAAAATTGATTTCTATGAATATAAATGGATTGAACTCAGCTATTAAAAGAAGAAAAATCTTTCATAAATTAGAGAAGTTAAAATTTGATATAATTTGCCTACAAGAAGTACATAAGAACCTGCCAATTTTTGTTTGTCTGCTACAAGGTAAGTCTACCTTGCTTCCTTGACAATACAAAGGAAGACAAATTGCTACTGGTTTTCCCGGGATGATTCTTCTAAAGGGATTCCTAGTGGTCTCTGTTAGGAATGTAAGTCACCTAACAGTTGGGTTGGAAAATATATAAACCAGGATAGACATTTTAATACTGTCTCTTTAAGGGAATGCTAAAATTGTAATTGGGTGTGGTTCCTCAAACGGCCATAAGATGGAGCCAAAAACCTGGGTTGTTCTGTTCTGTTCTCTTGTTGAGGAGAGTGTTGCCTTTCCTACATTTTTCCCTGTTGCTGATAATCGTTCTTCTTGGGTTTGATGTAAGTCTGTTACTGAACTGTTTTTGATACTGGACTTTGATATTTGGATTATCCCTGGACTACAAAAATGACCGCTATAACCGTGAATGACTTGGACTGTTTTGTTGAACTTTGCTTAACCATTTACTGGAAGTAAAAACCTACATTTTACTATACAGTGTATCTGTGTGCTGGTTGTGTGTTATTCTTCACTACTCTCACTACGTCTCCCTGTGTGCGCTCATTCTCCTAACGGGGAATCACCTCAACAGTCTCCCATCCCAATTCTAAGCCAAGTCACTATGGTTAGCTTCTCAATCCAGCCCAAATCAGCTTGAGTTTTTCATCTGAGGAGAATTTGCCGACTGAGGCTTAAAAAAGGGAATCTGGAGGATTTTTCAAGGGAGCAAAATGAACGGGACTGAGGGGGGGAAGAGAATGAGAGTGTGCATTTCTTGAACAGCAGTGGTAACGATAATTTTATTTCTACAATGTACATTCTTTTTCCTACAAACTCAGTGCAGCAAAATAGTAAAATATACAATATTTCCAGCACTACATCGTGGTTTTACAAGTTTCCAACATTTTTACAAGTTTAACAAGTTTTGCTCTTAGAACAAACCCTTAGTTCCATTTTAGAAACTTTGAAGCATATTAGGACTGCTAACTATTTTCATGGAAAACAGGGTGTAGTTAAAAAAAGTCACACCTGGGCAGTCTCATCTAATCACAGGAGAGATAGATAACGTGTAGGAGCAGTCCTTGATAAAATGGCAAAGAAAAGGAATGGGTGTGGGCCTATAGCAGGGTCCCCAAACTTGGCAACTTTAAGACTTGTGGACTTCAACTCTCAGAATTCCTCAGCCAGAGATGGTGGCTGGAGAATTCTGGGAATTGAAGTCCACAAGTCTTAAAGTTGCCAAGTTTGGCGACCTCTGGCCTATAGCAATAGCACTTTTGACTTATATATACTGCCCCATAGCGTTTTTCAGCACACTCTGATCAGTTTACAATGTCAGCATATTTCTCCCTTATATAGGGAAACTGGATCCACATTTTACCAACCTCAGAAGGGATGGAAGTCTGAGTCAACCTTGAGCCAGTCAGGATCGAACTCCAGACTGTGGGCAGAGTTAGCCTGCAATACGGCATGCTAACCACTACATCATCAGAGCTTAATTGCCTATGGAAACAAAAAAATCCCTTTTTGCGACCCATATTTCCTACTGAATAAGTTTGCCGTAAGGCTGCAGTGCCTCTCCCAAATCCTCTACAGAGGACAAATATATTCAGGAATGAACCATAAATGTATTCAGGAAGGTTGTGGCTCCTATCGCAGAGCAACATCCCTTACAGACATCGATCTACTGATCTATTCACTTGTGCCCGTCTCAACTAGCCCTCAATTTACAACAGTTCATTTAGTGACCATTCAAAGTTATAACGGCACTGAAAAAAAATGATTTATGACCATTTTTCACACTTATGACTGTTGCAGCTTCCCCTTGGTCATATGATCAAAATTCAGGTGCTTGGCAACGGATTCGTATTTATGATGGTTACAGTGTCCCAGGTTGAGGTGATCATCAGCTTTTGTGACTTCCTGACAAGCAAAGCCAATGGGGAGGCCAGATTCATTCAATAACAATGTTAACTCACACATTTTGCATTGAAACCTTTGCTGCTTTTATATGGCTTCTCTGCTATATGCATCCACTTGTTATTCAAGAGGTTTGTTTTTCCAAACAAAACATCCCATGTTTCTGAGCAGTTATATATATATTTTTTCTTGAGGGAATGTTCCCTCATTGAATATTCAGAATACTGATGGTTGCACACCATCTCTATCTCCTCTTAATTCTGACTTTTTCCCCCCCACACTGAAATTCGCTTTGTTTTAGTTCTGGTCGCCTTCTTCAGGCAGGAAAGATTCATTGTTTTTATTTCCTGAGTGCCTGTGAGCCCCTGTTGGATTTATGGCTTTACCTTTGATTCCAGAACATGAGGAAAAATATTTTATTGACTCCTTTCAGTGGAATTCATCCGCTTTTTCAGATCTTCCCCCTTGGAAGGTCTTCTTGTGCATCTGTCAAATGGCATATTCTGAGACAAACAGAAAAGCGTTTATGTCATGCTACCTTCCAACAATGAATTCCCATCGTGACAACTTCTGCAACGAATTCTAGTGTTGCTTGGTCTCCTCTTTCCTCTTCCAACTGACCTTGTCTTTAAAAGACTACCTCATCTTCCCCTTCTGTTTGACCCTAGAAATCCTCTGTCAGCCTTCAAGAATCCTTCTTCTGGTTGTCTTTCTGGCTGCCCTAGAAAGTGGGGGGGAGAGTAATTGGACTATGTGGGGAGGGAGGGAAGAGTGCTGGAGGCTTGAGAGGGTGAACTATAAAACTTGGGGAAATTTTCTTAACTATGCTTACTTGCTTACTATGCAGCTGCAGCTTCTTATCTATCTATCCATGGTCAAGGTCAAGCCCCATGGCGAGGCAGATGTCTGAAACACCACCTGAAGATGCCCCACATGACGTTATGCACACCTCAGACTGGACGGCCATTTTGAATTATTGGGGGTGGGAACATTGGCCTAACTTTCTATGGGTGATTTTCGCGCCTATTTGCCTCAGATCTGATGCTACTATATCAATTTTCAGTAAAAGTCCTTTTCTCTAAAACAATGGAGTCTAAGGTTTTCTTTCTTGGATTTTGAATGGAGCCTCACCTGACACCCACATTCAAGCATTCTCATTTAATGGTTTTCTGAATGGCCCCAGCTTGGGAGGATCTCATGATCAAGAATATTAATATTACCTCTCTTTTAAAGTAACAGAGAATAGTTCACATATCAGTAAGACACTGATTTCCTTAAAACATTTTTTTTAATTAAACACAACTAATGGGCTCACTCACTAACCTTTTAAATACTATTTGATCCATCACATCACTTTAGAACTACGTTCAATTTCCCTAGATGGCCACATTTCAGTTCCCAGAATCCTTCATTCCTGATCAATCTGTGCAATAGGACAGATAAATCAATGGGCCCGAAGGGTGGGCGGCTTCCCTTCATTATGGCCAAGCGGAAATTAGGTAGCTCTCTGGGGGTAGCTCAATTTGGATTCCCACCCAAAGCAAGGGTTTAGATTTCCTGGCCTCTTTCTAATGTAAGACTACATTACCTGTGCCAAAAGGTTACAGATCTTGTCGTAGAGAAAATCTATCTGGCCGCTAATAGTTAATATTGAGTTGATGGCACATAATCAATCCATCAAGTTATGGGTCCACCTGACAGAAGTTGGAAACATAGGGGGTGGGGGGCAGCTAGTTCAATATTATATGCTCAACTGGCAGCAGGTCACTAGATTTTCTAGCAGTCAGTGTTCTTTTTTCCGCATCTTCTGCAATTTGATCCTTTCAAACAAAGTTTCTAGGAATCAACAATTCTATGATGGAAACTGGGACCTTTTTCCTCTCCAGAAAATGGCATTTGGCTTGATGGATCCTCAGATGTGAAGGACCGAGCAGCCAACTTGTCCTGGGTTTTAAATAGTAAGAACTCTTTTGGTTCAAAGCACCCCATGAACGTTTGCAAGGACTGACATTCTGAATCCTTACCTGGTCAGTTGGCCTCCCCATCATTCTCTTGATTTATCTCCAAGGAACCTTTACCTTCACAATCTCGAAGGCCTCTTCCTCGAATTTGGGAGGTTTGAGCTTCGTACCTTCTAGGTTTTGAGGCATCTGAAAAAGGAAAAGCAACTTTGATTCAACTCAAAGAAGTCCCGAAGAAGGTGCCCACCAGGCCTGCTTTCCATGCCTTCCAAGATGAGTAATGCTCAAACCAGTTGAGGGAGATGGAACCAAAAGGTTCTTCTCTACTCCACCTGAAATGTTGGTTAGAAAAATGGGCTTTATACAATCCTAAAACAATCTGAACTGAAAGGTCTCAAAACATCGTTGTCAATGTCTATTATGGAAATTCTCAGACATCCAGGTCATGGTTGTCGAAAGGTGCTTTTTCAAGAGACTACTGGACCTTTTTGTTATCCTTTGAAGACGTTCCGCTTCTCATCCAAGAAGCTTCTTCAGCTGAAGCTTCTTGGATGAGAAGCAAAACATTTTCAAAGACTAACAAAAGTCCAGTTGCCTCTTGAAAAAGCGCCTTTGGGACAATTGTCAATGTTTTTCCACTTTAGCTATCTGAAACGTATGTTTATCCATTTGTATGGAGCAAAGTAAGTCAGGATCTGAATTACAATTGTGCGCTGGTGACAACTGTGGACTGCTGTGAAAAATATCCGAAGCCACTTTCTTTGTATCATTTTTCTTTCCATTTTTCCTAAATTTCCCCTCCTATTTATCACACTTTTTCTTCTATTTCTTTCTCCCTTTTCTTCCTCACTTTCTATCCGATTTTTTCTTCTAAACTAAAAGTTTTAATAAACATTCTATTAAAAATATCAAATGTCTCCTGGCTCTAGTAATCACTCGGAGCAAATCCTGTGCAACTGCCTCCTACCAGCCTTTTTGGGTTTGCTGATTGCAACCAATCCTTGTTCTGTTCCAAGGATCAAATCATTAAGTGAAATGATCAGTAGATGAATATCATAGCATTTTAGGTGTGACTGTGACTGTGCTTGCAACTTCACTTCAGCCTTCCAGACTCAATTTTTGTTATCCTCTCTGAAGTAGGTGTTTTTAACATTTTGTACATTCTATTGCAAAGACGTTAATTCTAATATATATTTCCCATTGTAATCATTTATTACTTTTTAAATCTTTGGATATCATTCTTAGAATTTATAACATAGTAAATATTTTAAAGCCTTGGTTTAATACAGAGGTCTCCAAACTTGGCAACTTTAAGACTTGTGCACTTCGACTCCCAGAAGTTGAAGTCCACAAGTCTTAAAAGTTGCCAAGATTGAGGACCCCTGGTTTAATACCATGTGGGGTTGGCTCCAGTATTTGCAAGTAGCGTAAATAGGGGAAAAATGGATTGAATAGAAACGCAATGTATGAAAATTTGGTTTACAAAGTATTGCAGTCCTCACATGACAGCAATTATTCAAAGTTGCTATGGCACCGAACAAAGGGGAAAAAAGAGAAATTCCAGTTCTAAACACCTTCGTAATCCGAGGATTAGTTGTTTTTATATAAGTACAAAACTAGGCAGAGTAGTATTGTAATATTACTTAAAATGGAAGAGTACAGATAAGACCATCATTGGGGCTGGCAATAAGGTCCGTGAAACGGTGACTCTAGTCCCCATTTAGCAACCATTCACAGTTATGATAATAATGAAAAAGTATCTTTATAATAAATCCTTACCATCCCCCCGCCCCGCCCAATTTTCTCCTTTTTTAAAGCTTTTGGGGACTGAATACCTCTTCAGCATCCTGTGGGATGAACTGCCTAAGGTGCAGGAGCCTCTGACTCTCCAGATCAACTTCCACCAAAGTCTCTTCACCCTTGACTTTCATGCAGAAATCCAGCTTTTTCCTGCCCACCCGAACTTTTCTATTGATGTTCGGATCTCTTTGGGGTACAGCCTTCCCTCCGGTCTTCCCAGAGCTCCCCTCCTGCAGATCCTCCTTGACTCTTCCCAAGGAGGCCAGGAAATCTTTGGTATCTTCTTCCAAAAGAGATGGTGCTGCGGGAAACCCAGCTGTTCTTTTCAAGAGTTCCTGCCTTTGAGAATCCCAGCTTTGGTGTATTTCGTCCTCTGACTCCATCTTAATGTGGGATGGGCCATCCTTGGTCAAAAAGCCCCTGATGGTCCTGACTTGGACAATGAAAGGGTCTCTTCCCCCATTCTCAGTTCCTTCTTTTTCTTTGCATACCACGACACCCTTCTCTTCCTCCATAGTTGGGCCTCCTCGCGGCTACAGAAAGGAAAAAATAAGTAGTAGCAAATAACAACATAGAAGGACCCTTTTTCTGTGTTTGTAGTATCCCTCTTTATGATTTGAAAAAGATTCTTTTTCTTACAATTAAGACCATTTGCTGCTGTTAAAGATTCTTAGATGATGCTTGGTAGCTCCTTAATGTAACTGGAATAAAAATAAATAAATTAGAGCCTGAGCTCCATTGAAGCTTCAGGTTCTTTGAGCCTCCCCGTTCCCTTTTGATGTCCCTCGGTCTTTCCGTCTCCCCACAATCCTCAGAGCCTCCCTTGCTCAGGGTTTTGGCCTGTAGGTTTGGGGCCTTTACGTACAAGGTCCTCCGAGCCTGGAATGAGCTCCCTTGTCTCTGGGAAATTCTGGTCTTTCAAAGGGGTATTTAAAAAACTCTTAATTTGATTAGTGATTCAGTTTAGGGCCTGGTCATTCTGCCCCACTCTTATTTAGATGGCAGTTGGAAGTGAACAAGTAAGTTAAATTATTTTCTGTGGAGATAGATATACAAGTAAGTACTCACTTAGCAACCACAATGGGGACTGGAAAATGTTGCTAAGTACTAAACACTAAGTGAAAAATCATATGATCATGTTAGATATCATTTCCCCTTCAATCATTAACCTAAGTGGCATGGATGCTAAATAGAATATCACATGCCCACAACTTACAATTTTATTGTCAGATTCTCCATTGACTGCTTGTCACAAGCGGTTTGGGAAGAGGAGAAATGGTGATTATGTGGCCACAGAACACTGCGGCAGAGGTGGTATTCAGCCAGTTCTGACAGGTTCTGGAGAACCGGTAGCGGAAATGTTGAGTAGCTTGGAGAACCGGCAAATACCACCTCTGACTGGCCCCACCCCCATCTATTCCCTGCCTCCTGAGTCCCAGCTGATCGGCTGGGTCTCCTTTTGTTGCCCTGCACAGGAGATCGGAGCTGGAAAGCAGGTTAGTGGGGTGGAGAGGGAATTGGGATTTTACGGTATCCTTCCCCTGCCATGCCTACCAAGCCACGCCCAGCAAGCCACACCATGCCCACCAAGCCACGTCCACAGAACCGGTAGCAAAAAATGTTGAATCCCACGACTGCACTGTGCCATTCATGTGAAAATTAGTTGCAAAGCCTGTTTTTTGTCACTGTCATAATTTTTCATGGTTGTTGCATTATCTTCCAGGACCTGCCATGGACTCCAATTGGCCTTTAGAAGGCCCGGAAGACATGGCTTCCCATCAGGTCTCGATCTGGCAATAGCGAAGAGCTCTTAAAGGGGCTATATTGACTTACCGTAGGGTGAATTGTTTCTGAATGTGATTTTTGTTTTTGTTTAATTGATTATGGACTGTTTCCATGTTTTCAGACAGGTTTTTAACTTTTGTTTTACCTGGTCTGAGCTGCCCGGTTTCTTAGATAAAGGACCTACAAATCATGTAATTATCATCACTGTCATCATCACAATGATGTGACTGAGGGATGAGGGAAAAGCTATAAATGCAAGCTTTGGCCACCAAGTTATTAGTCGCTGCATGAGGCAAGTGGGTAAGCGAGGTCTACCTATATATCATCCTCTGATGAAAAAAAGCTGCCCAACACTCTCACGTACCCGAAGTCAAATATTTCAGACAAACCTATCAAACTCCAGCAAACGGACATATTTGAGTGACGGAATAAACCGGACAGCCCTGTGACTCATTGGGGCCATCCTTTGAAAGAAAGGTACTTAACCAGGGCAGACTTCAATCATTGCACCAACCTCGGCAGAAACATTACACCCTATGAGTTGTCCATTTTGCTTTGTCCTTTCTCTGTGGAGGCCTTGTAGTCGAAGGCAGGCGTTGGGTTCTGCAACTCTCGCACTAATTTCCCTTTGCCACGTATTCTCAAGTGGATCCTCCTGTTTCGTCTTCGTCTCGGCTTGTCTCCTCATTCTGTGCCTTTCTCTGTCTTTCTGGAGACGGGCAGCCCTTTCCTCCTCTGTTTCTTCATACCTTCTTCTCTTTGTTCTTTCTCTCTGATCCTGGAGGCGGGCATCTTTCTCTTCCTCTGTCTCTTTCTTTCTCTTCCTTCTCTGTCTTTCCTTGTCATTCTGGCGGCGTGCGTGCCTCTCCTCCTCTGTCTCGTTTTCTCTGTTTTTCTTTGTCCTGAGTCTCTGATCCAGGAGTCGAGCTGCCCTAGCCTCATCCGATTCTTGTTCCCTCCTCCTCCTTGCTGCGTGACGACATTTGTAGTCATCTCTTGACCATGACTTTCGTCTTCTCTTTCCACGTGCCATAATATGGCGGACAATATTTTTTTTATCCCAAAGCTGGATGAGGCTGTCATCACCTAAGGAGATTATATGTTATAAAATAGAAAAAATAAATGTGCAGGTAGTCCTCAATTTACAACCAGAACTGAGCCCCAAACTTCTACTGCTAAGCTTTGCCTCATTTTTACAACATTTCGTGTCACAGTTGCTAAGTGAATCTGGCTTCCCCATTGACTTTGCTTGTCAAAAGTGATCACATGACCCCAGGACGCTGCAGACGTCATAAATATGCGTCGGTTGCCAAGCGTCTGAATTTTGATTGGATCATGAGGAGGCTGCAATGGTCATAAGTGTGAAAAACAGTCACAAGTTACTTTTTTCAGTGCCATTATAACTTTAAAAGGACACTGAACGAACTGCGGTAAGTTGAGGACTACTTGTAAGCAAATAAAAATAAGTCAATATTCACTTAACCAAACAAATAAACTGAACGAGCACAGGCAGGCCAAAAAAGCAGTGAGACAGGGCCCTCCCTGACTTCCTACCAACTTCCCCACTGACTTTGGTTGTGGAAAACTGGCACAGAGAATAGGAATAGAACACATGCGTGCCAGATACCGGACAATCAGCTGGCGGGCGGGCAGTGCGCATGCACAGACCTTTTCTGGGCGAGTGCTCACATGCCGGCAATAATGGCTCCGCATGACACTTCCGTCACGTGTGCCATAGGTTCATCACCCCGGACCTATACCATTCCAGATAAGTGACTATCTAGTCTCTTCTTAAAATCCTTCAGTGATGGAGTGCCCATGATTTCTGAAGGCAAGCTGTTTGTTCCGCTGGTTAGTTGTCCTCACTGTTAGAAAGTTTCTCTTTAATTCCAGGTTGTTTCTCTCCTTGATTAGTTTCCATCCATTGTTTCTTGTCCTGCCCTCTGGTGCTTTGTAGAATAATTTGAACCCCTCTTCTTTGTGGCAGCCCCTCAAATACTGCTATCATGTCTCATGACTGGGGGTGGGGTGCGGGGAAACGACTCTGTTATCGCCATAATTTTGTGAATAAAACTGATCTGACCATCCTGGAAATTTCAATTTCACAGAAATAATTGATCCTGGATTTTTAATGCATTAAGGTAGCAGTGCCTTCATTCAAAAACTGTTGTGATATAATGCACCATTTTGAATGGTTGCTGCTCCAGACATTATCCCTCCTAAACCTTCAACTGACTCTCTGCGTTTAGGAAGGCCTTGAAACCTTGGCTCTGCCACCCTGCCAGGTGGTTTGTGGGCAGTGACGTTTAAAGGGCTTGTATTGAGGATGCTGATTGTGATGTTTTTAATTTTTAAATGGATTGTGCATAGTTTCTATGTATTTGTTACTTTTTAACTTGCTTTTTTATTTTTATTTTTACTTAAGAGGTGCAGAATTGCTCAGGGGAGAGGGGAGGCCCCACAAATCAAATAATAATAATAATAATAATAATAATAATAATAATAATAATAATAATAATAATAATAATAATAATAATATGAGGTGTTGAAGCATGTAGCAAAAATGTTTTAAAAAAGTTTGCATTTTGGTTTCTAACTTGCTTTTTTATTGTTGATAACTTTTTGAGAGCCGACCAGATTTCTCTGGATGAGATGGGAGCCCTTACACTTTGAATATATATTTCTTTTTCCAGAATGGTCGCTACAAGGAGGTTACCTGTACGTATATCATCCTCGGACGGAAAATTCCGCCCAACAGTCCGATCCTCAAGAGACAAATATTTTTTTTAAAACAACTATTAAGTAAAAGCCTAGCAAATTGTTACATTTGATAAGTGATAGCATCCTTGATATAATTATTTTCGGAGGCCTCCACCACGCTGTGGTATCTTATTAGGTTGCACCGAATGCAACTCCGAAAACTTAAGCTAGCTAAAAACCGGCAGCGCCAAAGTAACCGCGAGAAGTTCCGGCTGCCTCATTCAAACTCCACCACCGGGTCAAAGTAATCAGGTACACGGAATAAAAGGTCGAAATCCCAGATCCAGGAGGGATTTCCCCCCCCCCCTCAAAACAATGGCAGAAGTGCCTCTTGAACTGCACCTTGCAAAGGGAGCAACTTCTGGGCTGCCATGCACGAGGGGGCGGAAGGCAAAAACAAAAGGGGGAAACCTACCTTCTTTCCTAGGAAGCCCCGCGCCTGCCTGCCTACTTGCCGTCCAGGCAGCGACCCTCCGCCCTGAAAAGAGACGCCCCCTCTCCTCGCACTCCCGGCGCTCCTCTTTGCCCGCCTCCCTTCCAGATGGGACTGCAGCCCATCCGCGAGGGGGAGTCCTGGACGCCTTAAGAGGCGGAGCTCAGGTTGCATTTGTTTACTTTACTTTATTGTCAAGGGAAGTACTAATACCAGTCTATAAAGCCTTAGTAAGACCACACCTAGAGTACTGCATCCAGTTTTGATCACCACACTATAAAAAAGATGTTGAGACTCTAGAAAAACAATGCAGAGAAGAGCAACCAGGATGATTAGGGGACTGGGGGCTAAAACATACAACGAACGGTTGCAGGAACTGGGCATGGCTGGTCTAGTGAAGAGAAGGACCAGAGGAGACAGGATAGCGGTCTTCCAATATCTGAGAGGCTGCCACAGAGAGGAAGGGGTCAAGCTGTTTTCTAAAGTGCCTTTAGGCCAGATAAGGAATAATGGATGGAATCTGAACAAGGAGAGATTTAACCTGGAAATAAGGAGAAACTTTCTGACAGAGAGAACAATCAACCAATGGAACAGCTTGCCCTCGGAAGTTGGCGCTCCGCCATCACTTAAGACCTTCAAGAAGAGATTGGACTACCATTTGTCAGAAATGGTGTAGGGTCTCCTGCTTGGGTGGGGGGTTGGACTAGATGACCTACAAGGTCCCTTCCAACTCTGATTATTTGTTATCTGTCATTGCACCTCATACAACGAAATTAAATACCATCTTCGGTGTACATTATGACTATGAAAATAAACACAAACACATATCCTTCACATTCTATATATTGAATTGAAAACCCTGATATTGCATTAATATTGCACTATTGCACTATACAGCAGAATTCAAAAGAGCTACTGCCCTGGGATAGAAGCTTTTTTTCAGCCTATTTGTCCTTGTTTTTATTATCCTTCACCGTCTGGTGAAGGTGGTATTCAGCAGGTTCTGACCAGTTCTGGAGAACCGGAGGCGGAAATTTTGAGTATTTCAGAGAAACGGCAAATGCTACCTCTGACTGGAGATTTTACAATATCCTTCCCTTGCCATGCCCACCAAGCCACGCCCACAGAACCGCTAATAAAAAAAAATTAATCCCACCACTGGTCTTATTGGTGTTGAGGACCAAGTTATTGTCTCCACACCACGAAAGCAAGCGGTCCACCTCATCTCCGTAAGCAGACTCATCCCCCTGCCAGAGATGAATCCCACCACAGGACTCATTTACACAGATTAAGCGAGGAAGTTTGGTTTTTGGAAAAGCGTGATAGCTTGTTGAGAAATTCATTACAGCTCAACTTACAAACAAAATGGAGCCCGAAATTTCTGTTGTTAAGCGAGTTGTGCCCTCTTTTATGACCTTTCTTGCCACAGTTGTTAAGGGAATCATCATGCTTGATAAATTAAGTAACCTGGTTGTTAAATGACCTTCCCTGCTGACTTTTCTGAACAGGTCACAAAAGGTGATCACATGACCTTTGGGACACTGCAACCGTTATAAATATGAAACTAGTTGCCAAGCATCTGAATTTTAATCATATGATCATGGGGGGGTGGTCGTAGCTGAAAAACTTTTTTCAGTACAGCGTTGTAACTTTGAGTGGTCAATAAATGAACTGTTATAAGTCGAGGACTACCTGTACTTACTACCAGCTAGTATTTAGCAAAGCCTGGCTGCTCAAGACTCATATGAGCCATACCAAAGCAAGTTCTCCAAGGACGTATCAAATTCACGTTTGAATGTAATGTTTACTACAACGTCAGTGGTTTTGCTTTCCTGGTAACACGAAGAGAAGTTGCTACAGGCTTTTTCTGTGATGCCTTTTCTAAAGAGTTTCATGATGGTCATTCATTCCAATACTTAGTGAAGCCCCACGAAAAAATAAATAAATAGAACTGAGGAGAAAAAGAATGAAAGTGTATATTTCTCATTCGGCAGCAATGGTAATTCTAATTCCTATACATAGACTTAGTGCAGCAAAACAACAAAATATCAACATACTGCCTGGTTTGTAGCATTTCTTGTTAAGATTTGTTATTTGCTTTATTGATTTAAATTTCCCACGACCTAGTCACTGTTATGACAAAGGGCAGCCATACAACTGAAACATAAAATATCACCAAATATAATTATTTTAATTTCTATTGAAGATAGAAATGGAATTGATGGATGGATGGATATAGAAATTGTACCTTATGACTATTAAGTGTTGTACCTTATGATTCTTGACGAATGTATCTTTTCTTTTATGTATACTGAGAGCATTTGCACCAAGACAAATTCCTTGTGTGTCCAATTACACTTGGCCAATAACGAATTCTATTCTATTCTATTCTATTCTATTCTATTCTATTCTATTCTATTCTATTCTATTCTATTCTATTCCATTCCATTCCATTCCATTCTAATTCTAATTTTCTATTCTATTCTATTCCTATTCTATTTGGAAATATATGCATGCTGCCTGACATTCAATGGCATGGGTGTATTTTAATCCCAAATTTGATTAATAAAATTACAAAAGATATACAGCGTAGGACCAAGATAAAATTAGGTAGGTGAAAAATGGATGTGGGCCTATGAAGGCCCCTCTAGAAAATTTCCCTTTTTGCCATTCAAATATAATAATAATAATAATAACAATAACAATAATAATAATAACAATAATAACAATAATAATAATAATAATAATAATAATAATAATAATAATAATAATAAGAAGAAGAAGAAGAAGAAGAAGAAGAAGAAGAAGAAGAAGAAGTAGTAGTAGTAGTAGTAGTAGTTGTTTTCCTACCAAATATATTCAGGGAAGTGCCACGTGGCACAAAGCAGCATCCCTTACAGATATCGACCTGCTGATCTATTCAGTTCTACCCGTCCCAGGTGAAAGCAACTACCAAGATCATTTCTAAATTGCCTAATAACCCAGAGTTTGAACAAAGAACTTCAATGCAAAACAAGCACTACTTTAAAAAAATTTAAATGTATCAATATATTTAAAAGCTAATGCCCTTGTGCTTGATTCTTGGTCATCTGCTGTTTTCACTCAAGCCTCCGCGTGCATCCTGCACTTACCTGCACCCAAAACTGGCTGCGTGGAGACTCCTGGGAAGGGCAAGGTGGGCTGGGTGGGGCCAGCCAGGTGTGGGATTTGGGGGTTCTCTGAATTGCACAGAATCTTAGCTAGGGGCTCCCCTGAACCCCAGCAGCCCACCCCTCTGTATATAATATGTTACATATTCATCATAACTTTCAAGTCATTCATTAAGTGACTTGTCATATCTCAAGAAGTTTTTGTACAAGATCCTGTGAACCTGGAATGAGCTTCCTTGGTCTCTGGGGAAAAGTGGCTTCTCATTGGGGCATAAAACCCTTTTTCTTTGCTCAGTAATTTAATTTGGGGTCTGTTGAGATAACAGATAATCAGAGTTGGAAGGGACTGTTGAGGTAATTCCCCATTAGGAGAATGAGCGGATACAGGGAGACGTATTGAGAGAAGTGTTGAATAATACACACACAGCACACAGATACACTGTACAGTAAATGTAGGGTTTTACTTCCCATAAAGGTTTAAGCAAAGTTCAAAAAAAGCAGTCCAAAGTGATTCACAGGTTAAATCAGTCAGTTTTCAGTCCAGGGATAATACAATAACGAAGCCCAGTGTCAAAAACAGTTTAGCATCAGGCTTACATCAAATCCAAAAATAGCAGTCAATTAGAAAGAACGGCAATACTCTCCAACAGAAGGAAAACAGAGAAACTCACAGAGACTTCTTCTGAGACTAAAACTAAGACAAAACAACCCAGGTTTCTGGCTCTATCTTATGGTCGTTTGAGAAACCACACCCAATTACAATTTTAGGATTCTCTTAAAGATACAGTTTTAAAATGTCTATCCTGGTTTATATATTTCCAGCTGTTAGGTGATTTACAATCCTAACAGGGACCTTGTAGGTCATCTAGTCCAATCCCCCGCCCAAGCGGGAGACCCTACACCATTTCTGACAAATGGCAGTCCAATCTCTTCGTGAAAGCCTCCCGTGATGGCGCTCCCACAACTTCCGAGGGCAAAGCTGTTCCATTGATTGATTGTTCTCACTGTCAGAAAGTTTCTCCTTGTTTCCAGGTTAAATCTCTCCTTGTTCAGTTTCCATCCATTATTCCTTGTCTGGCCTTCATGTGCTTTGGAAAATAGCTTGACCCCTTCCTCCCTGTGGCAGCCCCTCAAATATTAGAAGACCACTATCATGTCTCTCCTGGTCCTTCTCTTTACTAGACTAGCCAAGCCCAGTTCCTGCAACTGTTTGCTGTATGTTTTAGCCTCCAGTCCCCTAAACATCTTGGTTGCTCTTCTCTGTACTTTTTCTAGAGTCTCAACATCTTTTTTATAGTGTGGTGATCAAAACTGGATGCAGTACTCTTAAGCGTTTTCTTACTGAGGCTTTATAGAGTGGTATTAGTACCTCACGTGATCTCGATTGTATCCCTCTGTTAATGCAGTTTAGGATTGCATTGACTATTTTGGCTGCTGCTGCACACTGCTGGCTCCTATTTAGCTGGTTGTCCACTAAGACTCCAAGATCCCTCTCACAGTTCCTGCTATTGAGCCTGGTTTCACAAAGTCTCTATGTGTACTTTTGGTTTTTCTTGCCTAAGTGTAGGACTTTACTTTTCTCTACATTGAATTTCACCACCCTCCTCTTGTTTAGATAACATGTTGCAAATGAAGAGCTTTGTTAATTTTACATTGAGATCTATATAGATATGCAGGTAGTTCTCGCTTAGCAACCGCCGTTCGGACTGAAAACTCAGTTGTTAAGTATCACAGTCACTAAGCAGGAAATTACAACTGTTAAAGAGTTACAAAATTACTTTCCCTTCAACTGTTAAGCGGAGACACATGGCGGCTAAGCAGAATGTCCCATGACCGCAACATATAATTTTACTGCCAGCTCCTCCATTGACTCTGCTTGTCATAGTTGTAAAGAGGACAAGCTGTGATCATAGGACTGTGGCTGTAAATTCAAGAACTGATCAAAAAAGCATTCCTCCTCCTCCCCCACAGTCCTAACTTGAAATGGTCACTGCACTTGGATTTTGGACTTTAGTAAGACCTGGCTGTGCCACCTTGCCTGGGAGTCTGGCATTGGTGGGAAGCTCTTACAGGGGCCGATTCTAATTTTATTTATTTAATTTTTAAGCAACTATTTTTACTTGTTGACAGCTCCCCAGAGTTGCTTAGATGAGATGGGGGGGAAGCACTATTACGGTAACAAACTGTAATAATGATAATAATGATACTAACGGAGATCACGTGACTGAGGGTTGCGTCAAAGGTGGTAAATAATTTGAAAACTTTTTTTTTTCCAGACCCCTTCATGAAGAAATTTGTAAGTGAGGTCTATCTTGTATATAGAATAGAATAACAAGAGTTGGAAGGGACCTTGCCGGTCACCTAGTCCAACCCCACAGCTCAAGCATCCTCTGCTGGAAAATGCTGCCCAATACTCCCACCCTCCAAGTTGAAATATGCCCAACAGATGTATGAAATAAAACTCTAATGAAGTGTTATCTTTGATAGCCATAGAATAATCCATGTAATTAATTCGGAAGAGTGGGGGGAGGCTCTGCCACCCTACAAAGCTCCTCTCTCGCCATAAACCAACAAGGCCTACTACTATCACGCTCCGGCATCTTCTCACTCACTACTCCCAAAACTAGATGGGCGCAAACGGGTCAGCGGCAAAGCAGCCGCCGAGAAGCTTTCGCAGCCTGATTCAAAAGCCTCCACCGGATTCCCCAATAATCAGGGATCCAGTGGGATAAAAGTCCGAGATCCCAGATCCGGTCCAAATGGAGACACCCCCCCCCCCCAAAAAAAAACAACAACCCAAGTGCAAAAAGTGTTTCCCGACCTGCCCCTGGGGAGCAAAGCGCTCAGTTTCTGGGCTGCCCTGCCCAGAAGTGGGAGGCGGGTAAAAGGAAAGAGAGGATCCCGCCGGCGGATCCAGCGGATCCCAGACCAGGAGGAGACCCGACTTTCTTTCCCCGGGAAATCTCGCGTTTTCTTACCACGCCACCCTCTGCCCGCGGGAAGAGAGTCGCCGCTGTTCCTCGCTCCGGCCGGCCTCCCCTTTTTGGTGGGACTGCAGCCTGGAGGGGTCCGCCGCCCATCCCACCCTCCCTCGGTCCGCACTGAAAGAGGAGAGAAGCCAGGACGCCTCTTAGGAAGCGGAGCTCAGGCTGCTTTTGCACAGGGCTAAGCTTTTTGTTTCTGGAGAGGCGCGAGAGCGTGTTTGGGAGAAAGCCCCGGCTTCCTCTTTTCCTGGCCGATATTCAGAGATGCCTGGTGGCCCGAGGTCCATCGGGGCCACGCTGGCTACTTAAGGACCGACTTTTCCAAACACCTGTCAAATGCACTTTTTGGTTGGTTGGTTGGTTTGCTTGCTGGCTAATAATGCGTGTTGTGCTTTTGATCCAGAGAGCCCTCCCGCCTTACAAAATAACCCAAACGTGGGGAAAAAAACAACAGCAGGTAAAGCCGTCATACCCTAACCCACAGCGCCCAAGCTGATGGCAGTTGCACTTCCGTTGTGAATTTCCGCAAGGCAGTTTGGGTGGATTTCCCAAGAGTAGATAGATATGCCTGGGGCTTGAGAAAAAAACTCAACGGAAAAAAAAAAAACAGAAACAGAAGCTAAGAAATGTATTTAACCTTGCAGAAGCCTGCACTATGGGATTTTATGATTGAGAACTCCAGGGGCTTTTTAATTAAAACTGAATTACTGAAAGCCATGCGCCTATTTCTTCCCCCAATCTCATCCCACTACGATCATGAATTTTATTCAGAAAGGGTGTCATTCATACATTCATTTTTGTTCATTCCTTCGTTCAAGGCCACTGCCCATCTCAAAATATGACAGCTTAAGAACAAATAAAAAGACAAAAACAACACAGTGAAATAATAAATGACATAGTCTGCAACCAAGATAAAAAAATCTAGCCAACACTGTTAAAAGTTAACTATGATTCTGGCTCAGCCACACAACCAGGGCCCCAGGCTCAATAAAAAAAAAAAGGCTTTAAGAAAAGCCAGCAGGGTTGGGGCCAGTCTGATCATCCGGTGTTCCAGAAGGTGGGCGTCAGGACAGAAGCGGCTGTCTTCCTGCGTCCTGCCAGAAGGATCTCCCTAATAGATGGCAACTTGGAGCAGCCTCTTCTGCCAGATGTAACAAAAGGTGCTCCTGTTTGAAACTTGGCCTCAAAACATCTGAGGTGGCTCGCAGGGCTCCAACTCTTTATTATTAACCTGCATGATGTCGGTCAAAACATAAAAATGTGCCTTGACCCAAAGGATTTTTAAAAATCTGAAAGAAGCAGAGAAACAGTCAGTGATGCAAATTAATGTACAAACTGCTGCTCAAAGGCAGCTCAAGATACTCGTAGCTATGAGACTAACAGCTCTGGAAATCAGCGTTTCATTATCTTTAGGTGTTGGTATTGCACCCTTCAGATGAAGGAATTGAGGAATCTGGGCATCAGCTGGCTGTGCCTCCAGCTTTTTACCTCAAAACCCCTAAGGCTATTTAACTTGGTGTGCAAAATCCTGTGTTAGAACTGGATGATTATGGGCACTTTGAAACATGGAACAAACTGGGAGGTGTGGGGAGATGAGGGAAAAGGAACTATATCACTGGGGGGAAAATTTGTGCATTGTTGTATTTGGGGAATCATTTTCCTACAGGGTTTATGTGAAAATCCACACCATTTTGGAGAAAAACTGCACAGACTGCACAACAGGGTAGCATAGACTAAAATGGACTTCAGCCATGGGAGATTCAGCTACTTGTACTGAGGAGACAAAGGACTAGATGGGAACTTTGCACAGGGATCTGTTATTTGTCTATTTGCAGGGGATGGGGACCACCGTGAGTCCCTGGGAGGTAAACAAATTTTAATAAATAACAAAATAAAATAGAACATCGTTTAGGAACATGATTTCTACTCTCTTAAGATTGATATAATACTGTGCTACCCCTTACAGGCATCTCCTTTCACAAGATTGGAAATCTCAAGCCTTCCTTTCATGCCTCTCTTTGATTTTCCTTTCCACACTTCGGATGTTTCCACCATTACTCGTTCAGTGTGTTCAGAAGACTCTTCCGTGCCTCATTTATCTAGATCGGTGTTTCTCAACTTTGGCAATTTTAAGCCGTGTGCACTTCAATTCCAGAACTCCTCAATCAGCCTTGCCAAAGCTGAAAAAAACATTGGTCCCTGGAGTCCTGGATGTTTTCTGAGCTTTGGGATTTGCTTGCAGATATTTCATTGCCAAGTAGATAATATAATCCATGTGAAACAGGAAGGGGGTTTTCTCCCAGTTTACATACAGTAGCTTGCCTGGCAAACGTTCACGGGGGCATGGTTTTCTCCTTGGTAGAATACCCAGTTGGGTAATGAAACATCTGCAAACAACAAGAGCTACACAGTTCAAGCCTGAGCTGCAGGTATTCTCGTCTACTGAAACACTGATCAGGATTATTGAACCTAATTTTCATTTTAACCCTGTGCCTATTGCCCAGTGTCATTGTTTATGGGAAAGGCAGCCATATAAATCGTTCAAATAAACAACGGTAAAGCATCAAGTGACTCCCAAAGACTCAAGAGTGGAAATGTTATCATAGGATCGATTGATTTTATTTGATTTGATTTAAGGTAGTCATCACAGGAGTGGTAAAGTAGAGAAGGGCTTGGTGGAATCTGAAGGTTGAAGAATGGGTGTAAGCCTATGAGGGCATTTCGAGGGGGTAAAAAAGACACCCTGTTTTTGCCACCCGGTAAAAAAAGTCCCACTGTACTGTGTTAAGCTGTAGCTCCTTTCCAAAAATCTCCAGAGGCCAAAATGTATTCAGAAAGGAGCCACACCTCGCATAGCAACAGCCCTTGCAGATAGTCTAGTCGGTTTCCTAATCTCGGCTCGGAAATCTTTTCTGAGGTTTCAGAAAAAGGGGCCATTTCTAACCTGCCTGCAATCCCAGAGAACAAAGAACTTCAGTGTGAAACGAGGACTTCTTTTAGAACATTTTAATGTATCAATATGTTTAAAAGCCACCAATGCCCCCCTTGTGCTTGACTCTTAGCCGTCTGCTCTTTTACACCAATGCTAATGTCACTATCGCTATCTCTGAGACTGCATGTTAAGACCTGAACACCAACTCTGCCCCTCTCTAGGATGTTCCTCCTGGGTGGATATTCGTGTGTTTATGAAATGTGGAAGAACTCTGATATGAATCCTGTTGGTGGACCACCAAGTTGGGATTTTCTACTAATGCTTTGCGCACAGTAGGAGCATTTATGCAGCTTCTTGGCCATGTATGCTATATACTAAGCTTCCTGAGATGTGAGCTAGAAACAAAGCTCTTCCCACACTCGGGCACCTGTACAGTCTGTCTACTGTGTTTGACCCTCAACGGGGATCATTATCAGTGCCTGTAGTCTAAGCACGGATATGGCGTCTGGCCAGTGTGGGTGTCCTTTTGTGTATTTTCAACTGGGAGTTGGTCCGAAAGCTTTTGCCACATTCGGAGCGCTTGTAAGGCTTTCGCCCCTGTGGGTCCTCTTGCGTTTCACCGGCGATGCTCTCTCATCGAAGCTTTCCAAAACACGGGTGGAGTTTCTCACCTGTGTGCATCCTTTTATGGAGCTTTAGGTGGCAACTGATCCAGAATCTTGTCCCACACTTCAGACAGCTTCTCTCCTGTAATGGATCCTCTTGTCTTTGACGAGGGCATCTGACCAGTGAAGCTTTTGCTGTAGTCTGGACATATATATATATGGCTTCTTTTGCATGGATCCTGTTGTTCTTCGTGAGGTTTGTTTTCCAACCAAAATTTCCCATATTGTGAGCAAATGTATCTTTTTTTTTTCTTGCTGAGGAAGTGCTGCCCTGGAGGCTTGCTGTTCCTTTTCTAACAGTGTAAATATTTGTGCAGTTTGCCCTTGCACACCTGGAACACTGTTGGTTGCACACCTCTGGCTCCTCTAAATTCCGAATCGAAAATTGGTGGTTGTAACTTTTGATCATCGTCTTCAGGCTTCGCTGGCTTTCTTTCCTAAATGCCTTTGTGCTCCCGGTGGATTGATTCACTTTTCTTTAACCCCAGAACCCCAGAAATACAAGCTATTGATTCCCTCCAAACTCTTTGCAAATGTCTATTTCTTCAGATCTTCCCACCCGGAAAGTCTTCTCCTTAATATCGGTCCACGTTCTGAGAGAAAGAGAAAAAGGTATTTATGTAGCTTTTTCTCCCAACAATGTATTTCAAACCATTTCTGCTGTGCGTTCTAGTGTTCCTGGGTCTCCTCACATGCGTCCTCCTTCCTGACCTTGTCTCTAAAAGACCATCTAATCCAATGGTCACCAATCAGAGGGCCAGGGATCACTGGTTTGTCCACGAGAAAATTTTGGTGGTCCGCAGAGAAATGTCACCCCCAAAGCAATTAATCCAGGCTGCGTGGGAACATAAGGCTCCACTGCCCACAATGCCTGCGGGAACATAAGGCTTGTGTCGGTTGCATTGTGAACAACACAAGGTAGTGAAGGGAAGGGGGAAAGGGCGGAGGGGAGGAACTTGCCCCACTCGACTCACGCGCCTGGCCTGGCCACCTGGCTGTTTCTTTCCACTTCTTTCTTCTTCTGCTTTTGGCTGCACGCAAGGAAGGCAGCAAAAGTCTTTCTTTCTCTCCCCCAAACTCCGCCAGAAATGAGTCTTTGGGACCCTGCAAGGCATCCTGCTCCAAGAGGCTGCGCTGGCAAAGACTCATTTCTGGTGGAATTTGACGGAGAGAAAGAAAGACTTCTGCTGCTTTCCTTGCATGAAGCCAAAAGTCTCTCTCTCTCGCCCTGAGAACGGAGCTGGAGGCAGTATCCTGCGATCCCAAATAAAGAATGATCGATTAGTAGGAACACGGGGTGCGGAATTTTCCTGCAGACTTTTGGGGGGATTTTCCCAGGGTCTCTGGTCCGCGGGATTTAAAATTATGAGTTTGGTGGTCCCTGAGGTCCAAAAGGTTGGCGACCCTTGATCTAATCTTCCCCTCCTGCTTTATCTAAGAAACCTTAATTTCAATCATGCTCATTTGATGATGTTCAACACTAGATGAAGACTCCAGCTTGGGAGGACCCCAGCATCAAGAATATTCTCTTCTGGGGCAACAGAGAATAGTTAACTTGTCACTACGCCACCAATTTAATATTTATTTTAATTAAACAGAATGAATAGGCTCACTCACTAACATTTTGTATTGTAGCTTGCAACACTCTAGTTTGGGAGGACTTCATCATTAATAAAATCCTCTTCTAGGACTAAGCCACTGATTCACTGAAATATATTTCTCATTGAATACCAGTGGGCTTACTCACAATGTACAGCCATGATGGTTGAGTACATGCAACAGTTTAAGCCCATGATGGCCAACCTATGGCACGCGTGCCACAGGTAGCACACAGAGCCACTTGTGCGGGCACGTGATCCCCAGGCAAACTTACTTCACTGCGCATGCACGCGCCTCCCAGCTGATTTTCGGGCCTTTTTTCGGCCTGCCAGAGGATTGAGGGAAGCCTCTGCAGGCTGAAAAATAGACCCGTTTCATCACTTCCTGTATTTCCGGAAATACCGGAAGTGACAAAATGGCCCATTTTTCGGCCAGCAAAGGGTTCCGTCAAGCCTCTGGCAGGCCAAAAAAAAGCCTCAAATGGGCCGAAAATCAATTGGGAAGTGCAGTGCAGATAAGGGGGTGGGAGGGAAACCTGTGCGTATGCACAGGGGGCGTGGGGTGTGTGTGTCCATGTACATTCCCTTCTGGATGCTGGCATGCAAGTGCGCATGCGTGAGTACGTGCAGTTTTTGGCACAGGAGCCCAAAAAGGTTAGGCTACCACTGGTATAAGCCAATCAAAGTAGGTTATAACTAAGCTCAGCCTTCTCTAGATGGCCATCCTTCATTTTTGATCAACCTGTGCAAAAGGACAGATAAAGCAATGGGCCAGAAGGGTGGGAGGGTCCCCTTCCTTAAGATCAGACAGAAACTAGATAGGGGTGTATGTGTGGGGGTGTGTCTGAATTTGGATTCCCACCCTATGCAACTATTTCCTGGCTTCTTCCACATGTAAGAATTTATCATCCTTTTTTTTTCTTGATATTATCTTTATAAAACCTTATCAAGATAGATTTGGTATGATCATGATTTATTGCAAAATAAACTAAGTAAACTATAGTTATCTCGTTAAAATATGAATTAACAAAATTATAGATAAATGATTTTTTTAGTGATATTAGGTTATACAATTATCGATTGATAATATGAGCTATTATGTAATATAATTATATTAGTGACTAGGAAATGGATGCACAAAAAAAAGTGGTAAACCAATTGATGCACTGTAAATTTATGAAGAAGGATGATATTTTTATGTTTTATGTGGTATGTCTATGTTGTTTTGTTAAAATAATTTTTTTTAAAAAAAAAAAAAGAATTTATCATCTCTACCAAGAGGTTATAGATCTTGTCACAGAGAAAATCTTATGTGGCTGCTATTATTCAACATTGAGTTGATGGCACAGAATCAATCCATCAAGTTATGGGTCCACCTGACCGAAATTGGGGACTTAGGGAACTTACACATTCAACTGGCAGCAAAGTCTATAGCAGTTTTGCTTTTTTTCTAGGCGTCAGCTTTTTCCCATCCTCTGCAACCTGACCTTTTCAACCAAAGATTCCAGGAATCAAAAATTCCACGATGAAAACTGGAACCTTCTTCCTTCTCAAGAAAATGGCATTTGGCTTGGTGAACCATCAGAGGCGAAAGACTGCATGACCAACTTGTTGAAGCCCTTTCAACCAGGGCAACAACTTGTTGAAGGATTCTGAAGCCCTTTCTCTGGGCTTCCAAAAGAGTGCACCTTGGCTCAAAAGCGTCTCACGAATGTTTCCAATGATCGACGAACCTGCATCCTTACCTAATTAATTGGCTTCCCCATCACTCTCTTGCTTTATATCCATGGGAATCTTCACCTTTACAATCTCAAAGGTCTCTTCTTCCTGTTTCGGAGATTTTAGCATCGTATTCTTTGGGATGACTGGGGAGGGAAAAGAAAAAAGAAACTTGATTCAACAACAACAACAAAAAGTACTGCAGGGGCCATTTTGAAGTATGTATTCGCCAATAAAACCACGTGCTAAGTCAGAATTGGAAAACGAGTCGTTCTTGACCTATGAACTGTCATTTTATGTAAAGCGCTTGTGTCCACAGTCAAATGTTGTGGTTCCCTCTGGGCACTGGGTTGACTGCATTTGGGCTGTTTGGCAACGGGTTCATCATTGTGACAGGTTGCAGCATCTTGCAGTCACATGACTATAATTTGAACCTTTTCCCAGTTTTGCTGGGTTTTGACAAAAAAAATCCCCATTCAGGAGAATGGGTTCACTTAACAAATAACCTGAGTGGGGATCTTTTGTCAAAACTCAGCAAAACAACCGTGTGCTGAATGACCGTGTTGTTCGTTTAATGGCCGCTTTAAAAAAAAAGGTAAAAGAAAACATTTTGACAATCCCCTCAACGTATGACCATAAATTGGATGGTTCCAATTGGGGAGTACTTATAGATCCAATTTGCATGCCTCTAATTAAAATATTTTTTATTTCTTCTGCACGTAATCTGACAAAATAAAGGAAGTAGCCTCAGTTAGCTCCGTCAAGGCGGTTAGCAGCACTAAATTCGGTTAGCAGCACTAAATTTTGCAAGGAGATGTAGATGAAATAAATGGCACAGAAGTACAGAAAAAAATTTGACTGCAACTCTGCAGCCGAACAACCAATTCCAACAGAGATGCTGGTAACAAAAGAGGACATTGTGCAATTGAAAAAAGGTTAAATGAAAAAATTAAGTGCATGAAAAGTTGATTAATTATGTTAAGTCCCAAATTTTAGATTGTGTTGAGAGCCCATTTGGTTTACACATTACCACGGCACCAAATGTCACGTGAATGCACTGCTCAACAACAGCAATTCTGGCAGTCCAACTTGCCAACATTAAGCAAGGACCTCACATGATTACAACGTCTAACTTCCTGCCAGCTTCCCCATCGACTTTGTTTGTGGGAAGCTGGTAGAAAGTGTAATCACATAGCTGCGGGAACACTACAATCACCAGAACTCCGAGGACAAGTCTTAAGCCCCTTCTTTCAGTACCACCCCAAGTTAGAATAGTCACTAAATAGCCCTAATCCAAGGATCACCTGTAGTATTTAAGGTCCCGGTTAATAAAAACAAGAGAATCTGAATTCTAGTTCTGCCCTAGGCATTACACAAGAAATCTTGCCAAGAAAATGCAGACCAAACCAAGAATGAAGAGTCCTCGATGGTCTCTGAGCTTGGTTATTTTCCTGCAGACATTTCATTGCCCAAACTAGGGAACATCATCAGTACACTAATAACAACCATGCAACAAGCAAGCTCAGGGAGCACCAAGGACCCCTCATTTCAACCCTGAGCTACAAATATTTTCCTTTATTGGTGCCAGTCCAAGTCAACAAAGGCTTGAAGGCACCAAAAAAGTTATTTGTTTTGTTACAATAATAATAATACTAATAATAGTAGTAGCAGTAGTAAGTGGGTACAGCAAAATTTCACAAACTGACCACCTAGAACGCCATAACCGAGTTGCTAAGATTATTCACTGCAAACTGCCAAAAGTTTGGAATTGAGTATAGTAACAACTACTGGAAACATCAGGTTGAGAAGGTTCTGGAGGGACTTCAGAATTCAGACTGACAGGCAGGCATTTGGCCTACAACACACCTGACATAACATAATAGTTGAAAAGAAAAAGGGTTGGTTCATTGACATCGCAATACCTGGTGATGCACGAACTGAAGACAAGCAGCAAAATATTGGGACTTATAAATTGAAGTTGAGCGACTTTGGAAAAAGACATTGTGTATTATCCCAATTGCTCCATATTGCCCTTGGAGCAATACCTAAAGGGCTACCTCACTATTTGGAAATTCTGAATTTATCAGACTTGAATACCCTGATTCTACAAAAAAAAAAAACCCACCCTACTTGGAACAGCTAATATCCTCCGACGCTACCTTAACAGTTCCTAGGTCCTTGGTTAGGACTCGAGCTATTGAGCTACCAGCCAGCCCCAAAGGGGGTGAGTCTCACTAAAGATGAAATAATAACAACAAAAATAAATACAACAGTACAAAATCAGATTTTAAAATTACAATACCTGTAAACATCAAATCGGATATATATCCTTTGAAAGATTCATGGTTTTCCGAGTTTTCAGGAACATCGGATCCTCTGGCATAGCTAGTTGATGGCTGAGGGTCATCCGGGTGTTCTATTACCGTGGATCGGAAGGGTAAGAGGGAGGGGACTGGAACTGGGGAAGAAGTAACTTTTTTCAGGAACCCACCATGTCTACTTTCCACGCTTTCTTTCCTTTTTTCTTCATATATTTCCCGATAACACTTTAGTATTTCACGCATTTCCCAGTGTACCCGTCTAAATCGTTCCACGTCTGGATCCATACTTTCTAATTCTGATAAAATTTTGTTAACACCTGAGAAAACGCTAGCCAATCTTCTCAGACTGAACGTTTTGGGCTGGACTTCTACGACTTTTTTCACTTCTTCTTTCCGTTCTTCTTTTTTTTCTGCCTTCTCGACTTCTTCCTCCACCACCTTCTGTTCTTCCAGTTCTTCTTTCAATTCAATTAAATCTTCGTTGGAAAGCTCTCCCTCGGTGTACGCTATCAAGCTTTTCACGTCTTCAGCATCCACCTCTAAGTCAAGGGATTTCGTGAGCGTCAAAATGTTCTTATATATTTCGTCTAAATGTTGGTGCGGGTCAAATTCCTCCAAATTATCTGCCAGAGCAGCGAAACATTTCAAGCACTTTTTCCAAATGCCTTGCATGCATTTCACGCTAACCCCCTGCCAGGCTGCCACAATGTTTTCGATACAATCCAGGATATTGTAGCTTTTCCAAAACTCGCTCAGTGTTATACTCTCATCTTCCATTGTGGCTAAGGCTTTGACGAACACTTCATGCAAATAGTAGGCCTTGAAGGCTGAGATAGCTCCCTGGCTCATAGGCTGTAAGAGCACAGAGGTGTTTGGGGGCAGATAAACTATCTTTATATGAGGATGGAGACTTTCAAGATCTGGCGGATACCCAGGTGCTTTGCTTAAGAGCAGAAGAATTCTAAATGGAATCCCCTTTTGCCAACAATATTCCTTTACTTGGGGTATGAAACAATTCATAAACCAATCGTCAAAGAGGATGGGCGTTATCCAGGCCTTAGGATCGGATCGGTAATGAATAGGCAGGGCGGTTTTGCTAACGTTTTTGAACATACAGGAGTGATCAGATTTGTAGACCACAAATGGCTTCAGCTTGAATCCGGCAACATTTCCGCCCAATAGTACAGTTACTCTATCTTTGAATGATTTGCAACCAGGTATTGCTTGGGCCTCTTTGTGTATGTAGGTTCGCTCTGGCATTCTTTTCCAGTACAACCCAGTTTCGTCCATGCTGAATATCTGGGCGGGAAAATAGTTCCCTTCTGTTATGATCCCATCGAGTTCGTTCAGAAAACGTTTGGCAGCTTCTTCGTCACCAGTGGCTGTTTCCCCTGAGGTATGAGTTTTCTGGAAATGAAACCTTTGCTGGAAGCGAATAAACCAGCCGCGGCTGGCCGTGAACGTTTCGGTGCATTCCTCGCCTGCTCGTTCTTTCAGCGTCGAGAAAATGCTGCGTGCCTTATTCTGTATGAGGAGAAGGTTCATCGGAAGCCTCTTTTGTATCTGATCTTCGATCCAGAGGATGAGGAGTTTTTCCATCTCGTGGATGAGGCCTTTTCGCTGCCTTGTTATACTTACGTTCATTCCCGATGATCCTTTGATGGCTTCTCTGATCCTTTCCTTGTCCTTCAAAATGGCGGAGATAGTGGAATGGGCCAGACCTTCTTCTCGAGCTATATTAGTCACTTTCTTCCCATCAGCATACGCTTTGATGATCTTCATCTTCAAATTGAGACTGATGACTTTCCTTTGCTTCTTTCTTATTCCTTCTGGTGTGTTGGCGTTCTTTCTCTTCGCAGGTAGCTTGGTATGGGATATAAAACATATAGACATGTAAATAAGCAAGTAAAAATAAGAGCGGGATATATATGCGTGGTGCTAACTCTAATAGGAGATAAGTGACGGAGAGGAGAGTGAAGATGTGAAGTCGTAAATGCCCATAATGGTCACAAAATTAATTTGGTATTTCAGGTAGTCCTCAACTTAAAAACACAACAGAGTCCAACGTTTCTGTTGCTAAGCGAAACATTTGTAGTGTGAATTTTGCCCCAAATTTACAACTGTTCTTGTCACAATGGTTAAGTGAACTACTCCAGCTGGTAAATTAGTAACACAGTGGTTAAATGAATCTGGCTTTCCAATGGACTTTGCTTACCAGAAGGTCATAAAAATGTGATCCCAGGACATTGTGACTGTCATAAATATGAGTCAGGTGTAAAGCATTCGGATTTTGATCACATGATGATGGGGATGCTGCAATAGTTGTATGAAAAGTAGTCATAAGTCGCTTTTTTCAGTTTGGTTGTAACTTCACACGGTCATTAAATGAACCATTGTGCTATCGTATTTCTGAATGGTCATTAACCAAAGTAGTTGCTAAGCAGGGAGTGGCTGCATCTCATTCTGGACAATTTCCTGCAAAACAGCAGATCATGTCTTCAGATACAAACTTTTGGCTGGCTTTTTGCAAAATAAGCCTAACCCTGGCTTCACCAGCCAAAATACAGCCAGTTCTCATTTAGCTGCTACCTCAGTAAGCAACTGTTCACAAATACAGGTAGTCGACTTTGACTTTGATTGTTCTATCAATGTATAAAATAAAATAACAAAAACAGGAAATTAAGGGAAGGAAAAAGAAAGTGAGAAAGAAAATAAGGAGGCAGTCCTCGACTTAACAAGTGCAATTGAGCCCCAAATTTCTGTGGCAAATGAGACATTTTAAAGTGAGTTTTCCCCCATTTTATGGCCTTTCTTGCCAATTAAGTAAATCACTTAAGCAATTGTTAAGATGGCTTCTCCATTGACTTTGCTGACCAGAAGGTCACAAAAGTTGATCACATGACCCCTACGGTCATATGAATTTATGACTGTTGGGGGAGGAATCATGCGATCATTAATGAAGCCAGATTCACTTAACAACCATCAGTTCATGATTCATATTTATGACCGCTGCATAAATATGAATTTATGACACTGCAATGGTCGTAAACATGAATCCTGATCTGAATTTGGATCGTGGGGATATTGCAATGGTTGTTTTAAGTGCAAAAAACAGTCATCAGTCACATTTTTTCAGTGCCATTTTAACTTGGCAACCGTTGTAAGCTGAGGACTATTTGTATAGTACAATATAAAACAATGGAAAGCTTCATTTTCCCACCAGAAAGCTTCACTTTCCCACCAACACACAGTCAAACCCAAATCCTGAACTCTGCTACTACAACTAACTAGTAACATATTTCACAGGTTGGCCTCTTCCCTCTTTGGAAGAGCTTTATTAAGCTTAAGAACTTTATTTAAAAAGTTCAAAACATTCTTAAAGATCCATTGCATTCTGGGCACCCATTTTTTTAAAACTATTGCTATCTGGCAGACAGTACAGGAAAAATAAAAACAAAGACAAACGGGCCGAAAAAAAGCTTCTATCCCAGAGCAGCAACTATACTGAATTCTACTATATAGTGCAATATTAATGCAATATCAGGGGGTTTCAATTCAATTGTACAGAACAGAGGTCTCCAAAATCGGCAACTTTAAGAGTTTGTGGACTTCAACTTCCAGAATTCTGGTAATGAAACCTTTGCTGGCTGGAGAATTCTGAGAGTTGAAGTCCCCAAGTCTTAAAGTTACCAAGTATGGGGATCCCTGGTATAGAATGCGAAGGATGCGTGTTTGTTTTTTTTATTTTTATGGTTACAATGTACACTGAAGATGGCATAGTACGATAGACTTGCGGGGCTGCCACGTTGTGCAACAAGGTCACATAGTATAATAAGATTGGGACTGGGTTAAGGGACTTCTGTCCTCACTGTGAGTTGTGTTGGGAGGGGGGGGGCGTGCACAAAGGGAGGCTCAGCCAATCTCCTTGTACACATGTTGTACTCTGACAATAAAGGTGATAATAATGATTTAATTTCATTGTACGAGGTGCAATGGCAATAAAGTAAACTAATGAACTAATCATCTTCCTGGCTTTTTTTTGTACCACCTTCTTATTCTCCCCTCCTCCCCTGTCTCACACCTCCCCCTCCCCCGCCTTATCAGCCTTCAGGGACCAGATTCTCACCCGGGCCCTCTCCACATCTGGTGGGCAGAACGGCTTGAGGTGCAGAGGCCACTGTCTCTCCATTCCCATCTTCTCCAGCGTCTCTTTCATCTTCCTGCAGGAATCCAGCTTTTTCCTGCCGATCCAGGCTTTCCCGCGGACGTTGGCATCCGGTGTGGCTTCTCCGGAGCTCCCCTCCCTTGCCTCTTCCCTGGCTCTCTCCAAGGAGGCCTGGAAATCTCGGACCTCTTCCTCCGATGAAGGCGGTCCCGGAGAAAGCCAAGCCACGCTCTTCAAGAAGTCGTGCCATTCCGAGTCCCAATATCGGTGGGTTTCCTCCTCAGATTCGGTCTTGATGTGGGTCAGGCCGCTGCCCCTGTTCATAAAATCCTCGATGGTCTTGACTTGGACCACGATGGGCTCCCCTTGCTCTCTCTCCGTTCCTCCTCCTCCTCCTCCTTCTTCTTCGTCTTCTTCCTCTTCTTCTTCCACCACCTCCTCCTTGTGCACCACAAGTTCCTGTTCCTCCATAGTTGTTGTTCCTCCTCCCTTGCCAGTTCCAGGAGAAGGAAAAGAAAAGGAAGAAGGAAACATGTTTTGTTTTTGGTTTTTTTTTACACAGAAGAGTCATGGAGGCCACCCGATTGTGAGGAAGGAAGGAAGGAAGGAAGGGAGGAAAGAAAGAAAGAAAAAGACCCCCCTTTTCTACCACCTCTTTGAACAGGATTTTTTTTTATTTTTGCAAAATTAACTCCCTGCTTGAAACAAAAGCCAGATTTCCTCCCCTCCGATGGGGGTTCTTAGGTGCTGCTTTAACCCAACTTGGAATAAAACAAGTCCAGAAACGGGCCGAGCTCTGAGCCGAGCCGAGGAAGCCACGTGGGCCGCCGATCCCGGGTCTTCCCCTCCAGGGTCCCACGAGGCCTTTCTTTCTCCCCCACGATCCCCTCGCCACCCGGAGCTCCCTTGCGGAGGATCCGGGGCCTTTCCCGGGTGAAGAGGCCCTTTCCCATGCCAAGTCCGGCCAAGCCCCGCGATCGGAGCTCCCTTTCTTTTGTCCCCCTCTTTTGGGGGGTGGGGGGTGGGGGAAGGGGAAAGGGACATCTGGCCTTTTCAAAGGTGTGGTGGGGGGGGGGGGGGAAAAAAAAAACAACACCAACCACCCAGCGATCTATATACGATCAGAAGGTTGCGCCGCCGCGAACATTTGTTCGCCGCTTCCGCATTAAGTTTTTTTTTTTCGGGGGGGGACACCTGATTTTGCAATAACCGGGGGGCGAGGGGGGAATTGTTTCCCTCGCTTTGCATTGCACCCATTATTGCTTCCCTGGTAACGATTTGCCCCCGTCGCTTTAGCATTTACGATCGCTTTTGCTTTTATTTATTTATTTTCTATTTTCTTTTCTTTTTTCTTTTTTTGCCATGCGCCTACCTTTCCCGATCCGGTCTGCAGCCTCGCGGGCGATCCGCGTTCTTTTTCGGAACGGGAGGGGGGGGGGGTGGCGGGGGGTGGAGAAAGAGAGAGAGAGAGAGGCCGGGCGGCGCCCTTTGGGGGGGGGGGGTGAGGCCTGTCTGGGACCGCGCCGGCTCTCTCTATGGCTTTAACTGTTTCGCCGGCTTTGGGCCGAGCGCGCGCACGCGCGCGAGGAAGGCCTCGAGGCTGGCGCGCCGCGGTTGCGCTGGGTTTAAAAAAAACAAAAACAAAAATTTGAGTTAAAAAGAGGCGGGGGACGGGGGGGGCGGGGGAAGACGGCGGTTGTCGTCCCGTGTGGGGAGGCTGTGCGCGCGCGGGGGGAAACTCGGCCCGTTTCGCAGCATTTGCGAATCCAGGACAGGCGGAGGCGGGAAATGAAGCGAATCCACCGAGCGGAGCGAAGTTTTTTGGGGGTGGGGGGGATTATTTCCCCTCAAGGCGCAAGAAACCCTTTGGGGCTGATAGTTTTCAGGCGAACGTGGTTGCGAGGGTGCGGATGGGGGGGGGGGGGGGGGGGGAAAGGGGAACCCGAAAAAATTTCGGGGGGTTAAATTTGTGGTATTTGTTCAAATTCAAGATTTCAAGGTCTCCCTATAAGTGCTGCATGTGGTTGAGAGGATTTCCCACAATATTGAAGTAGAATATTCCTATATTCCTATTAGGCGTTCGGGATAGGGATAGGGATAGGAATAGAACAGAACAACAGAGAAGAACAGAACAAAACAGAACAGAATTATTTGTTGGCCAAGTGTGATTGGACACACTTTTGTCTTGGTGCAAATGCTCTCAGTGTACATAAAAGAAAAGACACATTCGTCAAGAATCATAAGGTACAACACTTAATATAATAGAAAACATAACAGAAAATAAGAGAATAGAATAGAAATTAGAATAGAAAGGATAGGATAGCAACAATCGAGTAGAAAATAGAATAGAGAAACAGAATAGAAATTAGAATAGAATTAAAATAGAATAGTAATAGAACTTTATTGGCCAACTGTGCTTGGACACACAAGGAATTCGTGTGATGAACTCAAACCAAACTTTCTGGATTTGCAAAACACAGTCTTAACATAACTTGGTGCTGGGTTATAATATTGTTTTGGGGAATTTAAGTGGATCATGAAAAAACAGCTCCGGGGAAAGATCCTTTCTTGACAGTACAGTTGGGAGTTTTCCTCTTGATCCACAAGGCAGGACCAAGTACAGAGAGCTCTCAACTTAAAACCACAATGGAGGCCAAAATCTATGTTGTTGGGTGAGAAATTTGTTAAGTGATTTTTGCCCCATTTTAGGACTTTTTTTCACTTCTTCGTTAAGTGAATCACTTCTTAAATTAGTAGCATGGTTAAATGATTCTGGTTTCCCCATTGACTTTGGTTGTCAGGTCACAAAAAGGTATCACATTACTCTGGGACACTGCAATCCTCGTAAATGTGTCAGTTGTCGAGCATCCAAATGTAAATCACATGACTACAGGGAGGCTGCAACAGTCATACGTGTGGAAAATGAAGAACTTGCCCCACTGTATATCAAGGGGGACTGTGGAGAGGGTTTCCTCTTTTAAATTCTTGGGAGTGCTTATTTATTAGTCAAGACCTCACCTGGAAATACAACATGTTGCAGGTGGTTAGGAAGGCTCAACAGACACTTCATTTTCTTAAGAGTCCTGTGGAAAAATCAGGTGGAATAAAGGCTGATGACTTCTTTTTATCAGTCCACGATAAAGTGTCTTCACATATTGTATAACAGTATGGTACGCTGGTTCAACAGCCACAGACAGGAAAGTACTACAGAGTAATAAATTTGGCACAAGAAACCATCTGTTGCTGCCTAACACCACTGTATGACATCACCAGGTCTCCTTTCAGCAAAGTAAGGGAGATACTTAAGGATGATTCACATCCTGGTCGGTGTCTTTTCTCACTTTTACCATCAGGCAGAAGACACACTAGAGCCAGCCAAACAGGTTTAAAAACAGCTTTGATCCATGGGCTGTCACTCCTAAATACAACTACAATCACTCCATGCATACATATGACTGATTTCTTGTAGAGGGACCATTTTCTATATTATTTATGTTGTATTCTATTTTTATTATGGATCGCACCAGCAGGAGCAAAATCAATTTTGTTGTATATATGTACAATGACAATAAAGATTATTACATCATTTTTTTCAGTGCCTTTGAAACTTCGAATAGGCACTAAATGAACTCTTGTAAGTTGAGGAATACCTGTACTTGTGATGCTCCCTCTGGTTTAGGAAAGAAATCTATTCTTTTTCTCTCAGCTTCTGAAAACAGGTTGAGCGCCAGATCAGAAGCAGGCAAACTCTGCTGTGCCCGTTTTTAAATCTTGCACGGTAGGTGTTATCCCAAAATGGCTGCCAGGATGGGCCTAACTAGATTCATTCCCAACGTGCTATTCAAAGCTTGACCTGGCTGATGGGAACTGCAATCTTACACCACCTTCAAGGGCACTTTAAGAAAGTGCACTGTGTAAACCAGTATTTCTCAACCATGGCAATTTGATGTGTGGACTTCAGCTCCCAGAGTTTCCCAGCTAGTATGGGAATTGGCAGCTAAAATCTCCACATGTTCAAGTCACACGGTTAGAAAACACTAATGTAGGTTAATGATCCCCAACTTTGATAACTAGTAGACTGTAAATTCCAGGTCCCCTCAAATTCCCAGCAAATGGTTAGCTCTGGAAATGTGTCCTGGACCAGATAAATCTAAATTTCTATGTAAGCACTCAATGTGGGACGTGGTGGCTCAGTGGCTAAGACGCTGAGCTTGTCGATCAGAACGGTCAGCAGTTCAGCGGTGTGTAACAGTGAGCTGTTACTTCTCTCAGCTTCTGCCAACCTAGCAAAAGCATGTAAAAATGCAAGTAGAAAAATAGGGACCACTTTGGTGAGAAGGTGGCAGTGTTCCGTGCGCCTTCAGCGTTTAGTCATGCCGGCCACATGACCACAGAGACGTCTTCGGACAGTGCCGGCTCTTCGGCTTTGTAACGGAGATGAGCGCTGCCCCCTAGAGTCAGGAACGAGTAGCATGTATGTGCAAGGGGAACCTTTACATTTACCTTTAAGCACTCAACAGACTTTGTGGGATAGAAATATGTTTTAAAAATAATAAATCGGGGGCCTAGCCCTACATTCTACATACGTCATGCAGCGGCCAATCTGGAAATTCACCAACATGAATGGAGGGACCATAGAATCTTTCATCTTGGGGTTCCCCAACAACTGGTGTTTAAAAGAGGCTGCTGGTGATTCAGAAAATAGCAAAGAGCCATCAAGCAGCCACTGATAGCTAGATCCACTCCACCCCTTTCCTCCCCCATCCCATTTGTGCAGCTGCCTTTAAAGCTGCCTGCACTGGTGGACATTTGCATCCCACGGCAGAAAATCCCAGTTAATGATTAAGTCATCCTTTTTCAGAATGAGTCAAAGTTAGACAACAACAAAAACCACAACATACACAGTGGAATCAATAAAAACACACATCTTGCAAAAATGTAAGATGCACAAGCGGGATCAATCTCTTTGTATGTTTTTTTTTAAAAAGGAGCCTTTATTATTATAATCCTCACAGTGCACTAAAAATACTCAAAGGGCGGGGGGGGGGGTGTTCTCCACCTGCTATAAAGGGGAGAACAAGGGTGGTCATTCTTAGGTCTACTCATGGACACACCTATACAGTGTGCACCTTTTTATGTTTTTTAAGATCAGAGCTGGAAACGAAACTTTTGGGACACTCGGAGCACTCGTACGGCTTCTCCCCCGTGTGGGTGCGCTGGTGCGTGATCAGGTTGGCTTTGACGCTGAAGCTCTTCCCACAGTAGGGGCAGCTGTACGGCTTCTCCCCAGTGTGCCTCCGCTGGTGCTGGACCAGGTGCGCCAGTTGGCTGAAGTTGTTGCCGCAGTACGAGCAGTTGTACGGCTTCTCGCCCGTGTGCACCCGCTTGTGGGTCAGCAGCCGAGAGTTCGTCACGAAGCGCTTCCCGCACTCCAAGCAGGGGTACGGCTTCTCACCCGTGTGGGATTTCTTGTGGATGTTGAGGTTGCCTTTCTGGCTAAAACTCTTGCCGCATTCAAAGCAGTGGTGCGGTTTTCCTCCCGGATCAGTTTTGTCAAGGCTCGGAAAAGGAGATTCCCAGGAGAGCCTCTTCCGGCAGGCGGTGCTTTTGGCCGTTTTTTCTCCCTTCGGCAGCGCTCCCAAGTGAGCAGAGCTGGGTTGAGGCAAGCGTCTGCTTTCAGGGCTTTTCCTCTTAGCCTTACACTTGCAGACCATCTCTTGGTTTTCGGGCCCTTCTTCGTCCCTTCTTAGGGCGGCGCTACGTTTGGGCAAGTCGCTCTCACGCGGCCAGCCTTTCGATGGCTGCTCTCCAGCACCGGCTTTCTCCTGCGTCCCCGAGCTTGACTTTTTAGACAACCGTTCCTCACAAGGGCTGCATCGTTGCACTTTCTCAGTCTGTACCTTCTGATTCTTAAAGAAACCCAGGCTTGGACAGAGGCCATTTTCAGCAAGGGCCTTGGTTGCTGCTGCTGTCGTCGTCTTCTTCTTCTTCTTCTTCTTCTGACTGACAGGTGCCTCTTGACTGCTCCTCTCACTTTCACCCAAAGAGCGAGCCTGTTTTATACTTTTCCCTGGATAGTGTACTTGGTGGCTCCTGTGAATCTCTTCTACCTCAGGGTTCGATATCAACTTCCCTGTGATTTTTTCTAAGGGGATACCCCATTCCATTGGCTCCGATATCCCCAGCAGAAGGGGGTTTTGCTTCTGGTTGTCCTGGGCAGACTCCTTAGGTTCTGAAAGAAGCAAGCAAACGACCCATGAAAAGCCATGAATTTTTTTGTAATTTGTTAAATAACATACCACCCCCCAAAGTGGGTGGAAATGTCTGTGCATCTTGTACAGCAAATGTTGCTGAAGCCCAACCCACCCTTTGGCCTCTGCCTCCCAGCAACTTGCCTTCTTGCAGTAAACAGCAAACAGCCCGGTCAGCTTCAACACAGCCTGATTAGCCCAAGCAGCTGATTGTCAGTTGGATCAGCCTCCTGACGATCAGCTGTTTCAGGCTGCAGGGATTGCCATCACCTACTGCTGCCTCCGTGCACCACATTTTCGGCCTCCGCATCCCATTTTTGTCTTCTGTGCACCCTGTTTTCCACCTTCACACGCCCCATTTTCCTCCCGTTCCAATCCCCACTGCCCAGAACGGGCCGAAAATAGAGTGTGCAGAGGCTGAAAATGGGATGCGGAGGCCAAAAATGGGGTATGCCGAGGCGGCAATAGGCAATTGCAATCCATGCAGCCTGAAACAGCTGATCATCAGAAGGCTGATCCAACCGACAATCAGCTGTTTGTGCTAAACAGGCTGTTTGTGCTAAACAGGCTGTTTGCTGCAAGGAGGCAAATTGCTGGAAGGGAGAGGCAGATTTTTTTTTCTTGTTTTCTTCCCCAAAAGCTTCCCAGAATTTCCAAAACATCCCATTTCTAATTTAACCCCAATGTTCTACAGTTTCCCCGCAACTGTATTATTTTACTTTTCCTGTTCACTACTTGTAATCTAGTTGGTTAAGACTTTTCCTGCTGAATATTTTGGGATGGGTAGGGAGTACAGCTGCAAATATTAAACAACCTCCCAAGCCAGCTGATACCTTTGTTATATTGGTTATTTGTTTGCTCTGAAAATAGTCCTCTTTCTCTACTCCACTGTATCATAGATGCATCAGGCATGCTGGCTATTTAACCTAGGAATTTTCCGTCAAGGCCTCTGACCAGCAGAAGACTTGGGAAAATGGTATATAGGACTGTATATTGAGGGAGATGCCATGAAGTGTCTTGAAGAAAAGTAATATATATGCGTGCACACACAGCAACTCCAACATCACAAAGCCCTGAGCCACTTTCTGCAAGAGCAAAGGGACGAATTTGTTAGGGTGTGTGCGTAATTCCAAAGAAGAAGAAAAATAGTATCTGTGTCCCATTGTTTTCCTTTGAATTATTTCATCAGAACAGATCAGTTTTCTCCACATGTCCAAAGGCTGATTGGCTCTAAATATCGATCTTCACTATTGAGCAAAAGAGATCAACCACGGCACAAAAACTGAACGGGCGCTATTACCCACAACTTATAGTGGCAAATTCCCGGATTTGAATTAAGGTGTCTGCAGGTCAGTCCTCCCTTTGTCTTTCTTGGGCCTGTTTTCTTGAAGAAGATATTGATGAACACAGCGCTTCAATCTTACCCAAGATGGTCTCATCTTCTTCCTCATCTATGGAGATACAGCTTTCCACAGTGTCTGAGGGATCACGTTCAGATGTGGGGGAATTCACTAATTCCTCTAGAAGTCCAGGCACCTGAAGAACAAGACACCCATATGCCTGATTAGCCAACATATAGGCAGACGGTTCTGATACAGTCGGCAGCCTTAAAGAAATTAAACCAGTTTGCTTGGAAGAAGAGAATCAAGGATCCTTCTTTAGACTTTTATAATGGGGGAAAAAAAGATGGAAGATCATATAACTCCTCTGCGTATCTCCAAATTCCTTTAGTCCAGGGGTCTCCAAACCACAGCTTTAAGAGTTGTGGACTTCAACTCCCAGAATTCCCTAGCCAGCATATCTGGCTGGAGAATTCTGGGAGTTGAAGTCCACAAGCCTTAAAGCTGCCATGTTTGGAGACCCCCTGCTTTAGTCAAATGGACCAAACTTCTATTGTCATAGCCAGGCTTGTTTTCCAACTCATCAGAAAATTGCCTCAGGGAGTTATTTTTTTTTTTTTTGGTGATTCGGTTTTCTACAGTAAGTCCTCAATTTACGACCATTGTCAGGACCAGAACTTCAGTTGCTAAGCAATGCGGTCATTAAATGATTTGTGCCCATTTTTATGACCTTTTTTAACTACATTTGTTAAGTTCAGTGAATCTGGCTTTCCCCATTGACTTTTACTTGTCAGAAGCCTCCTGGGTAGGTCGCAAATGGCTATCTCTGTGACCCCAGGAAGTCATAAATTCCTGCTAGTTGCCAAGAGCCTCATTTTTGATCATGTGACTGCAGAAACACTGCGGTGGTTGTAAGTCACCCAGAGTCACTTGGCTGAGTTGGGCAGCTACAATAATCAAACAAACACAGTCCTTTTTTTTCCCACCAAAACATACCTTTGAACAGTTGATAAACAAATGGTTGTAAGTCAAGGACAATCTGTACTTTAATTTCCAAAATAATGTTCAGTAACTACTATGCCACATCAAGCCTCGCATCCACTATTTCTACATGTGCCCTTTTGGCATCTGTTTTTTGTATTGATTCCAGCTTATTTCTGTTTTGACTGTTCATTGATTTATGTCAGCCTGCATCTTTGCTTTCTTTCAAGCTTGCTGCCAGCTGCCGTGGAAACAATGAGTGAGAGTGTGTGTGTATATGTGTGGGAGCACTGGATATCTGGGATGGAAAGCTGTGCGGGAAGTGGAAGTGAAATTTTTAAGAAGCGGTGAGAAGGCCTGGTCTCAGGGAGGCCAGCTTGGGTTGTTTAGCAATTTTCAAGACCAACCGTCCAGGCTTTGGAGTGTACGAAGGAGGGACGATGCACCTGGACTAGAGACTTTCCCAAAACATTTTTCTGACTGATGATTGAACTCTGGTTGCCTGATTACCGGGGTAGGGTTGGGGAGTGAGACGTCTCTGGAGTTGACTTTAGCTTATTGCTTTGCACGAATTTTCTTTAGTTCTTGTCTGAGCTTTGCTGCATTCAGTTAGTTCCTAGTAAGAGTATCTTTTCTCTAATCTATGAAGGGGTTTTCTTTCCTGGGGATTGAATGGAGGCAGCCGATACTGTAGTTGAGGGACACCTAAATCAAAACAGACAGACAAATAATTGCTTCACGCTCCTTGAAGTGCCCTAAAATGCTGGTAAATCGGGTCCTCAATGTTCTGTCGTCATTTCTGTCAGCGCAGCTCAGATTTATATGCAGTTCATAGAAACACACACACACACACGAAAAGACATATTGCAGAAAGGTACAATTCTGGCCTACCTACGTCATCCTTCAAATGGTATAAACCAGGGGTCCCCAACTCCTGGCTCTTGGACCGGCACTAGGCCGCAGCATGACAGAAGCCGGGCCACACAAACAAGCGAAGCCCCATCCATGGGATGCAGGGAGCACATGAAACCAGGCCCCGTCCGGTCCGCAGAAAAACCTCTTTTCACAGAACCAGACCCTGGTGCCCAAAAGGTTGTGGGCCGCTGGTATAAACCACCACAGATGTCATAGCATTAACATAAATTTAAGTGAATGCAACAGAGTGCATAGGTGGAATAACTGCACTGAAATGTGTTTGTCTCTTAAACCCACAAAATGGAGGTTCGTTACATCAACATTTTGTCATTGCATCAACCCAAAAGGCTTCTTTTCTTTAGATTAAATGTACCCAGTTCTCTCATCCTCTCCTTGATGTTTCACCTTAATCAACCTCGCTGGATGCCTTTCTCTGAACAAATTCCAGTTTCTTGGGATGAAATTCAGGGATAGTCTTGGTAGCAGGGTTCACACAATTTACTTAAAAGCATGCTGCATATAATTCATACAATTATAATTCATACAATAATCCATACAATTATTGTTATTTCGGCCTAAACTGAATCCAGAGCGTGGGCTGATTAAAAAAACAAAACAGACTGAGCATGTTGTGTATCGTGCCAAACTATAAAGGACCTCCTCAGTGCAAAACAGATTGAAACTACTGTATTAATTCACATGATTTGGAAACAATATTCCTACTGCTGCAACCTCAAACTCTGTCTGGCTTTTTCCCAAAGGTGCTTTTTCAAGAGGCAATTGGACTTTCTTCTTTCAGAAAGTCCGGTTGGCTCTTGAAAAAAAGCACCTCTGGGACAACTATGACCCGAATGACTGAGAATCTCCATAGACATTTGGCTTTTTTGTAGCCAATGCAGAAAAGGGATGTTCACATTTAGAAATTAAGGGCCACAAGAATTGGCTGAATTTGAGTCACATTTGGTTGTTAAATGATATGCCCTGGTGAGAATAAAGGTAAAGGTTCCCCTCACACATGTGTGCTACTCGTTTCTGGCTCTAGGGGGCGGTGCTCATCTCCGTTACAAAGCTGAAGAGCCATGTCTCCATGGTCATGTGGCCGGCATGACTAAATGACAAAGGCGCACGGAACACTGTTCCCTTCCCACCAAAGTGGTCCCTATTTTTCTACTTGCATTTTTTACATGCTTTCGAACTGCTAGGTTGGCAGAAGCTGGGACAAGTAACGGGAGCTCACTCTGTTATACAGTGCTAGAGATTCGAACCGCTGAACTGCCAACCTTTCTGATCGACAAGCTCAGCATCTTAAGCCACCGAGCCACTGTGAGAACTCCCACTAGTGAGAATACCTGGCGATATTTTATAGACTTGCAAAAAGGCCACATTTTGAAGTTGCACCTCAAAATTGTGGCACTGGAAGAGCCTATGAACCACACTCTTACCTTTTGTTTACAAGACTCCGTTTCTTGCAAGCGAAGGAGGAACTTTTCTGCTAGGGCCAAGGCCTGAGAACATGTGGCCGGACCACTTTTACAGACCCAGATCTGCATCTCCAGTGGCAAGATGGTCAGGAACTGCTCCAGGATCACCAGATCCACAATTTGTTCCTTGGTGCGCCTCTCCGGCAGAAGCCACTGGCGACAAAGCTCTTGGAGTTCGTTCAAGACCGCTCGGGGACCCTCGATTTCCTCGTAACAGAAATGCCGGAAATGTTGGCGTTTTATCTCCAAGCTGTCCGGGTCAACCTCGGTCAAGGCCTGCTCTTTCAAAGGCCCCGATCTTGTCAAGTTCTCGGGGGCTTTCTGCGGTTCCCTGCTGATACCCTGCACGACGGGCCTCCCCATTGTACGCCCTTCCTTGGACAACTGGTTGGGCTGTTTCATCATCCGATAGGAAGCCTTGAACGCCATCATGTCCTCCTCAGAGACCGACTCAAACAACCGTGAGGGTCTCCAAACAGAGTAAAGAGAAGGCACCATCGCCAATCCTTTCTGCTGTTGAGTTTTCTGGCTCTCTTGCAGGCCTACGCCCAGTCCCTGTTTGTTTTGCAGTAGAGCTGCCCCTGTCAGGATGTTTTTTGCTGTTTCCCCACGGAAAATACGAGAGTTTCTTTCCCCTTGGTTTGCGAAGGGATTTGGCCCCCACAGGTGACATGATGCCATCTTAGTTGCTGGCTGGACAATCTGAACTGGAAAAAGAAAATTGCCTAATGATGAATTCAGTTTAATGTCTACTGTACATTTCAGCCTTATGTTGTACTTGAATGTGGCTTTTAAAATAACCTAAACACTTTAGGGAGCAGCTAATGTCAGGCAGATTGACCACAAAGGCTCTAGTTTTATCCTCAGGCTATACGTAAGATTAGGAATAGGAGAAGCTGAATCTTCTCTCTATGGGATATTATGAGGATTGTGAGAAGATTGTGGGAATGCAACTCACTGCTATACCTTTGCACAAGCAAGGCTGCCAAGTTTGTGGCTAGCTGAGAAAAAAAAAGCAAAATTCCACAGGAATCTTGAATTCTAAATCTTTGTTTTAATATAAATGTTTCAGATACTTTTTCCTTCTCTTCTGGGACAATTTTCATTATTCTGCGAAATGGAAGGGGGAAAAAATCACTGCAAAAAATTGATTGGATTCTTTCAATGCTTTTTCTCGCCTGCTTTTTCTGTGTGTACTTCAACAGCTAAATACATATTAAGACACCCATCTATAGGTAAGTCCTCAAATTACGACTGCAAAAAGCCCAAAATTTACATCGCCAAGTGAAACATTTGGTAAGTGAGTTCTGACCGAGTGTATGAGTTTTATTGCCACAACTGTTAAGTGAAATCACTGCATTTGTTAAGTTAGTAACATGGTTAAGTGAATCTGGATTCCCCATTGACTTTATTTATATTTTATTTAATTTATTTAATTTATATTGCCGCCTATTCGCCCATGGTGACTGGAGGCGGCTTACACAATGTAAAACCGTATTTAAAACAAAATAAAAAATAAAAACAATAACAATCAACAAAAAGAATCAAATCAATTAGTAAAGGACAATAGAACAAAATTTGGGAAAACAAAAAAACGAAAACCAACTCCCAACCCCTCCCCGACAACAGCAGATCACACTAGCCATTTGATGGGCTCCATCCCTCTCTGGGTTCCCCAGGCCCACTGGCAGAACCAGGTCTTCAGTGCCTTCCAGAAGAGTGCTAGAGTGGGGGCCATTCTAATCTCTGGAGGAATGATGTTCCAGAGAGACGAAGCCACCATGGAGAAGGCCCTTCTTCTGGGTCCCATCAGGTGTATTTACCTCAGGGGTGGGACCCGCAACATTCCCTGCCTCCGCGCTCTAATGGGTCGGGTAGATGTCACTGGCAAGAGTGGTAACCTGGTCCCAAGCCTTGAAGGGCTTTAAAGGTGACAACCAGCACCTTGAATTGCACCCGGAAGCAAATTGGCAACCAATGCAGCTCCTGCAGGAGGGGTGACACATTGCACACAAGGGTCTGCATAAAACCATGAGGGCCACTGCATTTTGCATCAACTGGAGCTTCCAGATGCTCTTCAAGGGCAGCCCCATGTACAGCGCGTTGCAATAATAACTCTGCTTGTCAGAAGGTCACAAAATCTGATCACATGACCCCACAACACTCCAACTGCCATAAACGTGAAACAGTTGACAAGAATTCTGATCACGTGACCATGGGGATGCTGCAACGGTCCAAAGTGTGAAAAATGGTCATTAGACACTTTTTTTTCAGTGCTGTTTGAATGTAACTTTGAATGGTCACTAAATGAACTGTTGTTAAGTTGAGGACTACTTGTGTATCCGTTTTAATTCAGGTCCCTGCACAGGAAGGAAGTTGGACTTTTTCAACTCTATGATTCGCCTATGCAAAACAGAACCTTCCAGGTCTAGTCATTAATGTGGTGTTTCTCAATCTGGGCCATTTTCCGGCTTGCAGACTTCAACTCTCAGAATTCCCCAGCGAGCATATTGGCCAGGGAATTCTGGGAGTTGAAGTTGGCAAGGTTGAGAAACATTGCATTGGCGTCTCTAAATTACAGAAATCAGAATAATGATTTGTCAAACAATCTATTCCAATTTACCCCTTAAGATTACTCCTGTTTTTTTTTAGCCAGAGCAATAATAAATTTGCTCCCCTCAATTTAGAATGCCAAAAAATGGCATTTAGGAAGGAACAAGTACAATTTTTCCAATACTGGAAAAAAAAATCCTTGTACTCAAATGGGATGAGAAGATTACAGTTGCATAATATGCCCAACCAACTCAGTTACTGTGCAAGAGAAAATAGCTGCCACTGTGAGCTGGCACGAAGCTGTCAGACAACCCACTCAAACCAGGGCATTTTACACATACACACTCCTCATAGAAGCACATGGGATGGCATATCTTCTGTCTAGATCCTACAGGGGGCTGATTGAGGTCAGTACCATTGCAGACAAAACTGGGGGAAATTTACCAATCCTATTTCTTTCATCCCGTTTTCCTCTGCTGTTTCCATGGATTTGTGTTTGTGAAAAAAAAAAGGAAAAGAGAGGCAAAGGTCCTACATTACAGTGGTCCTGATTTTTGCAGGGCCATTCCAGGTCAATCGCTGCATTGGCAGCAGGAGGAAGAAATTAATCCGCTGTTAATGCTCTTGTCCCAATTTTCTTGACCTAACTAGCAGGTTGACTGATTGATGTTTAGTGCAACCACCTAGAATCCCAGAGCTGTTTGGGGGGGTTAAAACTAATTCCATCTTCATACTACCATAGTTCCAATTTAGTTCTGTGGTTGTATGGCACAGGCTACCTGAGGGACAGCTGCAAGAATTACTATTGCTTTACTATTAACAATGGATGGGCCTTGAGGATTTAGTAAAAATGGAAATAGATCTTTGAATAGAAGATCTTGGGAGAACTCAGGGGAAAAATCCCTACAGTTTATCCCTCATCACTGTATAATCAGTGTAACCTGGGGTGGATAAAAAGTAGATTAGGATCTATTATTCTACTATTGGATGGGTTTGAATAGATCAGCAGGGGTCTCCAATTGCTACTTAAGAAGTAAAAACCAGGCCAGTTAATCCAAATTCTGAGGATACCTTTATTGTAGAGATGGAGAATCAGCAAAGCTCTAGGAGTTATTCAGGGCAACTCCCAGGAAACCTGACCATTGTGAGGGATTCTGAATGTTGCAGTGGGACATTAATATCTGGAAGGCTGCAGGTCGCCATTTCTGTTTTATCAGACTAACTGAAACTTTCCAAAATACTTTACAACTTTCCAACATTCTTCAATGGGCAACCTAATTTTAAAAATTCAGAAAAAAAAGAGAGGAAAAAAACAAGACTTGGGTTTAAAACATGCATGTGCCCCATTCCTGATTGTTTCTTCAAAATAATTGCCCCCCAAAAGTCATTTTTCCTTTCAAAATAATTTTGGATCTGTCATTTCTACAACAGGGTAAGCAGTGATTTGGAATCAGGAATCATTTTTTATTTTTTATATCAGTTTCACTGCAGGCAATTCAGCTGTTTTGTTCCTTCAGTCTGGAGAGGCTTATGAAAAATAAAATAGTTGTGTCAGTCTTTTTACAAAACTATTAAAAGCAATCTAGGGAAGCTCCAAAAAGTTGGGAGAAAATTAACTGGATAGATTGTGGATTAAAAACAAGACTCCTGATACTTTTCATTATTGCATTTAATTACAGCTGTCTTTATTTTGAATGTTACACTGGATGCAGGTGTCCAATTCATTTTATTTTGATCCAGTTGACCTTTTGAATAAAGCGATGCATTCCAAGTTAAAACCAAGGCTTTATTTAGAAATATTCTGGGATAGCTGCTTTTGCATGGTTTTATAATACCTCCCCTGTGCTTTATAGCACCATTCCTAGGTATTTTAATGTTTCGTTCGTTATTTTTCACTCCTTAATAGCCAAGTCATCTGTTTACCAAACTCGGATTACTGAGCAGATGGGAAACTCGGTTGTTTATATATCATTCCACCTCAAATCATCACGGAGCAATTAGCAAAACTTACTTCTGGACAGCCAAGGGCAGGACTAAACCTAAGTTTGTTTGTTTTTTTTCCTTCCTAAGTGCGATCTTATTTCCTGATCAAGGATCCCGGATCGTAAGTTTCTTACTTTCTCCGTGGGGGTGGGGTGATAAATCACACCGCAAGTCACGGGGAGAAAAAGCGATCCTGCTCCGGAAAAAAAAAGGGGGGGGTCACATCATCACAAATCATACCCATCGCCTACTTAGGAGTCTTCCAGCAACTGGGACCCTCCTGCGCGCAAAGGTGGCTTTGCAGCCGAACAATTCCAGCAGCAAAAGCGCTCTGCCTGCTGGAGCGGCTGGCCGGACTACAACTCCTATGGTGCCCAGCCCAGATCTTCTTTCCCTTGCAACCCGCCTCTCCCCAGCCCGGGCTTTCCCTCCTGGTCGGCTACTCACCTTCCCTTTGCAGCCTTTGCATCGCGCCTCTCCGCCGCTGCATCCCAACTTTCAGGGATCGGTGACCCTCTCCATGGCACCCGGGATGGAGGAGCATACAAAGGGCAGTTTCTCACCCAGGGAGGAAGGAGCCGAAGCCAGGACAGGAAGGAGGAGGAGGAGGGAGGAGGAGGTGGAGGAGGAGGAGGAGACGACCCTTCCCACCCATTTCCACCCAGCCTCCCCCTCCTCCCGCCACAAATCTGGACCTTTCTAGGCAGGAGAGCTCGGTGCCTTTAACCTTTTGCGAAAAGGGACCGGCGCAGGCGCGGGAGCGCGCGGGCTCCAGGGCCGGCCGAGCGGAGCCCAGCGGGGGACGGGAGGCGCGAGCGAGTCCGAAGGGCTGACATGTGCTCGGGTTTTGGCGGACGCGCGAAGTGGGGGGGGGGGGGGGGCGGGGTTGGGGGGGGGCGCCCCGGGGGGGGGGCCGGGGGGGGGGGGGGGGGGGGGGGGCGGGTTGGACTAGATGACCTACAAGGTCCCTTCCAACTCTTAAAGCTAATTAGATTAAACTCAGCGCTTGTTGCGTTAACAGGTGGTCCTCGTCTTACGACCACAAATTTTGGCCTACGACCACCAACATTTCCGTGGCTAAGCAAGGCGGTGGTTAAACAAGCCTCGCCCCATTTTATGAAGTTGCCTTGCCACAGGGGTTTTAAGCAAAAATGCTGCAGTGGCCAAGTTAAATAGCGTGATGGCTAAGTGAATCTGGCTTTGCTTGTTCAGAAGGTCACAAATCACAAAAGGTTGCAATACTGGCTGTCCTCCAACTTGCAACCACAATTGAGACCAACGCTGGGGAACTCACCAGATTTGCAGATGACACTAAGCTGGCAGGAATAACCAACACCCCGGAAGACAATCTCAGCATCCAAAAAGATGTTGACAGTCTTGAACAATGGGCCCCATCTAACAAAATTAAATGTAAGGTGGAGAAAAGCCAAGTTTTACACCAAGGCAGGAAAAACTAAGGATATAAGTACAGTTTCACCGAAACCTGGCTCAAAAAAGGTAACTGTGAGAGGGACTTTGGAGTCCTAGTGGACAATCATTTAAATATGCGCCAGCAGTGTGTGGCAGCAGCCAAAAAATTTAATACAATCCTTGGTTATATAAACAGAAGCATAGATACTTCAAAATCACGTGAAGTATTAGTACTGCTTTATAAAACCTTGGTTAGATCACACCTGGAATACTGCATTGTGTTTCGGTCACCACATTACCAAAAAGATGTTGAGACTTTGAACACCACCAACAATGCTACTGTCCTTCAAAGCGACCTTGATTGTGTCTGAATTGTCAGACAATTGGCAATTCCAAATCTTAACCAACAAATGCTCTGTCCTACACATTGGTAAAAAAAAATCTACACCTGTGGTGGGATTCAATTTTTTTTACTACCAGTTCTGTGGGTGTGGCTTGGTGGACATGGCAGGGGAAGGATACTGTAAAATCTCCAGTCAGAGGTGATATTTGCCGGTTCTCCAAACTACTCAAAATTTCCGCTACCGGTTCATCAGAACATGCTGGATACCACCTCTGCAGTACACCAAATACAAACTAGGTGGATATGACCTCGTTGATGATCTTCACTCTGTCAAGGACCTTGGAGTTCTCATATCAAATGACCTAAGCACCGGAGCTCATTGTAACAGCAATGCCAAAAAGGCATTAAAAGTTGTAAATTAGATCTACAACTTTTTATGCCTTTTTTGGCAATGCTGTTACAGTGAGCTCTGGCGCTTAGGTCATTTGATACGTAGCTTCTCCTCCAGAAATATCGAATTGTTAACTAGAGCATACAAAACTTTTGCTAGACCAATACTCAAATACAGCTCTTCAGTCTGGAATCTGCACTGTGTATGGGACATTAGTACAATTGAGCGAGTCCAGAAGTATTTCACGAGAAGACTACACTCTTCTGCTCGCAACTGAATACCCTATATCAGGGGTCCCCAACCACCGGGCCGCGGATCGCTCCCGGTCCGTGGAACATTTCCTACTGGGCCACCGATTTGCTGGGCGCTGCTATCTTGTTTGACGAGAAAGTGCTTCCGGGTGAGCTTTTCCAGTTGGAAAGTGCCGTTTGGGTCCTGAAGGAATCCTCGCACCTTAGTTTCATCGAAAGGGGGGGGCTTTGAACGAAACTAAGGCGCGAGGATTCTTTCAGCACCCAAGGCAAGGCGAGCCGAGCAACTGTCCCGAAGCCGTCCCGAAGTGAAGCCCATCGACAAAGGTACAAAGGAGGAGTTGAAGGTGGCAGGGAGAAGCGGGGGACGGCTGGCTGGCCGGTCGCTCGGCTCGCCTTGCCTTGTCATGTGTGCTGATGCCAGTACCGGGCTGCGGATCATTTTGTGATGTCGGTACCGGGCCGTGGCACAAAAAAGGTTGGGGGCCACTGCCCTATATCACCAGGCTTGAGATTTGGGCCTTGGACAACCTTGAACTACGTTGCTTACAGTTAGACTTAAGCGTAGCACACAAAATTATCTGCTACAATATCCTACCAGTCAACGACTACTTCAGCTTCAACCAGAACAACACATGAGCACACAGCAGATACAAACTCAATGTAAACTGCTTCAAACTCGATTGCAGAAAGTACGACTTCAGCAACTGAGTGGGCAAGGCCTGGCATGCACTACTGACTCTGTTGTTACATCCTCTAACCTCAAATTATCCACTATTGACCTCACCCCAATCCTAAGAGGTCTGTAAGGGGCGTGCATAAGTGCACCATCGGGCCTACTGTCCCTGTCCTATTGTCCCCACTTATTCGTACCTATTTCCTGTATTCTTACTCACGTTTATACTTATACCCATTATCTTGTAAGAGATTGACAAATAAAATAAATAAATTAATAAAAATAAATGGAGATGATTAAGGACCTAGAGACTAGAACATATGAAGATTAGCTGCGGAAATGATAGCAGTATTTCAATATTTGAGGCATTGCCACAAAATGGAGGGGGGTTGACCTCGTCCCAAAGGTGCTTTTTCCAGGAGGCAACTGGACTTCCTTGTTTTTCTTTTGCTTCTCATCCAAGAACCTTCATCTCTGACAGGATAGTGGGGAATGGAAGGATTTATATTCCTTACAGACAGCTAGTCATTTGCATCCTTTTAAGCGGGTCATTGAAGCACTTGGAAGTTATCTGTATCCTCAGGGTCCCCTGACTAGTGTTCCTGGTTCCTGGAATCTGCAATTTTTCAGGAATTGGGAACTATTTCCTCTGTGCTACACGAGCTTTGAGATTACATTCATTGGCTTTGAAATTGTATCTGCTAGCTTGTTCAAACACCCCCCCACCCCCCAAACCATCTGGTCAAGGTGATTTGTACTCGTCCAGGGTAGGTAGGTATTCTCTTACTAATTCCTTGCCTGTTTTGACTTGTATGCAGGAAGGAAGGAAGAAAAAAACCCAACATATCAAAAGCAGCACTGGTCATAAAACTACCGTTGGTGTACCTTTTTTTCCCCTTGGCATTCTTCTTATTCCTTATATATTCAAACTTTTTATTATTTCTGACTTTAGTTGCTAGGTTTAGCTTATTCTGGGCCTTAGAGCTTTCTCCCTCCTTGCAGGTTTGGGCTGGCAAAATAATTTGTCTCCTTAAGCAGCCATTTTATGAGAGGGACTCTCTCATTTCAAATGAGCATCTATTGTGTAAATTCATCTTTTCAAATGTAGCTATTTGAGATCTCTTGCCTCAAAATACTTCCTTTACTCAATAAGACAGCTTTACCATACTACTCTTAATATTGGGGCAAAGTCAGTGTTGCAATTCTTATTCAATTATTCAACTCCTCCCTCTCTCTGACAACAAAAAACATCTCCTTTCTTTGATAACCTCTTTAAAGTTCTTGCATATCCTTAATCTTATCTTTGCAGGTGTAATGTACTCAGCTCCTTGCATTTAGAAAACAGGACTTGAGGAAAGCAACTCTATAACTTTTCTCTGACATGCTAATGATCTGCTTGCAGGGATTTTGAATTGTATTTAGTCTCAAGTGCTCCCCATTTATAGATTATTCAGGTTTCATATCTTTGTTTAGTTGACAAATAATTCCAGCAACAACAAAAATCCACAGGGCATCATTTAGTAAGTACATCACAAAACAGGTTGTATTTTATTTTTCCACGCTAAGAAAGTCACAAATTTCAAGAGACATAATAGGCTATTAAAAAGAACAATCGGGAAATACGGAAGAAAATGGCTTCAAGAGGAAGAAAAGGGAGTGCCAGTGTTTAAAGTGGTCCAAATGTAAAAGAAGAAAGCTGGCACACACATTAGGAAAACTGGCCAAATGTGTATCCAAAGAGAGACAAATAATAGGATATGAAATATTTCAAAGATTTCATTTAAATTCTACAACTAATACATGTGATGAAACCGAATTTTGGGGGAAGGGCTTAATTTTACTGCATGCACACAAAACAGTGCTTGGGCCTTCTTTTTAGGGTAGGTCATGTTTTATGAGAAACACGATAACTATGACACTTTGACGCCATTGTCTCCAGGATCCACATTATACAGGTAGTCCTCCACTCAACATCAGTTCATTTAGTGACCGTTTGAAGTCACAATGGCACCGAAAAGTGATTTAGGACTGTTTTCGATCTTTGTGAGGTTGCAGCATTCCCCATGGTCACGTGATCCAAATTCAGACAATTGGTGACTGGACACGTATCTAGCCATGGTGGACTGGTGGGTAGAATGCAGTTTTTACAGGCTAACTCTGCTGACTGCTAGCAGTTCGAGTCTCATTGGCTCAAGGTTGACCCAGCACCCAAAAAGCAATCCCCCCCCACCCCCTTACCTGCATTGTGCCTCACCGTTGATTTTTGGCTGATTTGAGGCCTTTTTTGGCCTCCCAGAGGCTTGAGGAAGGCTTCTGCAGGCTTTGCAGGCCGAAAACTAGCCCCATTTCATCACTTCCTGTTTTTCCAAGTATACCAGAAGTGACGAAACGGGGCTAGTTTTCGGCCTGCAAAGCCTGCAGAAGCCTTCCTCAAGCCTCTGGGAGGCCGAAAAAGGCCTCAAACCAGCCGAAAATCAGCTGTGAGGCACGCACATGCGCAGTGAGGTAAGTTTGCCTGCAGCTCGCATGCCGGCACAAATGGCTCTGTGTGCCACCTGTGGCATGCATGCCATAGGTTCGCCATCATGGCTCTATAACAATGGAGTCTAAGGTTTTCTTTCTTGGATCGTGAATGCAGCCACACCTGACACTACCTGTGTAGGATAGAGGTCAGTCCAGTATCAGATTTCAGCAAGGGTGTTGTCCCGGATCCCCTGATCCTTCAAGTGTTGGGCTATACGCTAAGCTTGCAGGGCAGGCGGCCCGCTTCCCCCGGTGAACTTTCTTGTGCTTGGTGAGATCTGAGCTCGAAATGAAACACTTCCCGCACTCAAAGCAGGCGTAGGGCTTCTCCCCGGTGTGGGTCCTCTGGTGAGTAATCAGGGAGGATTTCCGATTGAAGCACTTGCCACAGTCCAGGCACTTGTGGGGTTTTTCCCCCGTGTGGATGATGTTGTGGTTCAGGAGGTTGGAGCTGGTGCTGAAGCTTTTCCCGCACTGGAAGCACTGGTAAAGGTTCTCCCCGGTGTGGATCCTTTTGTGGGTGATCAGGGGCGCTTTGGCGTTGAAGCTCTTCCCGCACTCGGAGCAGCTGTAGGGCTTCTCTCCTGTGTGGGTCCTCTCGTGGATGATGAGGTGAGTCCTCTGGCTGAAGCTCTGCCCACAGTGGGAGCACTTATACGGCCTCTCTCCCGTGTGGACCCTGCGGTGCATCATCAGGTTGGTCCGCGTGCCGAAACCCTTCCCGCACTCAGGGCACTCGTACGGCTTCTCCCCAGTGTGGATCCGCCTGTGCGCGATGAGCGAGGCAATCTGGTTGAAGCTCCGGCCGCATTCCGAGCAGTGGTAGGGCTTCTCGCCCGTGTGCACCCTCTTGTGCCTCAGGAGCTGGGAGCTGTTCCCAAAGCTCTTCCCGCACTCGGGACACGCGTACGGCTTCTCCCCCGTGTGAGTCCTCTCGTGCGTGATCAAGGACGACTTCCAGTGGAAGCCTTTGCCACAGTCGGCGCACTTGTGGGGCTTCTCCCCCGTGTGGACGATGTTGTGGTAGATCAGGTTGGAGCTGGTGGTGAAGCACTTCCCGCACTCGGCGCACACGTAGGGCTTCTCCCCCGTGTGGGTTGCCTTGTGCTTCAGGAGGGCGGCCTTGGTGCCAAAGCTCTTGCTGCACTCTGAGCACGGATAGGGTTTAGCCCTGGCCGCAGTTCCCTGGCTGGACGCTAGGGGCACTCCGTTCTGGAAGGTTTTCCCACACTGGGGGCAGATGTAAAATTCTTCCGGGTTCATTTTCTGATTGGCAGGAAGGTCATCGACCTCGCAGAAGTGTCTACACTCTGTGCATTTCCTTTCGCTTTTATTCTGGATTGGGTCTCCTTTGACAACATGTTCATCACCTCCTTGGCAAAGCTTGGTCTTTTTAGGATGGTCTTTTTGAAAGCTCTGTAGTTCTGGCTGATTTTCAGGATCGGCCTCTTTCTCATCATGGAATGGGAAAAGTGTCCCTTTGGCCAAAGATGTTTCCTGCTCAAGGAATCCATCTTCTTTTGCCTCTGTGTCTTTGTTACCTGCAAGGATCAACAGAGAGTTGTGAGTCACAATCCAATAGCATGGAGTGTCCATCGTTATGAAGTTAAGACCTTGTTGATGATCCAAACTCTGTCAAGGACCTTGGAGTTCTCATCTCTAATAATCTAAGTGCTAGAGCCCACTGTAACTACATAGCCAAAAAGGCATTAAGAGTTGTTAACCTAATCTTACGTAACTTTTTCTCTGGTAATATCACACTACTAACGAGAGCATACAAAACATTTGCTAGACCAATACTTGAATTCAGCTCATCCGTCTGGAACCCGCATTACGTATCTGATATTAACACAGTTGAGAAAGTCCAGAAATATTTCACAAGAAGAGTTCTCCACTCCTCTACTCGTTGCAGAATACCTTAGGCCACCAGACTCGAAATTCTAGACCTAGAAAACCTAGAACTACGCCGCCTTCGGTCCGATCTAAGTATAGTGTATAAAATTATACATTGCGATGTCCTACCCGTCAATGAAGACTTCAGCTTCAACCGTAACAATACAAGAGCACACAAACTCAAAGTAAACTGCACCAAACTTAATTGCAGGAAATATGACTTTAGTAAAAGAGTGGTCAATGTCTGGAATACTCTACCTGACTCTGTGCTTTCTTCCCCAAACCCCAAAAACTTTAATCTTAGACTGTCTACTATTGACCTCACCCCTTTCCTAAGAGGTCTATAGGGGGCGTGCATAAGCGCACCAGCGTGCCTAACATCCCTGTCCTATTGTTTCTTTTTTTTTTCATTTCATTGTTTCTTTTTTTTTTCATTTCATGTATCCATAACTATGTTTATACTTATACCTGTTATCTTATAATTGCTTGACAAAATAAATAAATAAAATAAATAAAAGGTACAACTGTAATCTACGCTTCATTAAGTGAAGAAGATGCCAATTTCAAAACTCTGTGTAATTCATCAAGTTTAGGAACACATGTTTCATTAAAGTGAAAGAAGAAATTCACCCAGTTCTGGTGCTTTCCTGTTACACACTGCCAAAATAAACTCCACTTCTTTGATTTTAACCATATTAAAAAGCTAACAATTGGCAGAAGGGAAATTTGGAAGGCCAACTTTATATCTATCTTCTATATCTCTATCTAAGATCTAAAAAGGGAAGCGGTGGCTCAGAGGCCAAGACGCTGAGCTTGTCGATCAGAAAGGTCGGCAATTCGGCGGTTCGAATCCCTAGCACTGCGTAATGGAGTGAGCTCCCGTTACTTCTCTCAGATTCTGCCAACCTTGCAGTTCGAAAGCATGTAAAAATGCAAGTAGAAAAATAGGGACCACTTTGGTGGGAAGGTAACGGCGTTCCGTGCGCCTTCAGCATTTAGTCATGCCGGCCACATGACCATGGAGACGTGGCTCTTCAGCTTTGTAACGGAGATGAGCACCGCCCCCTAGAGCCAGAAATGAGTAGCACACTTGTGTGAGGGGAACCTTTACCTAAGATCTAAAATGTTCAATATCTATCAAAAAGATTCTCAGGTTTACAATACATGTCAGACCATTAAAGGCACCAGTTAGAAACTGGGAGACTAAGAGTTCCACTCTCACTTTAGGCACAAAGCCAGCTGGGTGACCTTGTGCCAGTCATTCTCTCTCAGACCTAGAAAGGAGGCAATTGTACACCACTCTGAAAATATTTCTGAGATAACATCCAGGGCCAGTCCAGGCTGGTATCATGATTGACTCAAAGGTACACGCAAACAAACACGAGAAAATTTGTTATCTTCAGGAGGACTATACGTAAGGCCCGTTTCAATGGTTGTGTAGAGAGTCCTGGAGATGACTTTGAAATAACTCAACACAGGTGATGGGAGCATAACTGGCTGGGGAATTCTGGGAACCGAACTCCACACTTCCTCAGGTTGCCAAGATTGGGAAACACGGCACTAGAGTATAAGAGGAAGGGAAAAGTCTAGCCTGAATCACCGAAGTTCCATAGTTTGTGTGATGACCCAGGGCATGGCACAAAAGCAACAAAGTCACAAAAATAGGTAAAGTGCCTTTAATTCCTCCAACTTGGTCCCCAATGTCCAGTTATCACTGGCTGGAGAGAAAAACTCTCCCAAGAACAGTTTTTAAAAGGAAGAAATTCTGTCCGAACTCAAAGTACATATAAATTATAAATAAAAATCAACACAAACCACACTGCAGCAATAACAAGACAGGGCAGGATAAGGGATTGAAGACCTCAAAAGATAATGGAACACACACACACTTGGGAGGGTGCCAGAACTCAGATAAGACTTGACAAACCAGAATAATTTCACGCTTTGCTTCCAGCAACTTTGCCATGAGCAGTTTGTACTTTTAAATAGTCTTCCCAGCTGCAGCCAATGAAGGGGATCAGGGCCTTTTCCTCCCCTGTAAACCATGCAACTCACATTGCTCCCTTATCCGTTCCTCCCTGCATGCCCTAGGATGAAGAGGGGGTGGGCCTGGGTCTTCCTCTGAATGCCCAACCTGACTGTGCCCTTCGCCAGTTTCCTCCACAGCCACTGAAGCCACACTCCCACTCCCTGTCAGCTGTTCCACCTCTCCCTCAGAATCAGATTCCCACAGGGGCATGAGAGTTTGTTTCCTGAACTGGCTTACTTTGAACTTCAGACAGGCTGTGACCATTCTTTCATCATTCTTCTGCTTCAGACAGTATGTCAAGATCCAGCCACATCCTTCACTGTTTTTCCTATTATCTTGGGAAACAGCGTCTTTTTCTCCTTATTTTCATCATGGAGAAGGACAACACCTTCTCCATGATCTGTACACGACCAATCCTAGTCAAGTAAACATATAAAGAATGGTTTCTGGAATTGGTCTGGTTTAATATCCTGCCTTGAGCAGAGGGTTGGACTAGAAGACCTCCAAAGTCCCTTCCAACTCTCTTATTCTTTTAAGGAGTCTAACAAAAAACCATAACAAAAGGCAGTTGGAACACTATGGTTACTATTAGGATTAGAGATATGTTGGGATATATTCCACATTTAAATATACCCTGTTTCTCCAACAATACCGCCTCCCCCAATAGGAAGTCTCAGCATGTTTCATAGGCATGAAATGAAATTAAGCCCCTCCCCCAAGTTAAGGCCTATATTAAAACATGCGAAATGGGGGGGAATGGTGTGGGGGGGTCGCCATTAGGAAGTACTTTTGTGGCACACCCGGATATGGTGCTGCCTGCGTTGACCCTGATACGAAGTGCCCCACCAACGCCGAGGTCAACATCCAAGCTGTCACCGCCCACCCGCCCGAAGATGCAAGGCGGGGGGGAATTAAGTCACCCCCGAAAAGACGGCCTAGCCATTTTTTCAGGGCTCAAAAAAAAAAAAAAGACCCGGCCTTATTATATGAGAAACACGGTAGCTCCAAATGAACAAACAAACACATGACCAACTGACCACAGGGCACACAAGACATATCTAAGCTAAAGAGGTACATTTGGGAACAAAATGGAAAACAAGCTCAGAGAAGAAGCCACTGCCGAAGTCTTAAACCCGAGCTACAAGTATTTTCTATTATTTCGCATGTTGTTGCCTTTAGAAGCTATGACCTACCTCCCAGTAAGAAGGTTTCCTTATCACTTTTTGACTTGCCACTGCTGACTAGTTGCCCCTTTCCTGGATCATCAGACAGCAGCTGCTCTGAGGTGGGGCTTTTAGCAGGCAGGTTTCCCAAAGACTCTGGCACCTGGAAGCAAAATAAGGACATCAAAGGAAGATTCAAACAGGACCCTGGTCAAGATGAAGCCAGAGCTTCCTGTGAAAATGTGACGTTTCCTTATTCTTCCTAAACCTGGATAAATTACCTCAAATTGGATTAACAGTGGTTTCTCTTTGGGTAACCACATACAAAGCCATTAGCCATCACAATGGGAATACTTAAATTTAAATTAACAACTGTACTCATTCACTTAGCACCTGTGTCAAGGAAGGATATAAAATGGGGCAAAATTCATTTAACAATTATCTCGCTTAGCAACAAATTTTGGCTTAAAGAGCCTTGGTGGCGCAGTGGTTAGAGTGCAGTACTGCAGGCTATTTCTGCTGACTATCTGCAGTTTGGCAGTTCATATCCCACCAGGCTCAAGGCTGACTCAGCCTTCCATCCTTCTGAGGTGCATAAAATGAGGACCCAGATTGTTGGGGGCAATATGCTGATTTTGTAAAACCGCTTAGAGAGGGCTGTAAAGCACTATAAAGTGGTATGTAAGTCTAAGTGCTATTGTTATTGCTAATTTTGGTTGTAAGTCGAGCACTACCAGTATTGCAAGTTGCCCAGCAATGATGGGGTAGATATTTCCACTCTCTAACTTGGGCCTCTCTCCTCTTAGCAGGAAGTGAGCTAACAACCATAAGCCCCTTTCTTTTCCTGGGTGCTTCTGGCTGCCGGGTACTGCAGTTCCCATCAATCATAGAGATATCCACAGCATCTAAACCAGAGCAGTCACCAACCTTCCTTGGGCCAAACCCCCATTTTGAGAAGCGTACACAAGGAACTTGCTACACAAAATGGATGGGAATAGAACAAAACCTGCACATGGCTGATGTATTCAAAATTACTTCATATTAAAACACAACCATGGGCATTTCCCATGGGTTTAACAAATTTGCTCTTCCGTTGCAGCAAACATTATAAATAGCAACAATGCCGGGAGCGCCCTACAAAGGCCCAGGGTAGGGGGAAAGCTATAGTAAGGCTCTTGCTTTATGTTATGTCAGCCCAATAATCCAATTGCTGTGTCTGGCAACAGATCTCCAAAAGTCTTTCCCAAGCCATTAGATAAGTCGGAATTTGAACCCGAGTGATCTCCCCATTTCCTTCCCACCAACAAATCGTATTGGATTTGTCAAATCCAGTCCCCACACAAACATTATTCCAAGGAGATCGGCAGCTTTCGTGTCCTTGGTCCCTCCCTGGAGAGCTCGGCAGGCGTTCCTCTGGTTGTCTTTCTAAGAAGTCCTCAGCCAGGGCCACCGCCTCAGAACAGGTCTCGGGGCTGCTTTCCTGGACCCAACTCTGGATCTCCATGGGCAGGATGCTCACAAACTGCTCCAGAACCAGCAGCTCCAGGATCTGTTCCTTAGTGTGCTCCTCTGGTTTCAGCCACCGGTGGCAGAGCTCCCGGAGTTGGCTAGCGGCCTCTCGAGGGCCCTCAGCCTGCTGGTAGCAGAACCGCCTGAACCATTGGCGCTGCCTCTCTGAATCAGGGATGTCCTCCAGAATCTCCTCCTTCAAGTTCACAGAAAAGTTCAGGTTTGCATAGGCCTTGTGGGCCTTCTCACAGAATGCTGCCCTGGTTTGAGTAGCATATTTTTTTCTAGGCCACTGATACCCTTCCTCCACTCCTTCCAAGGAGGATGGGTGTTCTTGACCGCCAGGCTTTGATATTCGATTCTTCCATCTTGGATAAGGAAATGGCGGGCAAGTCAAGAAGTTTGGACACTGGCCTTCCCAGTCCTGTTGGAGTCCATCTTCTAGGTTCTGTTTCAGAAATGGTGGTGTTGCCTTAGCCACAGGTTTCACACTGGTCTCTACACAGATATCCTGGCCTCTTCCTACTTCTTCCAATCTCTTCTCAGGTCCTCTGGATCCTGCCTGGTCTTTTTCTTCCATTTTTAAAAGTTTTGGTTGGCCCTCAGGGAGAAAAATATATACACAACCAGGGTTAATAACCACGATGCAGCACAATTTCTCAACTATGCTCCACCAGCCCATTAGAGTAGGCGAAATACCGTTTTTTCTCGTCTAGGATAACATTTTCTTAAAATTCATTAGGAAAACTAAGTACTAGTTGAAGACAGAGCCCAAATTTGGGAAGAAACTTAGGCAAGAACAATCAAAAGTACATATATAGACTGGGTGAAACCAGACTCAACAGCAGTAACTGTGAGAGGGATCTTGGAGTCTTAGTGGACAACCAGCTAAATATGAGCCAGCAGTGTGCTGCAGCAGCCAAAAAAGCTAACGCAATCCTAAGTTGCGTTAACAGAGGGATACAATCAAGATCAAGTGAGGTACTAATACCACTCTATAAAGCCTTAGTAAGATCACACTTAGAGTACTGTATCAAGTTTTGGTCACCACACTATAAAAAAGATGCTGGGACTCTAGAAAGTGTGCAGAGAAGAGCCACCAGGATGAGACCAAAACATATGGAGAACAATTACAGTGAAGAGAAGGACCAGGGGAGACATGATAGCAGTCTTCCAATATTTGAGGGGCTGCCACAGAAAGGAGAGGGCCAAGCTAGTTTCCAAAGCTCCTGAAGGCCGGACAAGGAATAATGGATGGTAACTGAACAAGGAGAGATTTAAACTGGAAATAAGGAGAAAGTTTCTGACAGGGACAGCCATCAACCAATGGAACGACTTTGCCTTGGGAAGTTGTGGGAGCTTCATCACTTGAGACTTTCAAGAAGAGATTGGACTCCCATCTGTCAGAAATGGTATAGGGCAGGTGGTTGGACTAGATGACCTACAAGGTCCCTTCCAATTCTGATTATCTGTTATATTATCATGGGCAGGATGGGCCCACAACCAGGGCTTCCTTCTTTCTAGCTAACCCAGGAGGTGCTGGAGAAGGAGGCTGTCCTTGCCAGAGGCCGAAATGAAAGGCAAAGAAAATAAAACAAAGAACCACACACACTTAAAGGGCATACTTGTTCAGCTTTGCAAGATGGGGCTCCTATGTAGCTCCACTGTTGATGCTGATCCTCATTTGCGGCCTTCTTAAAGATACATTAGCTCAGTTCTTCTCAGAAACTTCGGATAGACTGAAACTGTAGACGACTTCTGTTCACTCTGCAACAGGAGATCCTTGGTGAATGTTCAGTCCTCGTTCCCAAAACAGCTAAAAACAAACAAACAAAACACTTCTTGGGTGATGATTCTCATCCCAGAGAGTTGGACTACAATTCTCAGCAATAGCTGGTTGGGGATGATGGGAGCTCTATCCTGGCCTGCTTGCAGAATAGCAGATTGGAAAAGGTACAAGAGAGCCTTCTCTTGAATCTTGGCCGTTTTAAGATGTCTGTACTTCAACTCCCAGAATTCCATTGGCTGTGAGAATTCTGGGAGTTGAAGTCCACGCTTTTTAAGATTGCCAAGTTAAGAAAGACTGGTGTAGAGAAAAGAGCTAGCTGGACCAGAGATCTCATTCCAATAAAAGAAAGGCAGCCTTCTACTCTTGCAGTCCTTAGCCTTAAAGGCGTATAGTATTTCCTTCTGCTGCTCTCTAGGAATTACAGGAGCTGAAGTCTAACTGGAGAAACCTGGTTTGGGGAAAAGCTATGCAAAGAAGCGTGCAACCCACCCACCCCTTTTGAAGGCTCCTTGTGCTTTGAGATGCTGAGTGCATTGCACAGATGACTATTAGTTGCAGCAGAATTTTTGAGTTTGGATTATTTTTAAAAAAATTGCACTGCCATTTTTTTAAAAAGAAAGCTTTCCGCTTTTCCTGCTAACTTCAGCTCTGTCTCATTTTGAGGCTGCAGCATTTTTCTTGCATCGTCGGAATATCCAAAAGGAAAGCAAGGTGGGTGCGTCCTATCAGCTTTACAGAATCTTTGTAACATTCCCCCTCCCCGGTGCCTCTTATTTTGCTTTTGTGAGCCTCACGTTCCCACCTGATAGCCTTTTCCCCATAAATTCTCCGTCTTTTTCCTCGACTCACTTCCACAGCTGCGCTGCAGTCTTGCAAATCTGCGATATAAAATGCCAAAAGGAGAGGAGAGAGAAAGAAAAACAGGAGAAAGGTGGTGTCTCCTTTCAAACCAGCCATCCAGGAGGAAAGACAGGAAGAGGAATTCAGCTGCAGCTTTAAAGGGAAAGAAAAAAAATTTTTGGCTCCATCTAGGAAGCAGAGCTCTGTCATTTTAACCCCTTCAATCTCTGAGATAAAGGGGGGTGGGAAGAATGTAACAAAAATTGAAATTGCTAGACTTTAGTTTAGCAGGTCGGGCTTCGTTTCTTTCTCGTGAATCTGAGAGAAAATTATAAGTTACTCTTTTATAATGAACATTATATAGCAAGATTAGAAAGCTCTTTGGTTCATTTTGTATGTGAAATAAACGAGAATATTCTTTTCTTTCATTCCTTTTTGATGTGCCCTTGCTAGCTTCCTTTATCTTTGCATGAAATCCCGCCCCCCTCCCTTTTTGTTATTTCTACTGAAAGAAGTTATCAGCCAAGGCAAAGAAGCACTAACATCCTGGCCCTGGTCATTCACATATAGATGATACATTCCACAAAGACATGATACATTATTAGAACAACAGGAAGATCTGACCAGGCTAGGGAGAGTAAGTAAGATAAGAACATACATCAAAGGTAAAGCTTGGCAGCCTAGGAAGATAAAAAAAAAACACTGAGGCCCAAGAAACAAGTTGGTTGTTTAGCATATAGAAAATAAGGAGGTGTAACGGGAGGGCTTTTTAGGCGTGGCGTGTTCTGTGCAGGGATATAAAATGTATTGTTAAAGTAGTGAAATTTGTTCTCCTTGTACTCAGTCCAATTGGGGAAGGGTCTTGAAGGCCGCACTTGCAACCGCTTTTTCTTTCCTGCAATAAACCTTTGAAACCAGAGACTTGTCTTCATGTTGTGAGGATTAATATAATAATAATTTGGGTTTTACATCTCACAAATCCCTAGCCAAAACGCAAATCTTGGATGCGGGGGGAATCTGCGACATTCCCCTTTCCTTCCCCAGATCTTCCCTGTCTTCGGCTGAATTTACAAAACAGCCTTATCCTCCAAATCCATCAGGATCGGAGGCACCAAGACGGTGAGCCCAGCAGGGATTGCGAGGAGACGCAAATCCCTGCTGCCACCAAGGCTGGCAAGCGGAAGTTCTCCCCCAAAACGCAAATCTTGAGTGGGCTGAAGTCAAGTCCATCAAGCAGCCTGGTTAAATATTTCAGCGGTTGTGGGTTCCAACTTGCAGCCAAAAAGGGCACTAATTAAGGCCTTAGTAAGACTACACCAGAGTACTGCATCCACTTTTGGTCACCACACTAGAAAAAAGGCGTTGAGACTCTAGAAAAAGAATGCAGAGAAGAGCAACCAGGATGATTAGGGGACTGGAGTCTAAAACATATGAAGAATGGTTACAGGAACTGGGCTTGGCTAGTCTAGTGAAGAGAAGGACCAGGGGAGACATGATAGTGGTCTTCCAATATTTGAGGGGCTGCCACAGAGAGGAAGGGGTCAAGCTATTTTCCAAAGCACTCAAAAGCCAGACAAGGAATAATAGATGGAAACTGAACAAGGAGAGATTCAACCTGGAAATAAGGAGAAACTTTCTGACAGTGAGAACAATCAACCAATAGAACAGTTTGCCCTTGGAAGTTGTGGGAGCATCATCACTTGAGACTTTCAAAAAGAGATTGGACTGCCATTTGTAGGGTCTCCCGCTTGGGCAGGGGGTTGGACTAGAAGACCTACAAGGTCCTTTCCAACTCTGATTATCTGTTACCTGAATCCTGCTGGGTGATGCAATATTCCCAGGTGTCATGTGGTGCAATGGGTAATCCTATTATGTTCTGAGGGCTCCGTCTTAATCCTTTCACCCTGGAGCTGAAGAGGAGGGCAGGGAGCTGCAGGAAGCGGCTTTGTCTTTAAAAACATATTTGTCCTTTTCTCATCCAGGGAAATACTGTATAATATTCTGCCTTTTTAATATTTCCTACATACAGAGGTCTCCAACCTTAGCAACTTTAAGACTTGCCAAGATTGGAGACCCCTGTAGAATATTTCATTCTTGTAGGAGAGGGGTAGATGCTAACTTTCTACATCAATAAAGCACAGGATGCATACAAACACAAATATAAATATTAAACACCAGCAAATATATACAGGTAGTCCTCGACTTGCAACAATACATTTTAGCCACCGTTCAGAGTTACCTCAGCACTGAAAAAAGTGAGTTATGAACTGTTTTTCACACTTACGACCTATTCAGCATCCCTATGGTCACGTGATCAAAGTTTGGAAACTGGTTCATACTTATGACAGTTGCCGTGTTCTCCAGTTCCAGGTGATTCCCTTTTGGGACCTTCTGACAAGCAAAGTCAACTGGGAAGCCAGATTCACTTAACAACCGGGTTACTAACTTAACAACTGCACTGATTCCCTCAGCAACTGTGGCAAAAAAAAATATATATTGCATACCTGATATATCATACTGTATATTAGAAAGTAGTGGACAATACAAAATGTGAGATAAAATGTTGAGGTAAACCTATGATAAAATCACCTTACTATGGTGCCATAGAGTCACTATAGGATTGTTATAATTGGTATAATTACTGATTATGTACACAAACTATAATTTTATTATATAAGCTATAGTTACTATAGTTGACCTCAAACTATGAGATGTCACATTCCCATATTTAACTGTAATGCAAAAAGAACGGTGGTGTCAGGTGTAGCTCCAGTCAAGATCCAAGAAACTCCATTTTTATAGAGAAAAGGACTTCTACTGAATCTGAAGTGGTAGCATCAGAAGAAATACAAGAACTGAAGCAGAAGGCACAAAAATTACATAAAGTTATCCCAAGTCCCCACCCCCAACTGTTCAAACTGGACATCCAGTCTGAGGTGTGTATAATGTAATGTTGGTTACATCTTCAGGTGACATCTCACACATCTGGCATGCCAAGATGGTTGACCCCAATTGGCCTAGAAAAGATAAGTGGCTACATCTGTGCAGTAAGCAAATAAGCATAAGCAAGATGGCACCCCAATTTTTACAATTCACCAACTTTATCCTCCAGCACGCTGCCCCCCACGAGGCCCAATTATCCCCCCTCCATTTCTATGGCAGCCCGAAAAGAGACAAGCAGAAGAAGGAATCTTGGAATATGACAGGTAGCTTAGCAACCAGACAAGCCATTCCAAGCGCTGAAGGGGGAATCTCAATTTTTAATGGGTTTCCAATGCCTGTCCACTTATGGGCCAATGGGCGACATCAGAGATCGGCTACTAACTTCTCTCCCTGGGCTGGGACTGAGGAAGCAATGGTGTTTTTGACCTGGGAAGTGACAATCAAGGATGTTCAACAACTTTTGTCCCCCAGCCTGCCAACCCTGTGGCAGCCCTTGCTGTGTTTTCACCTCATCAGTTTCTTCTTTAAAATTCCTCTCAACCTATTAATTCTTAACTCCTCTGCTTTTGCAATTCCAAAGTCCTCCATTCTTTCTAATGGCATCCATCCATTGCTGACTCTCTGTCCCCTGGTCAGGCAGACTTTTAAAAGACTTTTAAATGCCCGCATTCAAGATGTGTTAATGCCTCTTTTGACAGACCCAACTTCTCTTTTTCATAAAACTAAGCGGGCACAATGGCACTCTTATACACAGTCAATTCGGCAGATGCTTTGCACCGATATTGCCCATCAAGAACATTTGCATTTCTCCAATTTCAGAAGTTTGTCTCGGAGTTATTGATTGAAATGGAGGGCTGCTGGAACGCTGACATCACCCCCACCCTTGAAAAGTCAGCCTTGAGGGATGACATGGATAAGCCCACAAATCTTTACTGGCAAAAAAAAGTTGGCAAGATTTTCAGAAGTGATCTTCCTAGGATTTTCCTCCTAATATTGAGAGAAAGTCACTGGTCCAAAGTCACTGGTTTTGTGCTAAAGACAGGACACGAACTCACAATCTGGTTTAATTACTAAACTGACTGGCACTCTTGCCTCCAACTTTAGTAAACTAACCTAGTAGTTTAGTTTACTCTTAGTTTAGTAAACAAGTAAGCACTGTGCAATGAGTTAACTATTCAGTCATCAGAAACCTTAGGATCTACTACAAATCACCAAGAGACCAGAGACCTGTTCCTCAGGACTCTAATCCAGAAGGCAAGGAACAATTACAGGTCTGGTGCCTGCACAATCACGCAGGGACCAGTTGTGGTTTTTAAAAGGGAAAAAAAAGTTCTGTTTTCCTTTGGGATAGCTAGAAATCAGGAGATGGTGTTGAATAGAATAGAACAGAATATAGAATAGAATAGGAATAGGAATAGGAATAGAATACAATAAGGAATAGGAATAGAGTAGAGTAGAATAGAATATTATAGAATGAAGTAGAATAGAATAGAATAGAATAGAATAGAATAGAATATGAATAGAATAGAATAGAGTAGAATAAGGAATAGGAATAAGAATGGAATGGAATAGAATGGAATGGAATGGACTATAAAATAGAATAGAATAGAATAGAATAGAATAAGGAATAGGAATGGAATGGATTATAGAATAGAATAGAAATAGAATAGAATAGAATAGAATAGAATAGAATAGAATAGAATAGAATAGAATAAGGAATAGGAATAGGAATAAGAATGGAATGGAATGAAATATAGAATAGAATAGAATAGAATAAGGAATAGGAATAGGAATGGAATAGAATGGAATGGAATAGAATGGAATGGAAAATAGAATAGAATAAGGAATAGGAATAGGAATAGGAATAGGAATAGAATGGAATGGAATATAGAATAGAATTCTTTATTGTCTAAGTGTGATTGGACATATAAGGAATTGTGTATCATAAACTCAAACCAACTTTCTGGATTTGCAAAACATCGTCTTATATACTAAGTGAGTTGGAAGACCTTGGAGGTCTTCTAGTCCAACCCCCTACTCAGGCAGGAAACCCTATATCATTTCAGACAAGTGGTTGTCCAAACTCTTCTTAAAAACTTCCAGTGTTGGAGCATTCACACCTTCTGGAGGCAAGTTGTTCCACTAATTAATTGTTCCAACTGTTAGGAAATTTCTTCTTAGTTCTAGGTTGCTTCTCTCCCTGATTAGTTTTCCACCCATTGCTTCTTGTCCTGCCCTCGGGTGCTTTGGAGAATAGCTTGACTCCCTCTTCTATATGGCAACCCCCGAGACATGAGAACACTGCTGTCATGTCACCCCTAGTCCTTCTTTTCATTAAACTAGATATATCCCATTCCAGCAACCATTCTATATATGTTTTAGCCTCCAGTCCCCTGTGCCAGCTTCTCTCTTAAGTGTGCCCAGTTGCCATGGATCATCTTCCAGATGTCCCTACTAGCTCAGATTGAAAGGGATGGGCAGATCCAAGACTTCCAGGGAGCATCTGTGGCTGAGGACCTCATCACTTGGCTTTATTCTACAGTCACGGACATCTTCCAACATCTGTCATTCCCCTGTCAGAGTCTGAATCTGAGGAGGAACAGCTGACTGGGAGTGGGAGTGTGGCTCCGTTGGCTGTGGAGGAAACTGGGGAAGGGCAAAGTCCGGCTGGGCAGAGCAGGCGAGAGGTAGAACAAGGGAGAGGATGTTCAGAGGAAGACCCAGGCCCACCCCCTCTTCATCCTAGGGCACACAGGGAGGAACGGAGATGAGAGAAACATTGATTGTGTGGCTTACGGGGGAGGAAAGGGCCCTGATTCCCTTCATTAGCCACAGCTGGGAAGAGAGTTTAAAAGAAATGCATGCTGAATGCGGCAGCTTCTGGGAACAAACGTGAGTTTATCTTGTGTTGACTTTAGTTATCTGTGTTACTGGCGTCTTCCCAACCATTTCAAGTTATTGCCATGCTTACAACCAACAGTTTGCTTAGTGACCGAAGTGACAATAGCACAAAAGTGACTTATAACCATTTTTCACATTTACAACCTTTGCAGCATTCACTTGGTCACATGACTAAAATTCAAATGCTTGGCAATTGACTCACATTTATGACGGTTCCAGTGTTCCCAGGATCATGTGACACCCACCCACCCTTTTTTGCAACCTTCTAATGAGCAAAGTCCATGGGGAAGCCAGATTCACTCAACAAACTGTGGTGCTAACTTAACAACTGGCAGTGATTCACTTAACAACGGTGGCAAGAAAGGTCGTAAAATGGGACAGAATTCACCTCAAAACTCACCTAGCAACAGAAATTGGGGCTCAATTGTGGTTGTACATCGAGGACGATCTGTATTTGAACACCGGTGCTGAGGCATATTGGGCACCAATGGAGACCAACTAGTATAATTCTAGGCCAGAGGTCTCCAAAGTTGGCCACTTTAAGACATGTGGACTTCAACTCCCAGAATTCTCCAGGCCAGCAGTCTCCAAAGTTGGCTACTTTAAGACTTGTGGACTTCAGCTCCAAGAATTCTCCAGG